>BSBM01000525.1:600000-827500 GCA_027924585.1 Larix kaempferi | reverse complement strand
AAGAAGGACGATGATGATGATGGTGTTGATAATGACGATGATGATGATGACGAAGATGATGATGATGATGATGGTGATGAGGATGAAGAAGATGATGATGATGGAGATGAAGATGTTGATGTTGATGACGATGGTGATGAAGAAGAAGAAGATGATGATGATGATGATGATGATGAAGATGGTGATGATGAAGAAGATGATGATGTTGGAGATGTTGATGAGGAAGGGGGAGATGAAAATTATGATGAAGATGTTGATGATGATGGTGATGGTGATGATGATCACCATCATATTCATCATCATCATCATCATCATCATCATAATCATCATCTTCATCACCATCATGATCATCATCCTCGTCACCATCATCCTCATCACCATCATCGTCATCATCATCACCATCACCATCATCCTCATCATCCTCATCGTCATCTTCATCACCATTGTCATCATCATCACCATCACCATCATCTCATCATCATCATCATCGTCAACATCTTCAACATCATTGTCATCTCCCCCTTCCTCATCAACATCTCCATCATCGTCATCTTCTTCATCATCACATATTCATCAACTTCATGTATCCCCTTGACAAAGGAAATTAAATAAACCATACAAAGGCATACAATAACGCATACGTGCAGAGATGCGTGTGCGCTGTTATTAACGCGTGCGTGCACCTACGCATGTGTGTTGCCAGTCACACGTGCACGTGTTTGCACGTGCATGTATTTGCGTGCACGCGTGTCTAAATTCAAATTGTTATTGGTGCCCTTGCAGTCTTGGAATTAGCTTCGGATTGCACTTTGAGACTCGGTCTGATTTATGCCTGATTTATGGAAGAAAACATCAAATGCTGTAACTGTTGGTTTTTCACAACTAGTTCGACATAAGCTCCACGAGTGCACTGCAGATGAAATTGCACATGCTTGTCGAGCTCTGTGTGCAAATTCTAAATATATAATTTTTGAATAGATCTGTTGTTGTTTTTTATTTTTAATTCATTTTTAACTGCACTCATGTCAAATTTGTAAAAAACATAGGTCATTTATTTGGCCTATAACTTTTGATTGGCTTACCTATTTCAAAAACGGAAGAGAACCCGCACAAGAGCATGAACATACCTACAACCTAAAAAAAAAAGTATTTTGATTATTTTTAGACCATGATATGGTGGCTCAACACTAGACCATGTCGTTTTAGGAATTCACTAACTTCAATAATTTAAAAAAAATATAAAATTGACTTTTTAAATTTTGGAAAAATAGCCCTGCACAAGATTCTTCTGTTTCCTATGCCTCTACATATTTTTTTCTTGTAAATTGAAAATTTACATAGCAAACGGGTGGCTCAACAAAAACATGTGCATTATGTTTGAGAAAACAAATAACATACCAATCTTCGAATAATGACATTTTGGGGTGGTTATACCACTTTTCCATAAATAAAAGTTATATATTCTGGAAGGTCATCCGTTTTTCTACGTTTCATTTGTTTACACCTAATCCAAAAAAGTTTTGTAGGTACCTCTAATAATTCATTTTAATGATAATATTTCTGTTTTTCTAGAATGTCATTGCAACTAACGTGTCATAATTGGGTATCATTACCTTGCACCAGCCTTGACATAAATGCATATTTGACTTCAATCCATAGTTGACTCTTAAGTTAGATTGTCCTCGACCCAACGTTGACTTGAATCCAAGGTTGACTTCAATCTATGATTGACTTCAACCATACTTGACTTTAATCCAAGGTTGACATCAATCCATATTCGACTTCAATCCATCTTTGACTTTTAAGAAAGGTTGACTTCAATCCAAGGTTGACTCTAATCAAATATTGACTTCAATCCATGGTTAAATTCAATCTGTGGTTGACTATAATCCAAGGTTGACTTCAATCCATGGTGGAATTCAATACATAGTTGACTTCAATCCAAGGTCAACTTCATAATGATTGACTATAGTTGAAAATGTTTGACACTATTTGATTTTGATTCAATTTGTTTCCCCATCGTTGATTCACAATGCGACATGTTTGACTATAGCTCACCATGGTTGATTAAACAATGCAACATGTTTGAGTAAAATTCACCATGGTTGAATATGGCTTACTATTATTTACAATGGTTGACCATGTTTCAATCTAAGGTTGACTTTAATCCATGGTTTCCTTCAATCCAAGGTTGACTTTAAAGAAGGTTGACTTCATTCTAAAGTTTTCAATACAAGGTTGTCTTCAATCTAAGGTTGAATTCAATCCATTGTTGAGTTCAATCCATTATTGAATTTCAAGCAAGGTTGAATTCAATACAAGGATGACTTCAATCAAAGGTTGAATTCAATCCATAATTGAATTTAAAGAAAAGATGACTTTAGTCCAAGGTTGACTTGAATCAGGGGTTGACTTCAATGCAAGGTGCACTTCAATCAATGGTTTACTTCAATCCATAGTTGAATTCAATTCAAGGTTGACTTCAATCAAGATTGAATTTAATCCATAATTAACTTTTCAGTATGGTTGACTTCAATATAAGGCTAACTTCAATCCATGGTCGAATTGAATCCATAGTGGACTTCAATCCAACTTGGACTGCAATCCATAGTTGACTTTCAAGCAAGGTTGAATTCAATCCAGTGGGATTTAAACCAACTTTTACTTTAATCCAAGGCTGGCTTCAAAAAAAAGTTGACTCATAGCATGGTTGACTTTAACTCGAGGTTTCCTTCAATCCAAGGGTGCCTTCAATGCATAGTTGAATTTTAAACAAAGGTGACTTCAATCGATAGTTATTTTTAATAAAGACTGACTTCAATCCAAGGTACGCTTCAATCTAAGGTCAACTTCAATCCATAGTAGACTTTTAAGCAAGGTTAACTTGAATCCATAGTTGACTTCAATGCAATGTTCAATTCAATCCATAGTTGACATTCAAATACGATTGACTTTAGTCCAAAGTTGACTCCAATCCAAGGTTGACTTCAATTCAAGGTTGACTTCAATGGATGATTGACTGCAATCCATACTTGACTTCAATTCAAGGTCGACTTCAATCCAAGGTTGAATTCACTACATGCTTGAATTCAATCCAAGGATGACTTAAATACAAATTTGACTTAATTCCATATTTGATGTGTAATCAAGGTTGACTTTATTCGAAAGTTGGCTTCAATCCAAGGTTGGCTTCAAACAAAGGTTGACTTCAATCCAAGTTTGACTACAAAAAATTAAAATTTACTTTAAATTGTTTGTGCATGTTCATAGTCAATGTTAGAATTTATATTATTTTAATAATAATGCATTGTATCTATACATAGCCATCAATTAAGTAGTGTATGTGTATGATTTTGTACTAGATAATGTGTCGTATTTGTTGAATAACGTATGAGTATTGAGAGCTATTTATCTCACATTTTTTCATATGGAAGAATTTATTAATTGGGTTACAAGTCTTTTTTTAAAATTTGTCCTCTCTTTAGATCATCTTGTTCGGGTTTTTGATTTATTGTTGAGGGGCATTGCAATGTTGAGGTGGACCCCACGATCTATGATAGAGCAATGGTGATTATTAAAGGAGCTAGTACCAAACAATTAGGGATGGAGGATTTACCAACTGGTGGATATGGGTTATCAAAATATATTGAGTATTGTTTAGTGGTGACAAGTCATTGCATTAAGTGGTTTGATATTAAGATTGCTAAGTGTTAAAGATGAAGGGCACACAATTTGAATTATGCACTTGCACCAATCCCACTTCTTCATTGCCATATAATGATATTGCTGAATTTATGTCTCCATATTACCAACCCTTGTGGTTTTGTGATCAAAATGACTAAAGAAATTATAAATATGTTGTTAGATTAAAAAGAGCACAAAGTGAAGAATGGCCCCAAGGAAAGGATTTAAGGTCATCTTTAACACACTTGAGTTGATATGCTCACATGTCTTTGTAATAAGTTTCTTTTAACTTTATTAATATAAATTATGTTCTTTACAAAAAAAATTGCTTCACTTATTCATGTTATTTGGAAAAGTAGAATAATTTTAACAAACTATCAATTGTTACTGCTAAGAAATAATGAAATCTTAATTGTTTAGTTATTTTGACATGTACACAATTATGGAGAGATTTGGTTAACATTCATATCCTTGTGTGAGATTTGTTATTTTTTTATTAATTTGCAGCAAAAAACATACAACATATTGATAAATCAAATAATTTTTTATTAACAGGGAGCAAAATTTTTATTCCCTTTCGAGCATGTAACCACAGTGTGAAAGGTTTAGATCTAAAAAATTGTTAATGGTAAGAAATAATGAAATATTAATTGTTTGGTTATTTTGACATCTACACAATTATGGAGAGATTTGGTTAACATCCATATCCTTATGTGAGATTTGTTATTTTTTTATTAATTTAGAGCAAAAAAAAATACAACATATTGATAAATCAAATAATTTTTTATTAATAGGGAGCAAAATTTTTATTCCCTTTCGAGAATGTAACCATAGTGTGAAAGGCTTAGATCTTAAAAAAAATCATGAGATCAATATTATTGCAAATACAATAGACGCATAACCATATTTGTCTATATATCAACTGTCAACCACATTTAACAACTCAGAATATATCAATTGTCAACCTAAATAACAAACAACTCAGGTTTGGTCCTTTTAGGTTAAGCGACGAAATTATCTACTTCCTTGCTCCCTACTTAAAACTTGGATGTTGAGGCTCAGGTTTGGTGAACCGTGTAACCATATCGCTCAATAATTCCTGAATAATTCACAAAACAATGAAATCTCTCGATCAGATAACTACATTGCACTCGTTAGGATACTGGTTTAAACCCTTCAATGACAACTACTCGTATATTTGGTAATATTGATTTAAAACAGTCATAGCCATATAACACAGCGTAATGCTCTTGCTTTCTACGGTTGAAGGAAGAGTAAAGTCATTGCACATGAGTATGTCTTCCATTTATTGCAATTCTAATTCATCAAACGGCCACATATTTCTCACAATTTAATGCTATCGTTCTGGTTGTCTGATTTTGGATGACATAAATCACAGTTACACGCAGCAGTTCTATTCTGTCGGTTGACATTGGTATAGTGGGAGACGCTGCATGTCTGTTACCAAATCCAATAATGTGGAGAATGGAACCTTCGGGTTCTGCCCCATATTAAACAAATTTCGCCTGGTGTAAATCTTAAGCAACAGAACCCCAATATCAATTTGTTAAATTCATTGTCTAGTTTTTAATGTGATATGCACATAACCAAGTAGACGATGGCTGTATTAATTTAAACATGCTGCTTACAGTTTAAAACAAGTATGGTGTACATGGCTATGGATTGTAACTTGCACAGCCATAAAATCAGAGACAACAAGGCCATAACCTAAAACACAGTGTTTCAAATATTCAAACAGCCATGGCCTTCTTGTAAGCTCCCGCATCCGCATCCAGCATTCAGCGGCTCCTCAAAACTGGACGGTTCATTCAGTTATCAACCACATTCAAACTGTTTTCTAGTTCGGAAATTGTTTTCTTGCTGGGAGCTTTTGAAGTGGTCCATCTAGGGTTCTCTACCTAGATTTGTAGAACAGTTGACACATAGCCAACAGAAGCTTGATGGAAGCTTGGCTATTAAACCCCTGTTTGGTCCCCAAGCTCACCAACTCAATCCCCTTCAGTTTTACGCCATCAAGAAAGAGAAAGCAGAGCTTGGAAGTGTCGTACAAGAAGCAAAATTTGCGTGGAATAGGGAAATCTTCTACAGCAAGTCAAGTAGCATCAATGGCTGGAGGTATGATCTATTTGGTATTCTTATTTCCATTCTGTTTAATAGTTTTATTCCGCATTTTTTAGAATCGGAAGTTTGCTTACAGTTGGTATCAGAGCCAGTTATCTCTGCCTTGGTGTTCTGTATGTAGTTGCCACTGTAGGGTTTTCTCTATGCATCTGTTTTTCTTTTTATCCTATTAAGGTAGGCCACAACTTGCTGCTGTTTTATTTGACAAAACCGTGACCTGTTAAAGGTCTGTTCTGCCTGTTTGTGGTCTGGTTGGATTTGGATCTACCTATTAAGGGTTTTGTTAAGGTCATATCTACTGCTGTTGAGGTCTGCATACCCTACCGTAAGCTCACCTGTGCAAGCCGTGACCTATTGGGGTTTTTTTTCTAAGTCGTGACCCTGTACTGCTAAGCCGTGAGCTCCTTTGGCCCCGATCTGCCTACCGTGTGCACACATATGGAGGATAAGTACACTGTCGGTCTGATTTTGACTTTATGTGGGTTTGTTCTATCTGCTAGATAAAGGCCGTGACCCTTAATGGTTTGATCCAGCCTATCAAGAGGTCACCTGTGGAAGCCGAGAGCTAAAAGAGGCTTGTTGAAGCCTGCCGTGGCGTGCTGTGATCTATTTTTGGGCTCAACTTCTGAACCTAGGGCTTATCCTTTGATCCATTACTTTAGTGTGGATCTGTTGGGATGCCTTTATTTGTCTGCCTGCTACCACAGTTATTTTTTCTTATACAGTTCTAAATAAATGCTAGCAATAATTTCATATTTAGTACTATAATATGATACATGAAAATGCTAGATAGTACATTAATCGTTTTTCATATATTTCTATAGTTTTTTCTTGAAGCTATAAGAACTATAGATATAGGAGCATCGTGGATTTGATTATACCAACTGGTCGAAGTTCGATCTCAATATACGATGGCATTGCTCGATAGCAATTGCGTCTTATTTTGTGATTTTTTCTGTGTGCTTTATTTTTGCATGTTATGCAGGGGTGATCACATCTCTTACATTTCATGTGTATTATCTATATGTTTATCATTTTGTTTTTATAATCGGTGTAATGATACTAGATTATGTTATATAATCCCTGCATGATGCTAGGGTGTTAGATAAAGTTTTTATTATGGTGTTCGATAAAGTTTTATAATAGGGTGCTATTAGGATTTTTTCCTAATCAACTTGAATATATATTTTATTTGCATGATTAGTATCAAGTTAATTTTAGTAATGTCTAGTGATCCATATAATTTTTATTGATTAGAGAACAGCCACAGCATCTCTAATTAAATAATGTTATATATTATGATTGATTAGGATCACATAAAGAATATTTAGACATTAATTGTAATTAAGTATACTAAATATAATAAATTTTATCCCACAGGATTTTTATTATATTTATATAATTAATTAGGATAAAATATTAAATTATTCATAACTTACCCACAGGAATTATGAATTAATAGTTTTATCATGAAGTTTAATTCTATCATAAAGAATCATTGAATCTGCTTGAATTGAAAATTTAGCCCACAGGCAATTTTTATGTCATTGGATTCAATCTCAAAGCATGAATTTACATTGGTAAAACATGAAATTTTATTTGGTCTCAAATTTTAACGTAAGCATGTGATCTTTATTTTTATACAGTTGTACAACTTGCAAATTTCTTTGAAATTCGTTTTGATATCCCTGAACTTAAGGGAGATAACTATAAGGTCTGGAAGGAGAGAATTCTCCTTCATTTGGGATGGATGGAGATAGATTATGCTATTAGGAAAGATGAACCACCAACACTCACCAATACCAGCACTGCAGCGGACATCATGCTTTATGAGCGATGGAAGAGATCTAATCGTTTGAGCATGATGTTCATTAAGACTAAAATTTCAGCTAGTATTCGAGGTTCTGTTGATCAACATGAAAAGGTCCGAGACTTGTTGAAGGCCATTGATGATCAATTCGTCACTTCAGACAAGGCACTAGCAAGCACCCTAATCATGAAGTTCTCATCCCTAAGACTCACCAGTGTGAAAGGTGTGCGCGAGCACATCATGCAGATGAGGGGCACTGTGGCTCAATTGAAGAAACTCGAGGTTGAAATATCAAAGTCTTTCTTGGTGCACTACATCCTGAATACCCTTCCACACCAATATGGACCTTTCAAAATCTCATCCAACACACATAAGGATAAATGGTCAATTAATGAACTCATGACCATGTGTGTTCAAGAGGAAGAAAGACTGGTGATGGAACTGGGAGAAAGTGCAATGCTGGCAATGCATAGGAAGGGCAAATCTCAAGCCAATAAGAAAGGGAAAGGTAAAGTACCTCCCCAAGCTGATATTAAGAAGGTTTCCAAGTGTTTCTTCTGTAAAAAGAAGGGACACATGAAGAAGGAATGTGCCAAATTTCAGAAATGGCTTGTAGACAAAGGTAATGCAATCTCGTTTGTTTGTTATGAATCTAATATGGTTAATGTCAATGTTAACACTTGGTGGATTGATTCTGGATCAACAATTCACATTTTGAATTCCTTGCAGGGTTTGCAAAGCCTAAGGAAGCCAGTGGGAAGTGAGCAAAGCATCTTATCAGGAAACAAGATGGGCTTGCATGTGGAAGCTATAGGAACATGTTGTTTAACTTTAAGTTTGTTTTAGAATTAGAAAAAACCTTTTATGTTCCAAGTTTTTCTAGAAACTTGATTTCAGTTTCAAGGCTTGTACCTTTTGGATATTCCTTCAACTTTTCAGAAATATCTTTCAGTTTATTTTATAAATCTGATTATGTTGGGAATGATATTTTGTCTGATGGTCTTTACTGCATTAATTTACAAAACAATGTCACTTATGATTCAATGCATGTAAACAATGGCACTAAAAGATGCGTTATTAATGATAATTCCTCTAAATTATGGCACACGAGACTAGGTCATATCTCCATAGAAAGAATTAAAAGATTGGTAAATGAAGGTGTACTTAATACTCTGGATTTTATTGATTTTGAGACTTGTGTGGATTGCATAAAAGGAAAGCAGGCCAACAAGTCGAAGAAAGGTGCCAATAGGAGTTCAGACATGTTAGAGATCATACATACTGATATATGTAGTCCAGACATGGACTCACATGGTCAGAGATACTTCATCTCTTTTATAGATGATTACTCAGGATATATGTATCTCTACATGCTTCATAATAAGAACGAAGCATTAGATGTCTTTAAGATCTTTAAGGCTAAAGTAGAGAAACAATGCGGCAAGCAAATTAAGATCGTGAGATCTGATAGAGGTGGAGAATATTATGGTAGATACACAGAAGATGGACAAGCACCTGGGCCATTCGCAAAATTTCTTCAAGAGCATGGGATTGTTGCCCAATACGCAATGCCTGGTTCACCCGACCAAAATGGTGTAGCAGAGAGAAGAAACCGAACATTATTGGACATGGTGCGGAGTATGCTTAGCAGCTCTAATCTTCCTAAATCCTTGTGGATTGAAGCACTTCAGACGACAGTGTATATATTAAACCGAGTTCCAACCAAGGCTGTTCCTAAAACGCCATTTGAATTATTGAAAGGTTGGAAACCGAGTTTGCGACATATGCACGTTTGGGGATGCCCATCTGAAGTGAGAATATATAATCCACAAGAGAAGAAGCTGGACCCAAGGACCATTAGTGGGTATTTCATTGGATATGTTGAAAGGTCTAAAGGTTACAGATTTTACTGTCCATCTCACGACATTAGGATTGTGGAATCAAGAAATGCAAAATTTCTTGAAAATGACTTGATCAGTGGGAGCGATCTAACCAGGAACATAGTTTTCGAGAAGGATCATTTAGAATCGCAACCTTCCACCTCAAGTGATAGATTGGTTATTGTTCACAGCACCCCTCAAGTAGAAACTGGTGTTGAACAACCAATTGTTGAAGTTCCACAAGTTGCTGATGGCATTCTAGTAGATCAAGTAGTTCAAGAGTTTCCAAGAACTTTTGAACAACGAGTTGAACCACATACTTCTCAAGAAGATAGTGATACAACATTAAGAATATCTACTAGACCAAGGAGATCAGCAATTCCTGATGATTTTGTTGTGTATCTACAAGAATCTGACTTTAACGTTGGAGCCGAAAATGATCCCGAGTCCTTTTAAGAAGCCATGAATTGAAAAGAATCAGAATTATGGTACGATGCAATGAAGGAAGAGATGAATTCTATAAAGAGTAATGAAGTCTGGGATCTTGTTGAGTTTCCTAATGGTGCAAAAGCCATTGGATGTAAATGGGTCTTTAAGACAAATAAAGACTCATTGGGCAACATTGAGAGATACAAGGCTAGACTTGTTGCTGCTAAAGGATTCACTCAGAAAGAAGGAATCGACTACACAGAGAATTTTTCTCCTGTATCTAAGAAAGATTCCTTGCGTGTTATTATGGCATTAGTAGCCCATTTCGACTTGGAGTTGCATCAAATGGATGTGAAAATGACTTTTCTAAATGGAGATCTAGAGGAGGAGGTTTACATGAAACAACCTGAAGGATTCCCCTCTAGTGATGGTGAGCAATTGGTTTGCAAGCTCAAGAAATCCTTATACGGTTTAAAACAAGCATCCCTCCAATGGTATTTGAAATTCCATAATGTAATTTCTTCTTTCAGTTTTGTAGAAAACATTATGGATCAATGTATATACTTGATAGTTAGTGGGAGTAAAATTTGTTTTCTTGTTTTATATGTGGATGACATTTTGCTGGCAACCAATGATAAGGGTTTGCTACATAAGGTGAAACAATTTCTCTCTAAAAATTTCGATATGAAGGATATGGGTGAGGCATCTTATGTCATTGGCATTAAGATCCATAGAGACAGATTTTGAGTCATCTTGGGTCTGTCTCAAGAAACTTATATTAATAAAATTTTAGAGAGATTTCAGATGAAGGATTGTTCACCGAGTATAGCTCCCATTGTGAAGGGTGATAGGTTCAATTTGAACCAATGCCCAAAGAATGACCTTGAAAGGGAACAAATGAAGAACATTCCATATGCTTTTGTTGTCGGAAGCCTAATGTATGCTTAGGTCTGCACAAGACCTGACATTGCATTTGTTGTGGGAATGTTGGGACGATATCAGAGTAATCCAGGTATAGACCACTGGAGAGCTGCAAAGAAAGTAATGAGGTATCTTCAAGGAACTAAAGACTACATGCTTATGTATAGACAGACGGACAATTTGGAAGTAATTGGCTACTCAGATTTTGACTTTGCTGGATGTGTTGATTCATGCAAATTAACATCAGGATACTTTTTTATGATGGCTGGTGGAGCTGTATCATGGAGAAGTGCCAAGCAGACCTTGATTGCCACTTCCACTATGGAAGCTGAGTTCGTCTCCTGTTTTGAGGCTACTTTACATGGTGTATGGCTTAAGAGTTTCATTTCTGGGCTTAGAATTATGGATTCTATCTTTAAGCCATTGAGAATGTATTGCGACAATTCAGCTGTTGTTTTTATGGCTAAAAACAACAAAAGTGGGAGTCGAAATAAACACATCGACATTAAGTATTTAGCCATAAGGGAACGTGTTAAAGAAAAGAAAGTGGTCATTGAGCACGTCAACACTGAGTTTATGATCGCCGATCCTTTGACTAAGGGCATGCCACCGTTTAAATTCAAGGATCATGTAATGAATATGGGACTTGGTTCCATTATGTAGTTTCTCTTTGTATGGACAATGTTATTTTTAATGAAATTCTTAATTACTGTGATGTTTTTTCTCATACTTATGTGTACCTTAATTTAATTTGAGAAAATTCATCTATGAAGACCAAGAATAAACATAAGGTTTATTCATTGAAAAATTGTTGCCACATAAATTAAAATAGCAATAAATACATAGTAATACATGGAAGGTAATACTTGTCATAAGAGGACTTATCGCCATGATTCTTGTATCTATTACTTAATACAGATTGTCAATAGGTTTTAAGATGAGACATTAAGTTTGGAAGTATGGACCAAATGGGAGAATGTAAACTCCCGCATCTGCATCCAGCATTCGGCGCTCCTCAAAAATGCCGACGGTTCATTCAGTTATCAACCACATTCAAACTGTTTTCTAGTTTGGAAACTGTTTTCTTGCTGGGAGCTTTTGGAGTAGTCCATCTAGGGTTCTCTACCTAGATTTGTGAAACAGTTGACACATAGCCAACAAAGCTTGATGGAAGCTTGCTATTAAACCCCTGTTTGGTCCCCAAGCTCACCAACTCAATCCCCTTCAGTTTTACACCATCAAGAAAAAGAAAGCAGAGCTTGGAAGTGCCGTACAGGAAGCAAAATTTGAGAGCTTGGAAGTGCCGTACAGGAAGCAAAATTTGTGTGGAACAGGGAAATCTTCTACAGCAAGTCAAGTAGCATCAATGGCTGGAGGTATGATCTATTTGGTATTCTTATTTCGATTCTGTTTAATAGTTTTATTCCACATTTTTTAGAATCGCAAGTTTTGCTTACACTTCTCGCCGGGCTGATCGTGCGGGTTTCTAAGCTTTTCTTTGAAAACTGCTAATAGAACTCTGCAATTTTGCTCTTAGGATAGGCCACGTAAACAATAAAGAAGGAATGAAGCTGAGATCACCCATAAATGCAGATTAACCAATGCGCAAATGGGCATTCAATATATATATATATATCAAAATGAATGATGTTGCGAATTGTGAGGTGAAGGGGAAACACACAATTAAATCTCTGGAAAAAACACAGGACGTGGCAGTGAAATTTTCCCATGGAAAGCAGTAGCTATGAATTACAAGCCTACAAGGTACGAATCCTGTCTCCAGTTCTTTTCATTTTTGGATTTGCATGTTTGAAGTTCACTTTCCGTTGCTAACTAACCCGAATCATGCAAATACAACCCCTTAATCGTATCTTTATTTGATCATTGGAAAGAAACGCGAGCGCCTGCCGTATCATTCAAACAGATTCTATGCATACGAACCCTAAAATGAAAAGAATTGAATATACACTGCACAACTAATTGGAAATGAGAATGTCTTGACCTAATTTCCTTAGGTTAACCATATTTCGCAACTTCGCCCTGCAATTTCTCCCTGATATATCCTGTCCTTGCAAGAGGAACGGGCTGGGCTACTCTGAGCCACGAAGGGATGTGCGTCCAAAGTGCCTGTAAGAAAACTGACTGATATCGGAACAGAGCCTCTGCGTTCATGTTCTACCTCTGTGTTCATATGGGAAGAGAACCTCTGCCTTCTCGTTCTACCTTTGTCATCTACAGCGAAATTGCTAATCCCAAGTCGGTTGGACGATTGCAATATTGGAATCGATCGAGCTCTCTGCCTTCTCCATCATCCCAGCGTGGCAAGAAACTTTGTGGATCTAAAACGTCAGGCAACCGATTCCAAGTGGCAGGATCGATCGGATTAATTAAAAAACTGTTATTAATAATTGATGTTTCGGTAGCCTGTTTTTCTACAGCAAATCTCAGCCCTGAATCTTTTTTAAAGCATATGCCAAAGCAATGGATACTGGCCACCCATCCCTAATCAGGGATTAAAAGACCGCGGTCACTCTCTATACGCATTTGTTGATTGTAGCGCCTATCGGCGAACAAGCGAACTGTGTGCACGAGAGAAGATTTGGATAACATCCACTCGTAAGAGCCGCCGTGGTGACTCAGTCCGTTATCCGTTCGCCGCTTTCTCAACATTGTCTGTCGCGGAGGCCAAAGACATTTAACGCTGCTTCTTACGTGTAGCTCCACTTCTGGATTATATTATTGATATGATATCCCATGCATCCACTATTGCCCATAGTACAGTCAATACCAGCGGCTGTGTAGCTCCACTTCTGGATTATATTATTGATATCATATCCCATGCATCCACTATTGCCCAGAGTACAGTCAATACCAGCGGCTATTTACCACACAACGTATCTACAAAACCATCCAGAGCGAGGCCTATAAAATGGAGGCGCCCTCCTCCCATTGATAAGCATCTCAATAACATCTGGCGTTTGAAGAGTTTATCAGAGGAGATCAGATTATTTAATTGGAGGCAGCCATGGCAATGAGCTCATTTGGGTTTGCATTGGTGGTAGTGGTACTAGTGTTGGTTGTGGGCACTGCATCGGGAACGCCGAATACAAAGTTCGTATCGTCAGCGTGTAACACGCAGAAGATTCCAAGAGGAAATGCATTCTTTAATAATCTGGGAGCCCTGCTCGCAGATCTGAAGCAAAACACTGCCTTCAGCGGTTACGACTACAAGGCGTCGCGTGCAGGCAGCGGGGGCGCACCCACTGCCTACGGCCAGGGAAACTGTAAACAGTCACTGTCTCAGTCTGATTGCACCGCCTGCCTGTCTAACCTTGTGGGTCGCATATGGGGCATTTGCAGCAACGCTATCGGTGCTCGAGTTCAGCTCACTGACTGTTTCATCCGCTATGAACAGTACAGCTTTTAGTTATCTCAACTACTCTACCTATGAACTGCGCAATACCCTCTGATGGATTATACCATCTATGTTTAAATAAAACTCTCGCGGGATTCTCTGAACGAGAGAATCTCATCTCGGTCGTTAGATTGACTGTGGTGAGTATAGTTTTCACAAATAAATAATAAGACTGCGCAGCCTTCTATTTTCCTGTCCTCCCTCTCTACAAATAATTTCAATTCCATGGCATCACTATTTTTGTTTCTCCCTCTCTACAAATAATTTCAATTCCATGGCATCACTATTTTTGTTTGTAACATATTAAAATCTCTCTGCTGAACGTCCCAATAACGTTACCAATGAATTTATGAAATTGTTAAAATTATGCGATAACCGTTTATTTTTACATGCCTGTACAATAACTCACGTTGGATTTAATAATGTTCGTTATTCATATTTAAATAGAACTAGCATACCCCTAAGCCGGGGAAATGAAACGGCCTTCGATATGTTGCAAAATGAGAGGAAGTTGTGTGTATGTAGATAATACAATTTTATGAGTTGAAAGCAAGTCTAACGAATGTATTTGTGGAAGTAGGCAAGGGAGTGTTATCCTTCGGTTGTAGGAAATTATTTTTATACATATAGTGAATTGATTAGTAAGGCCAATACATTATCTGGCCTTGGCAAAACATGGACCTGCTATATATATACTTGAACATTGCAAAAAATAAAAGGAAACTGAAAGCACACTTCTTCACGGCTAGGCCCACTACAACCTTGCCAGCAGTAAATGTAAAGCAATAAATGAATGTTTTATATGAGTAATGTTGTAATGGAAAAGTATGGTGTACACATTAAATTGTTCCCTCCACTTCAATGTGGGTAATGCAAGGCTTGTGAAATGGATGGTAGGCCAGTGCCACTGTGAATCAGAGTGAGGCAATGGTGCTCTTGTGACAATCGACATCTTGGGGTTTGGATAGGTTGCAAGACAATTAGTCTTCATGTGTTGTCTAGAGAAGACTATGATCCTCTTTCAGTTGACCTGTGGCAGCATGCATGTAGAAAAAGCGTGTGTGTGTTGATCACATACCTTCGAGAGTTGATCACCCGGCAACTTCACTCTATGAACCCCCTAAATATGTGTGAGAGTTTTCTTTTCGGTCAAACCATTTCTTTCTAAACCATTGATTCTCTTATGCTTGGTTAGAGCTGTGTATGTCCTGAGAACTCCGTGAGTCAGTAATGGTGTGTAGACTGCATAGACGTGTTCCATGGTTATATAGGAATCATATAGCCATTATAGTGAGGTTGTTGATGTTTGCCAATCAATGATCTGGTTGCGTGCTTAATCATTTTCTACATTTTTCTTCCTAACCACTAAGAATGCACTAAGAAGCAATAGTTGTTGAAAATGTTGCAATGGTACACTCCCCCTCCACCAGTCTGAAGAATGAAGTGTCGTTTCAATGGTATTTTGAATTTTCAGCTTCTTGCAACTGAAGAACGCTATAAAGAACGCATATTGAGGAGGGTGCCATCAACACATATCATGTGGCTCAGCTCGTACAAGTGTGGAAACCCTTGCCTGCCTTACTGGATTCCAATGAAGAACTTAAGAGTTTTAGAAGTAGCAGACAGTGCGAAATTAAAATTATTGTGGCAACATGATTCTCGGATATGGTTATTTTTCTTTCTTAATTTCATTACATTTTGTAGGCGAAAGTCAGCATTTACATCTTTCTAAATGTTGCGAGAGTTAAAAATTTGGGTTCCCTCATTTTCAAACTTTTCTAGGTCCATAAGGAAGATGAAACAAATCGAAAAAATGGCCATTTTTCATACATTAATAAAATTCGTGCTTGAAGAATTTGGTGATCTGTGCTCCTTGAAATACCTTGACTTAATCGACTCCTAAAAAATGATGCAGCGTCCTAATTCCTTAGTAGAACGATTTGTATGATGCTTTGAGTTTGATGTTGCTTCCAAATTTATTTGGGAATTTAACTCAACTCGAACATCTAAGGTTGAGAGTTTGTTGTAGTTTGAACTTATCTAACTAAACATTTGAAAATATTACCACCTTGGAACACAGATATTTCAGGTTGTAGCTGTGTGAAATAATTTCCTCCCCAAGTCGTACATCAACGGTCCTTTGCAAAGATTAGATGTGTGTAAAACGAATTTAATAGAATTGCCAAGCAGCATTGGAAACCGTTAATAGCTGCACTAAACACAGGAGTATCTCTCCTTTTGCCGTCGTTTCCTGTTCCTTTGGCTTTCAGTTAGTTTGTTTGATGCAACGTCTGTATTAAAATCGATTCATCTATGGGATAAAACTTTCCAGGGATGTCTGCTTCTGGATGATGATGCACTCAACCTTGTCCGATTGATGATTGTTTGGTCTAGAAGAATTGTATACACTATATTAAAAATTACAATTTTTTTTTTATAATCCTATTTAAATTTATGTTGCCTACCACCATGCTTGAACGAACATGCGACCACCTCTCAACCTTGTCCGATTGATGATTGTTTGGTCTAGAAGGATTGTATACACTATATTAAAAATTACAATTTTTTTTTTTTTATAATCCTATTTAAATTTATGTTGCCTACCACCATGCTTGAACGAACATGCGACCACCTCCCTGCATGTGAGACGTGTGCAATGATTGAACAATTCATTACTATTATTTTAAAAACTGACCATAGATTGAACAATCCAATACTATGTTTGGACAAAGTTGAACATAAAGATATCATATTTAAAATACTCACAAAGAACATATAAAATACATTGAAATTCTATCAGATTTGGAAAGATCGTTACATAAAGATATCATATTTAAAATACTCAAAAACAACATAAAAAACTTTGAATTTATAACTGAGATGAAAAGATCGAGTAAATGGACATTTGACATTGATGCCGGATCGAGTTTGAAATTTTTATTCACATTAAAATTGACGTAAACACACCAAATTATTGATGAAGGAATCAAAACTCATACGCTAACGATGCATTTCTCTGCTCATGGTTATCATCCATACGAGAACAACAAACCACAGATCATAAAATTCAACACAGCATGTTTCCGAAATTTTAAACATTGATTAAAATCAACACTTGATCAAGAAATTACAACACAACAACTAAAATTATTTAACAACATCTCCTAAATCTTGATCTCGTGACAGGTATACTATTATGGGACTATTTCTAACTGTGTGTGATACCCTCCAGCCTCTGCCTTTGAGCAGTGTTTTCGAATCTGTCCCACCTGTCCGATGAGGACGTTTAAGCTGGTGAGCTTCACCATAGCCCAAGAAAAGTCCCTGCAGAAGGCGACCTAGTTTGCGACATAATCTTTAACTATCTTTTTGTTTATTTCATTTTCATTAAGGGCCTGATCCACATGCAACACTCCCTTTCCAACGAGAATGTTCTGGTAGCTGTAATGGGTGTTGAAAACTAGTTCGTTGTCGGTATCAGTTAAATTTATGACCTGTACTCTATATGCTACCCATTTCTATTAGACGTTGGCAAGGGCAACACAGTGGCATTCGCTACACTGAGTAGCCAGAATCCAGGAGACCAGCAGATCGCCAGGTCCTTGTTTGGAGCAACCGGTCCATTTGATCCCTCCATTCTCCCCAAAGCTTTCAATATCGATTCCAACCCCGTTAAACTTCTGCAAGCCAAATTCGCAGCTTCTGGTTGATTCATTATTCATTCATTCATCCTGATAGTCGCGAGTCACCACAGAGATGTATTCATTCATTCATTATAATCATAGTCGTAGGAGGGTACCACCCATTCAGTATCCAAACAAATAAAACCATGCGTTCCCCGTGCTCTATGTTCTGTGCATGACACAGATGGTTAGTGCATTGTATGTGTGGTCCGCGTGCTGCATTCTGTGCATGAAACAGATGGTCATTTCATTGTATGTGTAGTTGTGGGTATGAAAAAAAAATTAAAAAAGTCCATTTCGGTTGATCCTCCACAGTGTTCAGAAAGTGTATAGGGTGCGGCTCCTCATTTGCCGTCTACAAACGACGGAGGGGCAAGAGGAACCGCTCCCTTAAAATACGCCTTCGATGTAATTAATATGTTTTTAATTTTATTAAATGTACCCACAAATGCAATGCGTAATTCTCATCTCACAAAATACAAGAAATGATCGTTAATTGTATGGGGACACCCTTTTATCGAACTATAAAGGAAATCTTTATATGTAAGAGTGTTTTTTAACAATTCAATAGGTTTAATATTACGAATATGTTATATGTTCAATTTTGAAGGAGACAAGGTATTTTTCCAAAGTACTTATAAAATTGGGAGATAAAATTGTGAGATCCCTTCCATCGATATAAAACAAAGTATATATCTAAACAATTTTAATATGTGCAATGTTAATAGGAGTTGCTTTGCTTTGGATTAGATTGGGTATATAGCTAAAATATAAATAACGTGGCCTTTGCTTTAGACAATTTGGATGTTTTTTTGATATGTCAGATAGAATTTGGATTTAAGGATACATCATGAGTATCGATACATCAACACTGGATTTATCATGAGCTGAGAGGGATAAAGTCCATGAAGGTGCAAACCTTGCTATTTTATATACTATGAATCTATCATGAGTCAAGAGGGATCAAGTTTCTCAAGGTGCAAACCTTGGTGTTTTATATACTTTGTATCTATCATCATCCTAGAGGAATCAAGTCCATCAAGATGCAAACCTTGGTATTTTAGTACTTTATATATTTCAGATCTGTGATTCACTTGGATCAAGTCCATTAAGGTGCAAAACTTGGTATTTTACATAATTGGCCACTTCCTTTAGACAATTTCGATATTTTGACTTGTTAGATAGAATTTGGATTTAATGAAATATCATGAGCATAGATCCATCTTAACTCTACATCTATCATGCGATGAGCAGGATCAAGTTCATTTAGGTGAAAAGATTCATTTTTATGTACTATGGATCTATCACAAGCCAAGAGGGATCAAGTACATTGAGATGCAAACCTTGGTATTTTATATGCTCCGAACCTATCAAAAACTAAGAGGGATCAAGTCCATCAGGGTGAAAACCTTGGTATTTTATATGCTCCGAATCTATCAAAAAATGAGAGGGATCAATTCCATCAAGGTGAAAACCTTGGTATTTTAGTATTTTATATATTTCAAATCTATCATTAGTGGAGAGGGACAAGTCCATTAAGGTGCAAACCTTGGTACCTTATATAATCGAACACTTCCCTTGGCAATTTGGATATTTTGACATGTTTAAATATAGAGTTTAGATTTAAGGAAATATCATGAGCATAAATCCATCTTAACTCCTGACCTAGGGATTATAGGTTATAAGAATTGGGATGAAGCGTTATAGAGTTTGTATTAAGGATATTATTAAATTCGAGGTCTGATGTCTATAAAGGCTAATATGGTATGCCGATTAGGCTTATAGTGATAGTTATAGGGCATTAAGTTAGGTGCATCACGGATTTGGGTTATATGAATTAGTGTTATAAGAGTTTAGGGGTTAAGGATCAGTGGTTAAAGGGGAAAGGGGTTATAAATGTTGGATTTAAGTCTTCAAAATTATAAGTGTAACAATTTATAAATGATTTTGGGGTTAATTTGTAAGCTTGATACATGTCAATCATTACAAGGATTATTAGTTAAAGGATGTTAGAAGATACAAGGGTTATTTTTTAGGGTTTAAGAATTAAATCAATTGTAGAGGTTAGGTTTACATTTTTATAAAGTTTACCAAAGTTAGTTAATTTGTAAGCTTGATACATGTCAATCATTACAAGGATTATTAGTTAAAGGATGTTAGAAGATACAAGGGTTATTTTTTAGGGTTTAAGAATTAAATCAATTGTAGAGGTTAGGTTTACATTTTTATAAAGTTTACCAAAGTTAGTTAACATAGTGATTAGAGGGTAGGGGTTAAAGGAATTAAATATTTCATGGATTAGGTATTAGAGCGTGTAGGGATTAGTGGTTAGGTTGAAATTTTACGAAGTAATAGGGTAATATAATATTAAGGGTCATTGGGGAAAGGTGCAAGGGCCGGTTAACACCGTAGAGCTATAATCTCATATGTTACAATTTATATTTAACATGACAATTTATGGGTTATAATCTCATGGCTTACAATTGATGTTTAAAGGGTTATTAGGGAAAGGTGCACGAGGGGTTGATGATGTTTTACAATCAGGTTTTAAAATTTATATAGTTATAATGTTTATGAGTTATGTGGATTATTTGGTATGGGTTATAAGGATTATTGTTTTTAATTGTTAAACTAGTTAGGCATTATAAAGCTTAAAATGAATACAGTTATAGGGCTAGGGATTAAGCATTAATGTAAATATGAAGGGATATTGGGGATATTAGTTAGAAAGGGGAAGGGTTATAGTGTTATAATTTTCTTTAATTTAAGGTTAAAATCATCATGGTTATAGAGGTTTATTACCATGTGTTATAGGGATTTGACATAATGTTATAAGTTAGAATTTAGTTATTACAATTGTTTGGGTTTATATGAGTTAGGATATAGGAGTTACAAAAGCTATTAAGGTTATAGGTTCAATAGGTACATGTATTATTTTTAGGGTTGTAGGGTTAAGAATAATTGGTTATAGGGAATAGTTGTTGTAGTGTATATGTTTTTGGGGTTAATGGATTTAAGTGTTTGAGGGGCTAGGGGTTATGAAAGGATAATGGGTGAGGTGGTGTTAAAGGATTTAAGGGATGAGAGATTATAAAATGACAATGGGTTAAATAAAAGAGAACATATAATCTACATATATTAGATTTTCAAAGGGTTTTTTTTAATGTGCTTCACCTTGTTGACCAATATCTTATCACGTTCATTCATAAAGGAGGTTTTTAAATTGTAAAAATTAAGGTCAATATATTGTAGGTATTGGGGGTGAGATGTAAGGTATGGGGGTTTTATAGGTATTAGGGGGTATGAAAAGGGCTATATAGTAAAAATAGGGGATATCTAGTAAAATAAGTTTTTTTAATAGTAATGATGTATCGAGAGGAGGGACTCAACAAAATGACTTTGGTAGGTATTTATCAATATCTAAGGAAATTAGGGGTATTCTTTAATATCCCAAAAACACATGTACTATGTCATAGTTTCATTGCGTGAAGACCTCATGGATTAAGGATTATATGAACTACAAATTAAGGGTTATATAGATTCGCGATTAAAAGAGAGAGGTGTTGACTGAAGGGATACAAGTTAGAGGATATAGGGGTCAATATTAGCTTGAGGTTATATGGATTATAGGTTATAGAGATTAGTGGTTAGGGTGTAATAGGGTATAATATTAAGGGATATTAAGGAAAAGTATGAAGGGTTATCACTTTAGGAGTTATAATTTTATGGGTTACGAGGGTTGATATTTAACATTAGTAGATTTGAAAGGGTTTATGGGTATATATTTTATAATTTTGAGATGTATTATAAAGGACATGAGTGAGTGATGATAATGTTTTACACTTACGGTTTATAGTTTTTAGTAGTTATAAGTATTATTTAAGTTGAACATTCTATCATTTAGAGGTTCAAGGGGTTAGGTATTTTGTATGCTAGTTTTTATAAAGATTGGAGATTATATGATATAGGGTCTATATAATTTCAAGCTATGTGTGTTAAAAGTTAAGGATGATAATGACCTAAAGGTTTTAAGGTTGAGGTGATAGATAATTGTTAATGATTATGGGTTAGAATGATTACAAGGGTTAGGAACGATGATTTATTTATGTCAGGGGATAGAGACTATAATATTTAGGAGATAGAGATTATAGTATATATGAGTTATTTATATTAATTGTTATATGGCTTAGGGGTTATGAGGGTTATATGGGTTAAGGAATATATTAGTTAAGATTTACATGGGCTATTAAGATTAGGGTATATGGATTATAAAGGTTATATCTAAATTATTGATTATAGGTTTTAGGAGTTAAGAGAGTTATATTAGTTAAGTAGAATATGATTTAGGATTTGTATAGGTTATGTATCATTTATGGATTAGGGGTTGGGGATTAGCTGTTAAAGGCATTAGAGTTCAAGGAAGTTAGATGTTAAATCTTCAAAATTATAAGTGTAATGGTTTACAAAGGATTTTTTGTTTGGGAGTAGAGAGTATTTATTTGGGGTTATAAGGGTTATGATTTACGGGGGTTATAAATTTTGATGATTATAAGGGATGAGTATTATATTGGTAGGTATTTATCATAGGTATATAGGGTTATGGATTAAAGTCGTTGAATGTTAGGGGTTAAGGTTTACAATGGTAATGTTTAAGGGTTATTATTGTTAAGATCTATATGGGTTATGGTTTATAGGGTTATGAGCTAATGTTTATTTGGTTTCAAGGTTATAACTATTGAAAACTATATGGGTTATGGTTTATAGGTTTATGAGTTAATGGTTATAATGTATACATAGGTTAAAACGGTTGTATTATTGAACTATTCAAGGTTATAGGCTATTAGAACTAAAGATTTAGTTATGATAGACATTAAAGTATAGGTGTGCTAGTAATAACACAATTATAAGGGTAATGAGTTATAAGGATTCAGAGATAGGAACTAGAGGTTAATGGTTATATTCTTTTGGTAGTAATAACACGATTATAAGGGTAATGAGTTATAAGGATTCAAAGATAGGAACTAGAGGTTAATGGTTATATTCTTATGGTATTATAGGAATTATGTGGATTATGGGTTACATATATGGTATTATATGTTAGGGATTAGCGGTCGTAAGGTTAGGGTAAATAATAGTTTAGAATTTTAGTGGTCAGAGCTTGGAATATTAACATTTAGAAAAGGTTACATGTTAGCATTTGCATATTTTAGGGTTTTAGAGAAAGGTGTTAAGGGTTGTAGGGATTATAGTGGTTATAGGTTAAACATGTTATGGGTTACAAGCATTAATGTTTAACGGTTCAGTTCTTAAGAGTTTGGAATTGTTAAAGTTAGTGGTTGGATTGTTAAGATTTATATGAATTAGGTGGTAGTAGTTACAACGTTTATATTGAACATATCAATTATAAGAATTATGCAGCTTAGAGTCTAAGGGTTATATGAGTTGGGGATTGTCATAACATTTAAGGTTAAGGGTTACATGGGATAGGGGTTACACTGGATTGTGGTTTATGTCTCATAAGGACAATATATAAGGGTAATTAGTTAGGAATTATAAAAGTTAAACGAGCTAATGTTTAGAGGCATTAGGAATTACGAGATACAATTTACATGTCATTTTACATATCATTGAGGTTAGGGGTTTAGATGGGTCATTCATTAAGGGTTATAGGGGTTAGATCTAATTAGGTTTTATGAGGGTTATGGGATTGATGTTAAATATTATATTCCTTAAGGTTTATTTCCTGTTGCATTAAAGGGTTGTACAGATTATTGGGTTTAGAAATTATGCATTATAGAGTTTTCAATTTAGGTTTAAGTGTGGATTTCAGTGGTTGTTGGGTACAAGGGATATAGTGTTAATGACGCAAGTCACCCTACAGGATACTTTCTTGCTTAACAATACACATGACACAAACTAGAATGCTCACACAAACAAGGTGTAGAACAGGATGCCAGGATTGGCTTATATTACTTCTCTGAAATCGGTTACAATGTAAAATAACTGTAAGCAAATAACTAACTACGATCGGCCTCAGCCGTTACAACTTAGAAGTAACTGTGGTGTGTTCCCCCTGTGTGTCGTCCTCACCCTCTCCTGGTTCGCCACAGAACTCTAAGCTATGGTTCAATCTCAACTCCCTGGTCTTGGCTAGTGTGACTCTTCACAACACTCTCGGATCTGCTCTCTGCTCTCGGCCCTCTTTGCCTATCCCCTTCTGGCTCCATAGACTGAAGGCCTTTTCTTCCTCTTCTACTCTGTGGGTGTTGTTCCCAAGACTATCAAAATCCTGAGACACGTATTCCCCTTTGTTCGTCGATCCTACCAAATCCTGCGAACCTGCACTGTCAGCTTCTAGCCATGCTACACAGCCTTGGTCCATGACATCCCCTGTCATGTCCTTTACCAACTCACAATATAACTTCCTCAGCAACCCCGAACGGCTACTGGTACAGTCCCTTGACTTTCTATCCTTCCGACCCTGCTACAGCAGTTAGTCACATCTCGACTTTCCTGTCAGTTCACTCTTTTTCCCATTACACTTGGCTTCGCCAAACCCTGTCGCACCGTAGTTCGATCACTTGTCGACTACCTGACATCTCATGCCACTCGTCGTCTATCGACCATTTCCTGTCGATTCTCGACCTCTCATGACATCTGCTATTCCTTCAGTCAGCTGCACCCCGACTTTTTCTGCATGACTTGTTGACTTTGACAAGTCAACTTGCTTTCCACTCCAATGGTCATCGGCACTCCCGCCGGTCGGCTCCCTTCAGTTGATTAACTTCGACTGATCTTCCTAGGTCCCGATGCTCCCGCATCAGACTCCCCAGGTGAAAAAGAATTTGATTACTTCATCAGTCTCCTGAACTCCTCTTCGAAAATCCATGTCGCCTCCTGCAACTCATCATTTGTCCATCCCACCAAGTATTCCTTCATGTGCGATCTATGGGTACGCCCTACTTCGCGTTCGTCGATTACTTCTACGATCCCTTCTTTATGTCGGTCTGGAATTTGTTCTGTCCAGTCGATACTGGTTCATTCCTCCTTACTGCTGCTTGACCCTTCTTCAAATTTGTATAGGTTTGATATGTTGAACGTTGCTGAAATGATCAAGTCTTCCGACAATTCCAACACATATGCGTTGTCTGAACTCTTCTTCAGAATCTTGCATGGTCCTGTCTTCTTCAACTTTAGCTTGTTGTATGTTCCTGTCGGAAATCGCTCCTTCCGCAAATATGCATAGACTAAGTCCCCTTCTTGGAATGACAGTATCCTCTTTCTCCGGTCGGCTCTCAATTTGTAGGCCGTGTTACTCTTCTCAATGTGCTTTCACACATTTTCATGAATTTCATGCATATGCTCTGCGAATGATTCTGCATCCGCGCTCTTCCTGGTGTCTATCGACAATTTGACCAAATCTGTCACTATGTGTGGGATTCTCCTTTGAACAATCTGGAATGGGCTCAATCCTGTTGAACAATTCACAGAATTGTTATATGCAAACTTTGCCTGTGCCAACACATTTTCCACTGCTTGGGTCTGTTGGCCGCTAGGCACCTCAGAAGGTTTCCCAAACTTCTGTTTACAACCTCGATTTGTCCGTCCGTCTGCGGATGATGTGCCGAGCTAAACTCTAACTTTGTGTTGAGTTTCTTCCATAGGGTTCTCCAGAAATGCCCCATGAATTTCGTATCCCGATCCGACGTGATACTCTTTGGCAACCCATGTAGCCTGACTATTTCGTTAAAGAATAGTACATCGATCCCTGTGGCATCACTTCTTTTCTTACATGGTATGAAATGTGCCATCTTCGAAAATCTGTCGACTACAAAAAATATTGAGTCACTCCCCTGCTGAGTCCTTGGTAATCCTAACACAAAATCCATGCTAAGATGCTCCCACGGGTTCTCTGGTACTGGTAATGGTGTATACAACCCCGTGTTCTGACTCCTTCCCTTTGCCAACTAACAAATTTGACATTGTCGAACCCATTTTCCGTCATCTGTCGACATCCTTGGCCAGAAATACTTCTCGTCAACTAGTGCTTTGGTCTTATCGATCCCAAAGTGTCCTGCTAACCTGTCATTATGAAACTCTCAGATTAGGTTCTCTCTCATTGATCCTCTGGGAATACACAGCTGACTCCCCTTGAACAGATACCCTCCTTGAATGAAATAACTCAAATATGGAGTTCTGTCGATGCTCCAAGGCTCACGACAAGCCTTCCATGCCTTCGCAAAATCTTCGGCAGTCTCATACTCCGTCTTTATTGACTCTATCCCTGTTGCTTGAATAGTTGTCATGCCCAACAATGAAACTCTCCTGCTCAACGGGTCGGCAACTTTGTTCGACTTGCCCGACCTATGTCGCAACACGAATGTATATCTCTGGAGCAGCTCCACCCACTTCATATGTCTCTGATCTAGCTTCGACTGAGTATTTAGATACCTCAGTGCTTGGTGATCCGTGTATAACACAAATTCCTGTGGCAACAAATAATGCCTCCATTTCTTCAATGCTTGTCTGATAACATAAAATTCTTAGTCATAGATCGAATATTTTCGCTTCGCTCCATTTAGTTTTTCACTCAAGAATGCAATTGGTCGGCCTTCCTAGCTCAACACTGCTCCAATTGTTGTTCCACTCGCATCACAATCGACCTGGAAAACTTTGTCAAAGTCTGGGAGTGCTAACATTGGGCTCTCAGTGACCTTTTCCTTCAATGTGTCAAAAGATTCCTGGGCCTCATCCATCCACTTGAACTTGCCCTTCCTCATGCATTCTGTCAATGGTGCACAAATCTGACTAAATCCTTGAATGAACTTCCGGTAGAAGCTAGCAAGTCCATGGAAACTTCTCACTGCAGTCGTATTTGTCAGTTCCGGCCAATCTACTATTGCCTTCACCTTCTCGAGGTCCATCTCCAACCCTTTACCTGAAATTACAAATGCCAAGTACACCAATTCCTTCTTCATGAAGAAACACTTTTGCAGGTTGATCATCAGCTTCTCTTCCTGCAATTTTTGTAATACTTGTCGAACGTGCTCCAAATGTTCTGACTTAGTCTGACTGAAAATTAGAATGTCATCTAAATAGAATACGAAAAACTTTCCTAGGAATGGTTTCAGTACCTCATTCATCAACCTCATGAATGTACTGGGTGCATTAGTCAATCTGAATGGCATGACTACCCACTCATATAACCCTTCTCTTGTTTTGAATGTTGTCTTCCATTCATCTCCTTCTCTGACCCTAGTCTGGTGATACCCACTTTTCAGGTCTAATTTCGTGAAGTATGTCGCTCCACTTAGGCAATCCATCAAGTCATCCATCCTTGGAAATGGAAATCGATACTTGATTGTGATCCTGTTGATGGCTCTAGAATCGGTACACATTCTCCATTCCCCGCCCTTCTTTGGTGTCAATACTGCTGGTACTGCACACGGGCTCAAACTTTCTCGGATCAATCCCCTATCCAACAACTCTTGGACCTGTTGGTTGAGCTCCTGTCCCTCTGCTGGACTCATCCTATATGGTGCTTTGCTTGGCAGAATCGACCCTGGAATCAAGTCGATCTGATGGGATATACTCCTTGTCGGCGGCAATCCTGTCGATTTCTCATTAGCCATTATGTCCCGAAACTCATCGAGCAAATCCTCGATTTCAACCAAAATGTCCTCCTCGTTGGCTGTTCCGTCGACATACGGTCCTTTTGGAATGATTGCAAAACATCCTGACTATTTTTCCTCCTGTGCGAGGAATTCCCTGGCGGTGCTCATCAACACTCGCTTTTCCCAAAGATTGCTCTCGCCGTCCTTACTGTCGGTTGGCTCTTCTCGCCTCGACTTAAGAGTCCTTTTCATGCCATTCTTCCACACTGTGACTGTGTTAGCTCAACCGTCATAGATCATCTTACGATCATATTACCATGGTCTCCCTAACAACAGATGGCATGCATCCATGGGTACTACATCACACAGTACGCTATCCTCCAATCCTTGAACTCTGAAGTTGATCAGGCATTGTCTCGTCACCTTAACATGGTGTCCTTTCTATAACCATGAGATCTTGTATGGGTGTGGGTGTTCTCGACATTTCAACCCAATCTTGTCGATGAATTCTGTTGACACAAGATTCTCTGTACTCCCACCATCAACTATGGTCTTGCAATGCCATTCCCTGATCTGCACCTTCGTTCGAAAGATTGCCTTCCATTGTGTTGGTTCCATCGGATCATGTTGATCTTCCTGGATCAAAGCTCTCTGAACCATTAGATTCTGGTTCTTCTTCTGCTCACCTCCACTGCTATCTGATGCCGATTCTTCCCTCTCGTCGACTTGCTCATCCTTTCGACGTCTGGGTTTCGACTCTTCTATAGCATGTAGGTTTTCTGGGCATTCATATGCCTTATGGCCATTCCTTGGCATTTGTAACATATTATGGATGGTCTGTTAACTCCCTTCTTATCGGATGGACCACTTCGACTATACGCGCCTTGACCGCTGTTCTCACGACCATCGCGTCGGTTCTCTTGCACTCTTTCTTTCGTCAATGTCCCATCTGTGTGTCGACTATCTTCGAAACCTTCTTTCCTGTAGCTGCTACTTTGACCCTTCGCGGAGACAGTCTTTCCACCCCGACCAGTCATCCTACCTCTGGTCGCTATGGATTTTCTCGATAGTTTCTCTTCCGCCTTCAGAGCTAACTGATAGGCTTCTCTGACTACTTTGAATCTCAACATGCTGAGTTCATCCTGTATAGCGTATTTCAAGCCGTTCACATATCTGGAAACAACTTCTTCTCCTCCATCAATTTGTCCTAACCGAATCGACAATTGGTAGAAATCCTACGTGTACTCCTTCACGGTCATCTCTTTTTGTCGAAAGTTTTGTATCTTTTGGAACAAGGAAACCACATAGTCGTTTGGCAAGAACTTCCCCTTCAACTTGGCAACCATCCTATCCCAAGATTTGATTTTTTCCTTGCCTTTCTTGAGTTTGTCAGCCTGTACATTGTCCCACCACAATGAGGCATGACCCTTCAACCTTAGATATGCAGTCTTAACCCGTTTAGGATCCTCGATTTGCTCTACGTAGAAGTATTTCTCCATCTCTCTGAACGAGTTGATCAAGTCTTCTGGGTGCAGGCTTCCCGAGTACGTACGCACATCTATCTTCTCCCGACCTCTCATTTCTGTCAGAAGCTTGATGAGTTTTTCCTCTGGTTCTTCTGCTGCAGCTTTTCGAGCTTCCACTTCCTCGACTTCCTTGTCGCTGTGCTCTAGTGCTTCAGGAATGCAACCATGCCTCTGGTTTTCTTTGATCGCTGCGACTTCATTTGTCAAAGTACGCATCGTTCGGACGCATTCATCGAACATCTCATGATCCATTGTGATGGCTGCTGCGCCACACGCTCTTCGTCCTCGGACATTAATGCCTCTATGAGCCATTTTCAACTTCCGCTAAAAATTCTCACACTTCCAACCGGACTCGCTTCCGGGCTCTGATACCAACTGACGCAGGTCAGGTTGGTATAGTCTTCTTCTCCAACCGGACTTGCTTCTGGGCTCTGATACCAACTGACACAAGTCAGGTTGGTATAGTCTTCTTCTCCAACCGGACTAGCTTCTGGGCTCTGATACCAACTGACGCAAATCACCCTATGGGATACTTTCTTGCTTAACAATACACACGACACAAACCACAATGCTCACACAAACAAGGTGTAGAACAAGATTCCAGGATTGGCTTATATTACTTCTCTGCAATCGGTTGTAATGTAAAATAATCGTAAGCAAATAACTAACTACGATTGGCCTCAACCGTTACAACTTAGAAGTAACTGTGGTGTGTTCCCCCTATGTGTCGACCTCACCCTCTCCTGGTTCTCCATGGAACTCTGAGCTATGGTTCGACCTCACATGCATTCTCCTCCGTTCGTCGATCCTACCAAATCCTACGAACCTGCACTGTCAGCTTCTAGCCATGCTGCACAGCCTTGGTCGATGACGTCCCCTGTCATGTCCTTCACCAACTCGCAATAACTGTAATAACTTCCTTAGCAACCCTGAATAGCTATTGGTATAGTCCCTTGACTTTTTTTCCTTCCGACCCTGCTACAGCAGTTAGTCACATCTCGACTTTGCTGTCGGTTCACTCTTTTCCCCATTACACTTGGCTTCACCAAACCCTGTCGTGTCGTAGTTCGACCACTTTTTAACTACCCGACATCTCATGCCACTCGTCGTCTGTCAACCATTTCCTGTCGATTCTCGACCTCTCGCGACATCCGCTGTTCCTTCAGCCGGCCGCACCCCGACTGTTTCTGCCCGACTTGTTTACTTCGACAAGTCAACCTGCTCTCCACACCAGTGTTCATCGGCACTCCCGCTGGTCGGCTCCCTTCAGTCGATCAACTTCAACTGATCTACCTAGGTCCCAATGCTCCTGCATTAGTTAATATTTCACATGGGTCAGTTGAGAAGGGTTAGGGGTAATATATTACAAGGGATAGGAGTTATAAATTACATGTTATTTTTTATGATTCTTTTATAGAGTTCCTAGAAGGGGTCCTTTGTTAACAATACTACATTTGGGATCCAAATTTGACATTTGGACCAACGTTCAATAAAAATATAAGTTTTAAATGGCGAATGATCATTAAGTTATAAAGGTCATTAAAGGTCATTCTCTTGCTTATCATCACAAAATGAGAGATATTTATGTTTTCTCCACCACATTTTAAATGAAATATTATGAGTCTCATGAAATAAAATTGTCCTTCCCCAACTGGGTTAAAACTAATGAAATTTTGTGTGGAAAACACATTATTAAAGGAAATTCCAATGATTTTTAAAGGATAATTTAAAAAAAATCATTATGTTTTATTTAATGTTTTGATTCATTATATATCACTTGAGTGGTGATACTTTGACGTTTAGGCTATGGTATAGACGTGAGGTTAAATTTTGATATCATAGCATGGACATAGAAGTAGCACCGCTTAAGCAACATATAATTAATCTATATTTTTCCTCTCTCGGAACTAAAACAAAAGAAATAAATCCAAAAATGTTGAGGTGACTAACCTAAGGTTGGGGTGAACTCATGCACTAAGTTGTAGGGAACCTATTGATAAAATATGTATCATCATATATTGGTGCATTATTCAATACCAATCTTTATTTCAAGATAAATTAGACTATATCTTGTTAATATTAATTACTTTAACCAAAGACGAACCATAGTAATAATTATGATTTAATTAATAATTAATAATTAATAACAACAATTATGGTTAATAATAAAACCAAATTCTTAAATTAGTTTAATATTAAAACAAAATAATAATAATAATTTTTTTTTCAATTTAAATAATAGTTAATTATACAATTTGGCCTATTTACTAAATTACTCCAGTCTTCCTCATATTTCCTATACTTTTCAATTACACCAATTATATCAATACTTCCTATTCACTATAATTATACTCAATTTCCTTATTTAAATTTCATTTCCCAAGCTACTAATGGTATAAAGTGATTGAATATCACATTGTTTTTACTTATTTGTCTAATTAATTCAATTAGCTCCTCATTAGCTACCTTAATTACCCCAATTATTCCAACTTTCTTATATTTCTTAGTCTTTTTAGTTACACCAATGATCTTTCTAATTGTTATTGACTATAATTATGGGTGTGTGTAAGCTAATGAGGGTCTCTTTTGACACGTTAGATGCAATAGAAAATTGAAAAATCAAACATCCATCAACTTATATGGATTTTTTGAGACACATGCACAATGTATCTTGCGATGAGTAAAAAATATGAAACATAGAAAATTAAATGACGTTTCCGAATATATAATTGTTTTCTATTGAAAATGTTCTTAACTATATGAAGTTTGATCATTTGCAACAAACAATTTTTTTTTTTTTTGATAAATGATAAGGTATACGTTTTTGTGGGTGCATCCTTTGAGTGCCTAAATGATGGAATCAAATTATGAAAATTGGTAGACATATATAGAACAAGTAGTAATACTGCACCGCTATCCCCCCCCCCATTTTGTTTTAATTATCAAAGTGATCAAACCTCGAAAACAATATGCCAATTGTGGATGCATCCTTTGAAGGCCTTAATGCAACTATTTTAAAATGTTCTTTTTATAGCATGTAGAGGTCGATGTCCTTTAGTGCACCATACAAGTTTTTTCAAAATGCTTGAGAAACATAAAAGTTATGGACAAAACACTGACAATGTGTTTTTTGAGTTAAGGAGTCATGACACAAGAAAAAAAAGAAAAAATAGAAAGATATATATATATATATTCTTTTTAAAAATTACATATATGGAATCTACAGAAAAAATGCTATCTGCATCTAAAATTTCATAAAAAATGATGGTGTGTAGCATACTGCAACCAGAGGCTAAACATATGCACACTTAAAAAATTGGATATAATGCTCAATTAGCCATGGTATATCATATTCGAAGGCACAGGCATGGTAAATATGAAGCAAAGTTCAAAGCACACACATAGTCATAGGAATTCCACGCTAGCTCGTGCGGAGGTTCAGGCATAGTGCTAAGTAACATGCTTGCGTTTGGTTTAAAATTAAATTTTAAATCCTGCCAAAAAACAACACGCACATGTTTTGTATTTAAAGAACGTGTGCGCGTTTTGTAACAATCTATTTTTTTTTTTCCGAAGGGGGCTATAATTTTATTTTGCGCCAATTATAACATTAGGAATAATTCTTGGTGGTAAGGGGTTGGAGGTAGAAAAAAGGGTCTGAGAGGTGGTAAGGGGTTAGAGGTAGAGAAATGGGGGTGGGGGGTGGTAAGGGGTTAGAGGTAGAGAAAAGAGGGGGGTGGTGTTAATGGGTTAGAGAGAAACATAGAGAGAGAGAGGTGAAGGGAGAGACCTTAGGGGGTGGTATGGGGTTATAAGTAGAGTGAGAGAGGGGTGTTCCAAGAATGTCAAATATAGCCAACCTAGGGCATCAAATATCACCAATATAGGACTTCAAGGGGATAACCATAAGGAAATAAATGTTGTATTTTTTCTAATTTGATGGACATAATCCAATGGAAAATGGTTGCGTAAGTTATCTCGCTAAAAGGGTGTATAACTTTGTACAAACAATGTTATTGACACAAATCCATGAAATAGGATAAGCATGGGAAATAGATTTTAAAATACAACCAGAACAATATGTGTGTCGGCCTTTTTCTTAAATTAGATATTAGTGCAAATATGTAACCCTTTGGTTTTCTTTCCCATTTTGAATGGAAAATTATTTTTTTCATTGCAGGTACTGGATTTAAGAGCGTTTTCTTAGTTGCAAGCCAGCCTGGAATTTTCAGAAATGGATATAGGATAAGATTCAATGAACCCCCCTCGATGTTAAGATTTTATATATTATTATGGAATGAATAGAAGATAGGCCATACACAACATAACTCGAATAAATTTATGTATGCCAGCTTCCCAATACTATTATAGTTCTAACACTACTCCCTAAGAAGGTTCAATTTGTAAAGAAACAACTCTCTAGTATTCATCCTGAAGTTATTTTGTTTATGTATAATATAAACAAGCTCTTGGTTCGTGAGGTAGAACATATGGATCTTAACAATATTTATACAATATATGTTTACGAGAAACTGACCTTAGAACTTCTCGGAGCAATGACAATGAATCCTTCACTCTACATTTGTTATAAAAAGAAGATCAATTTATGACGATACACTGTAGTTATTACATGTGGAGGCAACAGTTTCATGTGAAAGACAACTTTAGGGTTGAGAATAGGAAAGATGTTGAAAAATGGGCTATTACATTAGCTTTTCCATTGGGAGAATGACTTACATGAGTAAATATGGCGGTTGAGAGGATTCTATGATTTTCTTTCCATAGAAATGGTATTCTCCCTACACTAGAATTTATTCTCCTTGTAGCTGAATGTGGGAATATCAATAAGGAATGAGTCTCTTCAAATTTTTTCCTTCATGCATCCACAAGTAACTAGGCCAAGTTAATGAAAATGAATCCCTGGACTACTATGGGATTTTAAACCCTTTTTGAAGATTACCTTACATTACAACCTTGTGTAGGAGGTTTGATGTATTCAATTAATGATTTGGTTCCATTATTTTGAAGACACCTTGATGTAGTATATATTCTAGAGCTATTTCCCCCAAAAGTAAATCTTCGTATTGTTTCCCATGCTTTGAAAGACTGTGATTTTCCTAAATTGATGCACACAATCCAACAAAAAATGGCTGCATAATTTATCACTCGAAGGGAGAGATAAATCCCTCCAAACAATTTTGTTTGCATAAATCCATGAAAAGGGATAAGGGCAGGAAACAAATTTTAAAATAAAACCTAACCCCCACCCACCCATATCTTTCTCAGCCTCCTCTCCATAACCATTACTAATCCCTAACCTATAACCCCTGTCTCTAACTCTTACTAACCTCGCTATGTCTCTACCTATAACCCTTTAACACCCCCATCTCGTTCTACCTGTAAGCCCTTACCATCCCCCAATTCCTTTGAATATATTTTTCACCAAACCAAACAATATAGTTGTAAGGTTAAATATAGTGATAAAAATGTAATGTTAGATATCGCGACAAGATTGTAACGTTAAATATCGCGGAAGAATTGTGATTTTTCATAGCATGTATGCATTTTATTGAACATAAAATGCGTGCACGTTGTGTTTAGGAAAAATGCGTGTGCATTTGTGTTAATAGAAACATGTACGCATTATGTTTACCTACGCTCCTAACCCCCCAAACCCACTAATACACTCCCCTACAATTCCCAAAGATGCCTGCATTAATATAAAACACCCCCAAAACCCACTAGCACCCCCTTATCTCTCTCTCTCTGTCACACACACATGCTTCCATATTCCTTCCCCTACCACTTAACCCCCCTCATCTCTCTCTCTCTCTCCCCTCCAATCCCTAAACCTTACTAACTCCTCCTCTCACTCTTTCTCCCTTTCTCCAATTACCCTCAATATCCTAACACCCCCCCTCTGTCTATACCTCTAACCCCTTAACAATCCACCTCTGTTAGTACCTCTAACCCCTTAACGATCCCCCCGACCCCCCCCCCCCTATATCTCTCTTTCCCCTCCTTTCCCTAACCCTTACTAACCCCTTCTCTCACACTCTTTCTTCCCTGTAGGGAGAGGAGGGGGTAATCCCCCTCTGTCTCTACATATAACCCCTTACCACCACCTAAAATATCTCCCTTTACCTCTCTCTCCCTCTAACCAAAACACTCAGGCTCGTCACCTATACCCCCCTTTCTCCCTAATCACCCTTCTCATCCCCACACCCCTAACCCTCTCTCTCTCTCTCTCTCTCTCTCTCTACCCCTTTCCACCCCCCAGTCTATCTCTCTCTCCATAACTCTTACTAAACCCCTATATATATCTCTCCCCCTAACTCTTACTTACCCCCAATATCCTAACACCCCCCTCTGTCTCTACCTAGAACCCCTTACCATCCTATAAAGTCTATTGCTTTACCTATCTCTATATATATCTAACTTGAACACTCATGCTCCTCACCTATACCCCCCTTTCTCCCTAATCACCCTTCTCATCCCCAAACCCCTAAATATCTCTCTCTCTCTCTCTCTCTCTCTCTCTCTCTCTCTCTACTCCTTTCCACCCCCCCCCTCTCTCTCCCCCCCCCCTAAATATTACTAACCCCCTATATCTCTCTCCCCCCCTAACTCTTACTTAACCCCAATATCCTAACACTTCCCTTTGTATCTACCTATAACCCCTTAACAATCCCCCTTCGTTTTTACCTCTAACCCCTTACCACCCCCTAAAGTCTCACTATTTACTTCTCTCTTTCTTTGTCTAACCCAAACACTCATGCTCCTCACCTATATCCTGCTTTCTCCCTAATCCCCCTTCTCATCCCCAAACCCATAGCCTTCTCTCTCTCTCTCTACCCCCTTTCCACCCCCCAATATATTTCTCTCTCTCTCTAACTCTTACTAACCCCCTATATATATCTCCCCCCCCAAATCTTACTTACCCAATCTCCTAACACCCCCCTCCGTCTCTACCTCTAACCCATTAACAATCCCCCTTTGTCTCTACATCTAACCCCTTACCACCCCGTAAATTCTCTCCCTTTACCTTTCTCTCTGTCTCCCTAACCCAAACACTAATGCTCCTCACCTATATCCCCCTTTCTCCCTAATCCCCCTTCTCATCCCCAAACCCCTAGCCTTCTCTCTCTCTCACACACACTAACACTTACTAACCCCCTATATATCTCTCTCCCCTAAATATTACTTACCCCCAATCTCCTAACACCCCCCCTCTGTCTCTAACTCTAACCCCTTATGTTAGGGTAACTTGGATTATTAAACAAAAGTTGAGAAAGTTGTGTGTTTCTCTCTACCTACAAGTAGATTGTTCCATTTGGTTTGATGTTCTATGTAAAAATATAATTATTGTTATTAGAAAGCAAAGATGTTGAATGTAAAGTAAGAGAAGGGGTAATGATTTAAGAGTTCGAGGGGGGGTGGTGTTAGGGGCTTAAGACATAGGGGGGGGGTGTTAAGACATGGGGGGGGGGGGGGTGTTAGGGGATTAATACATGGGGGGGTACGTGTTAGGGAGTTAAGACATAGGGGATGACATCAAAATTCAATGAAATGTTAGCCGTGGATTGTCATGTACCAAATTTTGCATCGGGTCACAATGGCCTAAGCAAATTGGCCCTATTTATTAGAGTTTTTCAAATTGATGCTAAAGGTCAAATAATTGTCAAGGCGAAAAATTACTAGTTTCCTAGGTTTGGGGTGGAAGCTTTGGGATTTGGAATAATGGGGATAATAAATGATGTTGGAACATTAGGATGGAATAAATATTTAATGAAGGACATAAATAAATATGTACAAGTGAAAATCAAAGTGCCATTTGATCATGAAGACACATGGAGGAAGTGGGACCCACATAAGCTAGAATTTATGTGCCACATGGCATCCTCTTCTTGCAATTTCGAATCCATGGGAAGCCTAATGTTATTGGGATGAGTTACAAGGTCAATAATACTTGGCATGAGACAATAAGGTCGAAATATAGAGGAAGAGTAACTCCCCTGGAAGAGGAAGAGGCAATTTCGAGCTAGTGAGACACTTGGGATAGATTCCCTAGCGTTATGACAACAATGATGAAGATGCTATGACACCTATGAAACAAATCAGACCTGAAGGATGAAATATGACATATATGACATGTCAGGGATAAAAATATACTCCAAGAGGACGCTCAAGGGTGTTAGGGCAGCTAAGATGCTTCCACATGTGATTTGGTTGAAGTGGGAGACTGGGAATTGTTGTACAAGTGGCGTTCTTTGGAATCTCTTCCCAACTTGAGTTGGCATGAGTATCTTGGAAGGAATTTGACCCATGGAGGACATTAGAACTTTATAAATGTCAAGAAAAAATAAGGAAATCATATTTTGATCATTTGTAGAATTTGCAATTGCATTTGTGTAGAGGGAGAGCTAGTGGATGACTAGTTTCTTGCCTTAGCCAATTTTGAGGGTGAAAGATTCCCATCCAAGTTGGTAATTGGAAAGGCAATCCAAACCTTTCATTTGGAGATTTAATTGAGTCTTTATTTGTAGGTGTAAGCTACAGGGCAGCTCATGGTTTATTCTATTGCAGCACATTCTCTCAACCATTTCCAGTTTTGATGGCATATTCTTGATCCTTGAGGGAGGGCGTTTTTGGTTAGCTATTGTACTATTTGGGGGAGATTATCATGACCCATTTATTTTTTAATATGAATTAAATACTCTGTTATTCATCTTCATAAATTTTCAGGTCGAAATTCCAAGTAGAAATGTATAAATCTCATTTTTAATGAAAGAACATGCAATTTCCCCACTACCTTGATGTATGCCAATGTATTGATGATGATTTCTAATGGAAGAATGATTATATGATATATTTATGATGTATGGAATTACATTGATGATTTTTACAAGTTTCATGTTCTTCAATTAATCATTTGAAGCCACCTTGCTCAGTTTATTTGCATTTGGAAGAGATTTGGTGCCATTTCCCCAAGGGTTGAACTAGTGATCTTTGTTGTTGTTTGGGAGAGGTTTGGAATAGACTTAATAACTAATTAATGGTGCATTTGGGACATTAATAACATCCTTGATACACCCCCCACCTCTGTTCATAAATTTGAGTGGTTTTGGAGGCATTTGGGAAGCCTTTTCAGTACTTATCCCAGGGGGATTTGAACCCCAAATTACTAGTAAAATTGCATACTTGGTCCAGAATCTTAAGAGAGTTTTAAGATGTATTTTGATGGCCATATATCATCCATTAAAATCATATTAAATTTCTAATATCATTCATACACCTTCCTTGAATATTTGAAGGAATTTGGAGTCAATTTGAGACCTAGAGACCAATACTAGTCAAAGGGAAATTACTAGTAAAGTTCCCTACATTGGAAAGAATTAAAAGAGGATTTGTAGAAGTATTTTAAAGGTCCAAAACCATCCCTGAAACACATATTTATGTTCTAACATCATCCATATACCTTCTCAGTATATTTGGGAGCAATTGGAGCAATTTGGGGACCTAGAGCTCAAAACTAGTCAAAGGTCTAACTAAGGAAAAAGTGAAAAATTGCCATTTTAATAAAATTCCTAACAAGGGACATTACAGTGGTATCAGAGCATGGTCCTTACACCTGTGAATTAATATCATATATTTAAGAATAAGTTGCAGCCATGTCTTACTATTATGAGGAATCCTATGAGTGCAATTCTTATGAGGAATATGCAGATGCTTATGAGCAATATGAAGCAGAATGTGAATGGTTTGAGGAAGAGGTGCCATCATGCAACACTTCTTACAATTTCAGGAGGAATGAATATTATGATTATGATTATGATTATGACCCTATGTATGATAAATATGAGTATGTCACACCACCAAAGGATAATTATATGGATGAGTTAGAAAGATGGAGAGCAACATATAAAACCTTGCCCCAACAATATAAAAAATATCAAGCATATCTTGCTTCGAAGGAAGATACACAAAAGGCCATGTCTTTTGAAGACTATGCTCATGCGTTTTTTGCAAATAGACCCAAAAATGAAGATGTGGAGTTAGTGAAGAAAGGTTTATGGCCTTCTTGTAAAAGACCTTGGAGAGAAAATCATGTGTGTGTGAATGAAAAGAGCAGTGAAATATCTGAACCTTCAAAGAATGGATCTCTTTCCTACTGGATTAGAGGTTTTGGATTTTCTTTAAAAAGAGATTCCAAAGATATTGATCCTAAGGAAAACAAGGGGGAAAATGCATCATCTTGCTTGAAGAAGAAAAAGGAAGAGACATCACAAGAGCATCAAGAATATTCTATTGAAAATATGGAAGATCATTTCGAGACACCTTCTAGCTTAAACATGAACCAAAGAGCATCTATTGATGGATGCTTAAACTATGAAGGAGTACCTACTAATGGGTGCTCACAACTCTATGTTGGTGACATAGATATCACTTTTGAAAGTTTTGTTTCAATCCCAAGTTCCATTAAGCATGATAATGAAGGCCTTGTAGCAGTTGAAGAAGAACCAAGATCAACTTCCCCATCACCACTTGAGCTTCATGAAGTTGGTCCAAGAAAAAATGAAGAAGATGAGGAGGTTCATTTGTAAGAGCCTCATTTTCTTGAAGGGTCCTTAAAGATGAATTAAAAGAAGATCCAAGAGTCCCTCAGCATTCTCCATGACACTCAAGGATTGGTGTAAAATTCTTGTTGGAGAGCTACTTCATTGGAGAAAACATCCTTCCTTGAAGACATGGAGAAGATTCAAAGAGAAATGTGCCACATCAAAGATTGTCGAGTGGTAGATTGCTTGGAGGATTCTCATGACATGGTGGATCATGAGAAATGTAGAAATTTGAATGTGCTTGAAGTGTTTGAAGATGAACTTGAAGAGATCCAAACACTTGATGTGGCGGAAGAGGAACTTGAATTGTCTCTTGATGAAGGTTATGCAATTTTTAAAGTAGAGCATGATTCCTCTACATTGGAACCAATCTATGACAAAGGTTTCACACTTTTGAAGGAGTTGCATGATACTACCCATATGGATCCTTCCCAGGATGAAAATTATGCACTTTTTTATCATTTGGGTGAGTTAGTTCATTCTCCTACATCCTACAATTACATGCTTTGCAACATTAGTCTCAATGAAGTATGGGTGAAAGGGTTTTTTTTTATGGTGCCACATGAGGAGTATGGAACTCCTATATTTAATTTTTATGATGAAATGGTTGGAGTACATTCTTATTCACATTTGCAGCAGCATTCTTTGTTACTTTATGATGATACACATCTACATGGATGCACCTATGATATGCATTTGAGTCACTTGAAGACTCATGGTTTTTCTTGCTCAACACTTGGTTCATTTGATGTTGGAGGAACTTCATATAACACTTGGGTGAATAAATTTATGATTGGAGAACATTTTTGTTGGAAGACACAAAATTTGATATATCTTTATTATTATCACATTCATGGATGTATGGGTGATACTTCTTTGATTCCTTTGAAGTCTCCTTGTTTTTTCTGCTCATTATTTGGTTCATATTTTAGTGGAGATTCTTCATTCACTTCTTGGATGAAAGAATACATGGCTGAATATTTTGATGCATATCACATCCTTTTGGAGCAAGATTATAGGACATGGGATCCTCACCTATTTCATTGGAGAATATTTGATGGGTCACTTGAAGATTGTATGCACTTGGAAAATGGTGGTCCACTTGCTTTGAGGTATAAGCACTTTCATGACTCTTTGATGAAGCATCTCCTTGATGTACATTTTCATTATGGTGTTATGTACTTTGATGATATATATTTTTTATTCATGATGTTTGGAAGAATGCATACAAGAAAATGGGATCCAGGAATCCTCTTATCTGATGGTATGGGTTGGAGAGCACTCTTAATTGTTGGGTTGCAATACAAGCAATGGGACCCTAGAATAATTTTTATCTCATTGGTTTCAAATTTTTTGGGGGAAACAAGCAATATGGGAGATGGATTTCCCACTTAATAAAGTGATTTTTATCAGAGTAGTGCAGCAGCAAGCACGGTGGTTCCTCTCTAAAATCTTTATGGAAACTCAAAGACTCAAGGTTGGGAAATTCAATGGCAACTTCAAAGAATTATACAGAAAGCAAGTTCTTCAACACCCATGTTTGAATTGCTTGAGGACAAGCAATATTGGGAAGGGAGGATTTTTTCATGTCCCAAATTTGGCATCGGGTCACAATGGCCTAAGCAAATTGGCCCTATTCATTAGATTTTTTCAAATTGATGCTAAAGGTCAAATAATTGCCAAGGAGGAAAATTACTAGTTTCCTAGGTTTGGGGTGGAAGCTTTGGGATTTGGAATAATGGGGATAATAAATGATGTTGGAAAATTAGGATGGCATAAATATTCAATAAAGGAGATAAATAAATATATACAAGTGAAAATCAAAGTGACATTTGATCATGAAGACACATGGAGGAAGTGGGACCCACACATGCTAGAATTTATGTGCCACATGGCATCCTCTTCTTGCAATTTTGAATCCATGGGAAGCCTAATGTTCTTGGGATGAGTTATAAGGTCAATAATACTTGGCATGAGTCAATAAGGTCGAAATATAGAGGAAGAGGCAATTTGGAGCTAGTGAGACACTTGGGCTAGATTCCCCTAGCTCTATGACAACAATGATGAAGATGCTATGACACCTATGACACAAATCAGACCTGAAGGTTGACATATGACATGTTAGGGATAAAAATAGACTCCAAGAGGATGCTCAAGGGTGTTAGGTCAGCTAAGATGCTTCCACATGTGATTTGGTTGAAGTGGAAGACTAGGAATTGTTGTACAAGTGGCGTTCTTTGGAATCTCTTCCCAACTTGAGTTGGCATGAGTCTCTTGGAAGGAATTCAACCCATGGAGGAAATTAGAACTTTATAAATGTCAAGAAAAAATAATAAAACCATATTTTGATTATTTGTAGAATTTGCAATTGCATTTGTGTAGAGGGAGAGCTAGTGGATGACTAGTTTCTTGCCTTAGCCAATTTCGAGGGTGAAAGATTACCATCCAAGTTGGTAATTAGAAAGTCCATTTAGACATTTAATCTTGATATTTAAAGGAGTCTTTATTTGCAGGTGTAAGCTATAGGGAATCTCATGGTTTCTTCTATTGAAGCACATTCTCTCAACCATTTCTAGTTTTGATGGCATATTCTTGATCCTTGAGGGAGGGCGTTTTTTGGTGAGATATTGTACTATTTGGGGGATATTTTCATGACCAATTTATTTTTTAATATGAATTAAATACTCTATTATTCACCTCCATGAATTTTCAGGTCGAAATTCCAAGTAGAAATGTATAACTCTCATTTTTAATGAAAGAACAGCGTCATTTCCCCACTACCTTGATGTATGCCAATGCATTGATGATGATTTCTAATGGAAGAATGTTTCTATGGTATATTTATGATGTATGGAATACCATTTATGATTTTTACAAGTTTCATGTTCAGAACTTAATCATTTGAAGCCACCTTTCTCAGTTTATTTGCATTTGGAAGAGATTTGGTGCCATTTTCCCAAGGGTTGAACTAGTGATTTTTGCTATTGTTTGGGAGAGGTTTGGAACATAATTAATAACTAATGAATGGTTCATTTGGGACATTAATAAAATACTTGATACATCCCCTACCTATGTTCATAAATTTGAGTGGGTTTGGAGGCATTTGGGAAGCCATTTTCAGTACTTATCCCAGGGGGATTTGAACCCCAAATTACTAGTAAAATTGCATACTTGGTCCAAAATCTTAAGAGAGTTTGCAGAGGTATTTTGATAGCCAAATATCATCCATGAAAATCATATTAAATTTCTAATATCATTCATACACATTCCTTGAATATTTGAAGGAATTTGGAGTCAATTTGAGACCTAGAGACCAATACTAGTCAAAGGGAAATTACTAGTAAAGTTCCCTACATTGGCCAGAATTGAAAGAGGATTTGCAGAAGCATTTTAAAGGTACAAAAGCATCCTTGAAACACATATTTATGTTCTAACATCATCCATATACCTTCTTAGAATATTTGGGAGCAATTGGAGCAATTTGGGGACCTAGAGCTCAAAACTAGTCAAAGGTCTAACTAGGGAAAAAAGTGAAAAATTGCCATTTAAATAAAATTACTAACAAGGGACATTACATGGATCTACCTTCTTAAATGATGTTGATAGTTAGTGGATAAAAATGTGCACGTGTTATATAACTACAAACCACGTATGCATTTTGTACAAGCACAATAGGTACGTGTTTTGTGCCTGTATAGACAATGAGCGTCGTTGTCCGAGAGACACTCTAATAGGTTCACGAAAAAAGTAAACAGTGCATGCAATTTTGGATTGCATACACACCATACACTCTTTCATAGCAAGAAATTTTGAACACAAATTGAGTATTTCATTGAGACCATCTCCATCACAAGTGCTACAAGGATTGCTAGGAGGGGAAAAAGACATTGGACAAGTTTCAAGAGTCCAATAGAAAAACCATAACCAATTATCCACCATTGAGTTTCTTATAATTTATGAACATCAAATGCAATATTTCATTGAAAATTGTGGTGGAGAATAGATTCAATTGAGCAACAAAAACACCAAGGTTAGAGAATGTCATATTTAGGAGCACCATAGACCATCCCCACCATTGATGGTCTTAAAATTGAGGAGCATCAAAGGAATCACCTCATTGATCATTGTGGTGGAGTGTAGAAATTATTGAGCAAGAAAAATACCTATATTGAAGAATATCCAATTGAGAATCACCATAAACCATATCCACCATTGATTTGTATTAAAGGCAATTTATATCATCGATCATTGTGGTGGAGTATAACACAATTAAGAAAGAAAAAAACTAATCTTGGAGAATATTCAATTGAAGAGAAACATAGATCATTGATCATTGTGGTCATGGGAAATCTACCCAATTGAAAAATAAAATCTGCAAGGAAGAAGCTACCCGAAGAGATCATTGAAGGAATTTAGAGAAAAGAGAAGAAATGACATGACCAATCGAAGAAATTCTGTAGACAGTCAACCAATTCAAGTTGCAGATGATGTCATGATTCTTCCAACCAATCCACATCAAGAAATAAATTCATAGCATTCACTTGAGGGGTCTTCGATTTCCACAACAGTTGAAGAACAAGCACCCCATGGCCTTGATCAAGGAATGAAACGTATGTGCACATCAAGGCCACCTGAAACAATGGATGATTTGGTAGGTTGTGGTTATACAAGTGATGAAGTTAGAGGGGAATTGCATGGAGAATATATGATCGAAGAAGAAAATGTCATTGAGACCATCCAAGAAAATGTCCTATTTCCATCATCCAGCTGCCAACAAGAGAAAGAAAGACATGAAGCTACTGTTGAAATGACAAAATGACCAGGTGATGAAGCTCCAACCTCCTTGCCTCCATTAGAAAGTTCATGATGAAGAAATACAAAGCACATACAGATTGATGAAAGTCTCATTGGTTCGCTTTAAGGTATGCTATCTAAATGCAATATTGCATATCAAACTCAACAAATAATTGTTAACTATTTTGATTCTAAATGTGATTGAGATAAATGTAAATTATTTTTATCATTATTAAAATATAGGAGTATGACTGTTGTTAGGAGAAAGTTAAATGTAAATATGGAAAATAGATATGAACCAAGTTCTCATATTGTTAAAAGTTTAGTAGATTCATTTGGTACAACTGGAAAGAAATATCGTTCAAAGGATTGCAATGCTGCTCACCGTGTGTTGTCATAATCAATCGTGAACAAAAGCACTAGGGCGCTTCATCTTCTTAAGCCTACATCCAAACTTATTAATTTGAATTTCAAAACACTCCGTAGGTATTGTGTTAGAAGGGAGAAACTTGAAATTGGTCATATAGATGGTTGGGCCTTCATTGGAAGGTTGCCATGCTATGATATGAAGCTTATTGAAACGGTAAAGGGACTAGTGCAAGATTTTTGGCATGACAACACTAGACCTTCTTCCAACCAAAAAGATGTACTAAAATTGAGAAGGGGTTTAAGGGATCATGAACCCCACATTAAAAAATTTCTTGACATGACACAAACATAACTATATGAGAGATTTAGGCATGAACATAATGAACTTGTCTTGGGCCAAAGATATTTCGAGAAATGAAAACCATGGTATGTTAAAATAAACACAACTCATAACACATGCTGTTGTCGATACCACATTGAGTATGGTTATTATTATGACACACACACACACACACACACACATATATATATATATATATATATATATATATATATATATATTGTGTATATTGCATAACACTCTTATGAATGAATGCTCCGCTACATTTCCACCAACGCCATATAGAGACTTTATTCATAGCATATTGTGCAGTAGGCTAGAAGGTTGCACATTTGATCAAAAATGTTGTGTAGATGGGACATGCCAAGTGTGCAGTGGAATGGAATTATTGGAAAAATGCATACATGTGACCGATGAGCATGAACTTGGGAGGCAGGAGGTGAACTTGCAGTCATTAAAATATGTAACGTATGATATTGACAGAGGGAATGAAAGAAAAAAAAATACAGTTGGTCACTTCTCAGGTTAGTAATGAGTTATTGGATACTATTTTTTCTTCGGATTGAAATTTCATATGTAACAATCTACTGATATATGTCTTTATTGTTGATCTACTAGATACGGGTTTGCGAATTCATGAAGGTATTCTTAGAGAAGACATAATAATATGTAAAGCATGTACATGTGGCTTGTTGGCAAGATGAGAAGTTTAAAACATGCAGGGATACATTTCCTGTTGGGACTATCTTATCAGTGATTGATTTCGCAGAAAACTACACCCTTCAACTGCAAAACGAGATTCAGAGTCAATACTATCACTCATACCAAGTTAGCATAATGGTTCATATCACCTATAGACATGGGGAAGATAGTACTGAAGACAATAGAGCTATATTGAAGGAGTATCACTTCTACATAAGTGCTGATGAGGTGTCACGGCTTGGCTTTTGTACAACACATTTTTCAAATGTTCTACAATCACTTGAAGGATAACAATATAAAGATGGAACAACATTGGGTTTGGTCAGACATTTGTGCAGGGCAATTAAAAAATTCCCGTGTCTTCCAATGGTTGTGTATGCTCCAAAAAAGGCACAAGGTGCCACATATTTGGAATTATTTTGAGACCGAACATGCAAAAGGTGAACATGATGGAGCAAGTGTGTGCATCAAGACTGCATTATGTAGGAAAGAAATGAATTTCACAAATGTATCGCTCATCCAAGATGCAAATACCATTGTTGAATGGTCTTCTTCAGCCATGGGGGAGGGAGCAAGAAGGAATGAAGATCAGTCAATCAAGAAAGCACATGTACATAGATATTTTTGGGAGGTGGTTGATATAGATCGATCACAGTTATGTGAGTACAAGACCATCCAGGGAACTCATGCATTTCATTCAGTTAGAACGTTAGACAATGCTATACTTGAAATGTGGACAAGGAAACTCTCTTGCTTTTGTTCTTCATGTAGTGGTGGTGAATGGGAATCATCTGAATTCACGAATTGGGTTGATAATTGGGAACGTGTATCAATCCCAACTGGTCGACGTATAGCTATAGAATTATCCCAGTTGAAGGAGGACCAATCAAGCATTTTAGCAGACTATGACCACATATCAGATCTCGTACAACCAAGTTCGATTAATATTTTGAAAATTTTGACAACTTGTTGTGTCTAGTTAGTTGACTCAAATGTTGGCACTATTTTTTCTACAGGGCACATATACACAGTGGTTTCTCCGAGACACAGTGCATGGCGCATTGATTATTGGCTGCCACATTGCTTGGAGGGGAAGGAGACCCTCAATGCCTCATTAAGGGACTGCATGGAAACTTATTTTCCGATTGGGTCAATGGTTATCAAAGGAGAGAATTTGAACCAGGTTTCCCACTCAGAGGCTATAAAAGGGTATGTATTTAAAGATTATAGACCAGGAAATATTGTATACCATTACACACACTTATTTATTGGCACAAACCTCCAGCTGCAAACAATGCCAAGGAAGAAATCATCAAAGGCATGCTACTTATTGCATGACTCTGAGAACAATAGGTTAAATGAGACCATTGGTATTAGAGATGATCCTGATGGTCTATTCGAATGACCAGAGGTAGGTAATTTGGTATGTGGTTTGCATGTTATATTGTGTTTTTATGTTTTTACATGTATGTTATGATTTTGTTTTATGGTCTCATTGATTATTGACATTAATATTTTGACTATTGCAACTGGACATTGACAACTTGATAGATTGATAAATTGCACAAGCTTCGTCATGGATCCTAAATTGATAAATTGCACAAGTTTCATCATGGATCCTAAGTACACCATAATATCTGCATCCTCATGCCCATTGTCACCACCACCATGCCTATTGCCACTATGAAGTTCACCACCACCACCCTCCTACCTATGTTGTCACCATCCCCATACCCTTCTTCACCATAACATTCTCATCCATCATCCACACAAATATAATGGTTAAATACCTAGTTTAGAAATGTAGAAACCAAATCACAAACATAGAAACCTAATCTAGCCATTGTGATACAAATATGCATAAGAGTCCAAAAAAACCCTAGTTTGTGCATTCATGTGCATTCATTTGAATCCACACCATTGTGCACAATTATGCACAAGAGTCCAAAAATATTCATGATGCAATTATACATGCATGCCAAAAAATCTTGTTATATTCATGTGCATTGATTTGAATCCATACCATTGCGCTACAAAGATGCACAAGAGTCCAAAAAACCCTAGTTTGTGCATTCATGTGCATCCATTTGAATCCACACCATTGTGCACAATTATGCACAAGAGTAAAAAAAAATATTCATGATGCAACTATACATGCATGCCAAAAAATTATGTTATATTCATATGCATCCATTTGAATCCACACCATTGTGGGGTGAAAACACGAACCTGGGAAACAATTTTAAGACAAATGGAGTGAAGAAACACTAGTGCGGGTGGATGATCACGTGAAAAAAAGTCAACCTCAAACTCTAGGCCGAGAGTTTGTGAGAGTGTAAACTCTCGGCCGAGAGTTTAATAAAACTCTAGGCTGAGACTTTGAACCAATCGTCGCACTGTATTTAAAAAAAAACTCTCAAATGGGAGTTTGACCTAAACTCGCGGCCTAGAGTTTGGAAGATATTGTTTCGGCTGAGAGTTTATGGTCAACAAACCTACGGAAATATATGGCATCTTTCTGGAACCTGCAAATTCGGCAAGCCCGAACCCCTACAAATTCTAAATATTATTTGTTGGACTTGGTAGCAATGGATTCATCTCCGAATTTAGTTTCCAATGATATAATAATTGTTTCATTTCGATTTGAATTTCTATTTATTAATATTATTCTTCTAAACCTTATCCCTTAAGAATTTTATTACTCTGAAAATCACCCGAAATAAAAATTTAATATCATAACAAAAACAACACCAAAAAAATTGAAATTTCATAGAGATCATAATTGGCTCGTCCTCTTCAAAAGGGTACTTTTAGTTTTTCCAATAAGAGTCACATTTGAAAGAAAATGCGAAGACAAAAACATGTGTATATAATGCACCATTTTCTAAACATATGTTGTTTCGATAAATAATAAAAAATAGTTCCCAAGTCTTAAAAAACTCAAAATATAGTCCATGCACAGTTTAGTGTGTTTATATTATGAGCCTACAATTTTTTTCCCTAAAATGAATAACCATCTATCAAAAAACTGATGTCAATACGGGTCACTCATTATCCATACCTAAATTTTCAAGTATATGTCGTTGGTTGACAACAAATTTGTCCCACGATATGTCCATAAAAAAAATTAAAAAAAATACGAGTTGAAAGCTAATTCAATTCTCTAGAACCTTTGTGTTTACTTCACATTGAAATTCCTAAGGTAGATATGGGTTTGAAGAGGTTGAAGTTGAAAAACATAAAATTTAGCAATTTTGTTTGTAAAAAACAAGCCAAAATTGTTTCCCAACTTCATGTTTTCACCCTGTGCTACAAACATGTACAATAGCCCAGAAAACCCTACTTTGTACTCTAAACCCCTAGTTCACGCATTAATGTGCATCCATTTGAATCCACACTATTGTGCACAATTATGCACAAGAGTAAAAAACCTTCATCCCAATGAGATTATTGGATTTCTCAAAAAAATTAAGAAAAAACGCATCTAATTTAGTATAAAAATGTGGTAAATTATTCAGTATCTTTCCCTTTTTTTCATACTTTCAATTTGATTTAAATGACACTAATGTACATATCATAAAACTTAAGAAAACAACATTTCATTAATGTTAGAGTTGGAAAAATAAATTATTAACCATTATTTTTTAATGCTCTGGCTTTATACCGATGCCATTATTATAGACTTGAAGAAAACCACATTTCATTATGCCAAGATATACATCAACAAATTATTAATCATTCAAGTAATTTATTGACTATGTTTTTTTTAATAGTTTTATTTTTAATTCCAATGACACTAATAAACATAGCATGCAATTCAAGAAAAAAAAATTCATTTGGGTTAGAGTTGGAAAAATAAATTATTAACCATTTCTTTTTAGTGCTTTTGCTTTTCATTCCAATGATATTATTATATATTTGAAAAAAAATATTTCATTCGTATTAGTACCCCTATCCTAGAAACCTTAGTTTGTACTCTAAACCCCTATCCTGGAAATCATAGCTTATAAAACCTATCCTATAAACACTATAAACTGTAGTTTGTAGCATAAACCCTAATTTGAATTCTAATCCCTGGAAACCCTAGTTTGTAGCCTAAACCCTAATTTGAATTATAATCCCTATAAACTCGAGTTTGTAGCCCAAAGCCTAGTTTATGTTCAAAATATTTAGAAACCTCCATCACCATTTGAATCCACACCCTTGTGCTACAAATATGCACAAGAGTCCAAAAAACTCTAGTCTTTGCATTCATGTGCATCCATTTGAATCCACACCATTGTGCACAATTATGCAGAAGAGTAAAAAAATCTTCACGATGCAACTACACATGTCTACCAAAAAATCTTGTTGTATTCATGTGCATCCATTTGAATCCACACCATTGTGCTACAAAGATGCACAAGAGTCCAAAAAACCCGAGTGTGTGCATTCATGTGCATCCACTTGAATCCACACCATTGTGCACAATTAAGTACAAGAGTCCAAAAAACATCATGACGAAACTATATATGCATGCCAAAAAATCTTCGTATATTCATGTGCATTCATTTGAATCCAAACCATTGTGAAACAAATATGCACAAGAGTCCAAAAAACCCTAGTTTGTGCATTCATGTGCATCCGTAAGAATCCAAACCATTGTGCACAGGTATGCACAAGAGTCTAAAAAACTTCATGCTACAACTATATATGCATGCCAAAAATATTCCTATATTCATGTGCATCCATTTGTATCTAAGCCATTGTGCTATTGACATGTACAAGAGTATAAGAAACCCTAGTTTGTACTCTAAATCCCTATCCTAGAAATCCTAGCCTATAAACCCTAGTTTGTAGCCTAACCATCTATATTTGAATCTCAAACATATCAAAAATCTATCGTTAAATATCTAATGTCTCAAACATCTGTATTTGACATCTACCTAGAATATATAGCCTTGAATTAAATTATTTCTATTATTATTAAAAAATCTAAGGGCAATGGGAACATAAAATTTTGGTATTCCTAAAATGTTGAACATCAATTTTAGTATCCCTTTGAACTCAATGATATCTACCAAACTTGGAGATCTTAAAAACACCAAGTTTTTCTTGAACCCAACTCTAGATCACTAGATCAACTTCATTATTGGCTAATGACTCAATTATCATAATTTTTTTTTTGTTTAATGTGTTTGGAGTGTACATATGCAAAGTCTCAATTTAAGTCATTGATAAGTCGAAGGGATGGTAGAAATTACCTTTCAAAATATGAGTATAGTAAGGGACTTTTAAATTATTGCACAAAGGAGTCAACTTTGCAAATTCCTCGATCGGGAACTTGTGGCTAGCGTTCCCAGGTGGAACCTTCCTAGACACACTTGCAGGACCTCCCAAAAACCAGGTTTGTTGCACGGTTGGAATTCTATGCCCCTGGTAGGGATTCAATAGGTGTCCCCAAAATCCTTTAGGGTGCAAATTGTAATGGGCCATAGAATGGTGACTGTGGCTCAGATCGATGAACCACCGAATCGATTGGATTCAAGACATCAAATTGATGCTAGGGATACCCCTCTCCTATGGGTCCAAGGCCTAGATGTTTCCTTATAGAACGATATAAAAAACTAGGGTTTTGCTCAGTAAGGGTCTATGCTTTTTTTTGCACAAAGGGGTCAACTTTTCAAATTCCTTGACCGAGAATTTTTTTCAAGTGTTACCACATGGAACCTTCCTAAACACACTTGTAGGATGTCAAGAAACCCATTTTTTTTGCACGGTTAGAATTCTATGCCCCGGGTAGGGATTCAACAAGTGTCCCCGAAAACCTTTAAGGTGCAAGTTATAACAGGCCATAGAATGATGACCATGGATTGGATCGACGAACCCTTGACTCCATTGGATTCAGGAGATCAAGATAGTGCTAGGGAAATCCCTCTCTTCTGGGTCCATGCCATAGACATCATCTTCTAGGTCAATTTTGGAAACTAGTGTTTTGCTCAATAAGGTACTTTGTAATTATTGCACATAGGGGTCAACTTTGGAAATTCCTTAGCCGAGAACTTGTGGCTAGCGTTCCCATGTGAAACCTTCCTAGACACACTTACAGGACCTCTAGGAACCCAGTTTTGTTGCAGGGTTGGAATTCTATGCCCCCGATAGGTATTGTAAAAGGCCATAGAATGGTGACCATGGATCGGATCAATGAACCATTGACTTTGTTAGATTCATGACATCAGGATAGTGCTAGGCATTCCCCTCTCTTCCGAGTCCATGGAACAGAGATCATCTTCTAGGCCAATTTTGGAAACTAAGGTTTCGCTCCTTAAGGGACTTTGCAATTATTGCACATAGGGTCAACTTTGCAATTTCCTCGATCGGTAACTTGTGGCTAGCATTTGCAAGTGGAACCTTCCTAGACACACTTGTAGGAACTCCTGGAACCCAATTTTGTTGCAGGGTTGGAATGATATGCCCCCGGTAGGGATTGAACAGGTGTCTCTGAAAGCCTTTAGGGTGTGAGTTGTAATTGGCCATAGAATGGTGATCATGGATCAGATCGACAAACCGTCAAATCCATTGGATTTAGGACATCCGGATAGTGCTAGGAGTTCCCCTCACTTCTGGGTCCATGGAATAGAGATCGTATTCTATGCTGATTTTAGAAACTAGGGTTTCTTTTAGTAAGGGACTTTGCAATTATTGCACATAGGGGTCAACTTTGCAAATTCCTTGACCGGGAACTTGCGGCTAGCGTTCCCATGTGGAACCTTCCTAGACACACTTGCAGGACCTCCCAGAACCCAGTTTTGTTGCAGGTTTGGAATTCTATGCCCCCGGTAAGGATTCAACAAGTATCCCTGAAACCCTTTAGGGTGCAAGTTGTAACGGGCCATAGAATGGTGACCATGGCTTGAATCGACGAACCATCGACTCCGTTGGATTCGGGACATCGAATTGATGTTGGGGTTACCTCTCTCCTCTAGGTCTAAGGCCTACATATTTCCTTATAGGATGATTTTGGAAACTAGGGTTTTGCTCAGTAAGGGTCTATGCATTTTTTGCACAAAGGGGTCAACTTTGCAATATTTTGATTTTGATTGTATAACTAAACATTCAAAGAATGGCACTCAAACCCACCACATTGCACTCTTAATATATTTTTATGTCCTTAGTGTGCCACGCCATTTGACATGTCCTTAGTGTTCCACTATATTTTCATTTTGAGCAATTAATGTTGTTTTTAAGAATTCAAAGTTCCAAATAAAAAAGGGAGGTGGTGTTTCATTGATGATACATCTCTGATCCTTTCTAGCTTTGTCACTTTCCTCAACTTGTCCTTGTGGTTTCTTAGGAGCCACTTGCAAAAAATATTTTGTCGGGCTTGCTAATCTCTTTCATTTGAATTGTTCAAGTATTCAAGTCGTTTGTAAATTTTTGTGTGGTATACAGTTATTAATTTATGTGGGCCACACAGGTGCATCACTTAGGTGTGTCAACTATGTGCATCCTTTATGTTTGTTAGGTTCTTATGTGGGTAAGGTTCTTATGTGTTCCACATGGTTGGGTCAGTTGCTTGGTTGTTTTGGGTGCTTATGTGTATTAGGTATGTTGCAAAGTGACTTAGGTAGTTAGGGTTAGGATCATTAGTAGGTTGTGTGTTGGGGGCTTTGGGGCTAGTGGATTAGTCTGAGGAACTTGCAACAATTAATTGATAAAATGCACAATATATTAGATCACATAATACTTTTATTGATCGTGGGCCACTTTAAGGGGGAAACCTCCTTTGAGCAAGCTCAATACAAATAACTTCATAGTGCCTTCATTGGCCTCAACACAAAATTATATACTAAGTCTAGGCGCCAATACTATGGATCAATACCATGGAACATATAATACTACAGGGCGACTTACAAAGCATATGCGTCCAATACTATGGATCAATACTATGGGCTAATACAAACTATGGATCTACATATAATACTACGGGATGACTTACAAAGCATATGCATCCAACAACAATATACTAACAAAGTAAAGAGAAGGGTTGACACGGGTTCCTAAAATCCACTCTCCCTTAGAAAAATCTGTCCTAAAAGATTTAGATGTGGAAATTGATGTTGAATATGAAGGAGTGGTGCCCATGTAGCATCCTCTGGTTGCATGCCGTGCCACTGAATTAATACCTCTATTATAGATCGAGAGAGAAGCGGGCGCCCTTTGAGTGTTAAGGAGGATTTCTTGGAAGGATGTAGACGAATAAAAACCATATCAACTGCTTGAAAAGTGCACTCAGAATGGTGTTGATCAGCTTGTTATTTCATTTGAATTCTTTCCATGTGAAGATTGTCCTACAAAATACAAAGAATCTGATCGCGGTTTCGAAGAACCGTGTCAATTTCCTGAACTGGTGTACTGCTAAGGGTGTATGGAAGAAGAAATGGCGGTGCCTGGCCATAGATTGATTCATATGGAGTCATTTTAGATGCAGTATTGTACCACCATTCAGCGAGAGGGAGCCACCTCACCCACTGAGGTTGTTGTAGAGGTGAACCAACGAAGATAAGTTTTCAAACATTTATTGGTAATTTCAGTCTTCCCTCCAGATTTAGGGAGCCCTTCAATGATTTCCATAGAAATGTCTGTCCAAATCCGTGTAGGGATGGGAAAGGGTTCGAGTAATCTAGAAAGGAGCTGGAAAGTATCACATTCAGCCACCATCTGTTGAATTTTCCTTTTCATTCACTGATAAAAGAAGTTACAATGTGCCCCGCTCATATGTTTTGAGGAACCCAGAGTGCCCTGCCAATGGAGAAGGATGGATTTCAGAGAAGAAAACCCATTGAAGATCTGTGCTCTGGGGAAGCACGAGATGACCCTTGTATGTCAATGAAGTACCATCCCAAGAGTAACGTGGTACAGTAGAAGGGTTGTTGGCCAACCGTTGGATGAGTTGAGATAAGTAGGAGTCATTGGCATAGCTATGTTGAATAGATTACAATGAATTTGAAACATGCATAGAAATAGCTGAAGAGAAACTTGGTCATCAATTGTGGGAGAAAGAGTATCTGCCACTAGATTGTCCTTACCCTTCATGTAAGTGATCTCATAGGCATAACCCATGATTTGGATAACCCATTTCAGTTGTGATGGAGAGGACACCTGTTGTTCCAGGAAATATTTCAGACTTTGGTGAGCAGTCTTGATGCAGAAATAATTCCCTAATAGGTATGGCTGCCACTTCTATACTACATGAAAAATAGCCATAATTTCCTTCTCAGACGTAGAGGCAGCTAAATTCTTACCGAAAGGGTCGCTGGAAGGTGACAATCCCACTGGTTCAACAAAGACACCTGCATATCTATCCAAAATGTGTTGTAGATCCAAGGGAGTAGTGGAGACTGTTGATGGGTGCATCTGAATGGAATGGAGCTGAGCGATGACACCATGTGAATTCTCCTTAAGGATATTTTCTAGGCGATGTGAACTGATGATGCAGAGAGACCGTGGTTATAAGCCCGTTAATGTGCATTTTTTCCCATTGATTGATAACTACATCCAAAGTTCAGCAAAATCCCATAAGATGGGGCTAGGTGTGCGTAACCATTGAGAGCCCAAAAATACATCACATCTGCATAAGGACAAGGAAAACATGTCAGAGTGTAGGTATAATATTCCATAGAGATATGCACATTGTGACACTTCCCCTTGCAAGGTAAGGTGCCACCATTGGAAATCATGACTTCAAAGTTGGAGCAAGGATGGAAAAAAAAATCATCATGTTTGGTGATCCGAGGGTCAATGAAGTTATGAGTGCTACCAAAATCAATGAGTATTGTAAGAGGGAGCTTCTTGAAGTAACCCCTGACCCACATTGTTTGTGGGGTGGTGACTCCAGCTAAAGCATGGAGAGATATCTTTGGGTGGTCATCTGGAGATGGAGGGTCAACAGGTGGCTGCTGAATGTCGAACTGATCATCTATGGTATTTGGATATTCTTCACTAAGTTCAGAGGTAGGTGGAGAATCCACATCTAAGAGATAGAGTTGTTGCTCAACACATCTATGTCCCCGAGTGAATTTCTCATCACAATTATAACAAATCCCTTTTTCTCTACGTTCCCACATTTCTGCTTCAGATAAAGGCTTGATAGGAGTTGGTCGATGAGCTAGTGTGATGGGAGGTCATTGGGAAACCATATTTCTGAATGGAACAAAAGTGGATTTGGAGCATTGTTGGGCTGTGATCTTATCCTCCACCAACTTAGCCAAACCTAGGACTTCCATCATTGTGTTGGGACATAACATTTTAATCTCTGATCGGATTTCATCCTTCAGACCACTGATAAAACAACTCCTGTAGAATTCATCAGACAATCCTTCTATGTGATTGGCTAGTTTCTCAAATTCTTTCTAATACTCTTTCACAGTGCCGATTTGGTGAATTTTAGTGAGTGCTCCTGTGAAGTCATCAAAAGCACTAGGACCAAATAATTGCAAAAGGAGTTGGAAAAAATATGTCTAGTTTGGATCGTCATGAGCTTTGATGTACCAACGGTACCATTGAAGGTATTCGTGTTCCAAATGAAAGGATGCAAGTGGAACTTTGTGGACATCAAAATTATTATGCAGACTGAAATATTGTTCTTCTCGGTATATACATCCAGTCAGATCAGTACCATTGAACCTGCAACAATTAATTGATAAAATGCACGATATATTAGATCACATAATATTTTTATTGATCGTAGGGCACTTCGAGGGGGAAACCTCCTTTGAGAAAGATCAATACAAATAGCTTCACGGTGCCTTCATTGGCCTCAACACAAAATTATATACTAAGTCTAGGCGCCAATACTATGGATCAATACCATGGAACATATAATACTATATGACGACTGACAAAGCATATGCGTCCAATACTATGGATCAATACTATGGGATAATACAAACTATGGATCAATATATAATACTACGGGACGAATTACAAAGCATATGCATCGAACAATAATATACTAACAAAGTAAAGAGAATGGTTGACATGATTTCCTAACAGATAGCCATAAATGGTATTGTGGTATATGGATTAGTGTTATAGGAGTTGCGTGGGTCAAGGTAAAATATAAGTATCACCTATGTGGGATAAATAAGTGTGTTTCATAAATGTGCCATCTATGTGCATCCTTTAATGTGTCTAATCAGTGCTTATGTAGGTTAGGTATTCATGTGTGTCACTTGACTACATTGGGTTCTTATGTGACTGAGGTGAAACATGAGATGCATTAGGTGGTCAGGATTAACAGTGTTAGTGGTTTATGATAAAAAGGATTTTGAGTGTAGTTGGTGAGTTGTGAGTGGGGCTTATGATAAAGGGATTATTGACTTAGGGGTCAAGGGTCATGTTAATAGGATAGTGTCACATTGAACTTATGTGCATGCCCATTTTCATTTTTTTATATGAGTGTCATCACAATAAAATTTAACCTGCTTATATGGGTTGCATGAGTGCATCACATGTGTGTGAAAGTCTAGATGCATAGCTTATGTGTGTTTGTCCCACTTGTTAAGTTTTTATGTGGGTTATAATTTTATGTACATCACTTAGTTGTATTAGTTTCTTATTTGGTAGGTTAAGTGTGTTAATAAATTGTGTGGATTAGGTGCGTCACTCACATCATTTTACATGCAATTTCATATAGTTCGATTGTGTTCAAGAACATGCTGTAAATGTACATCATTGTGGATACAATTTAACATTGTATAGGCAATTGGATCATTATCAAGAACATTGTAAATGTGCATTGTTGTCAGTGTGCATTTTCTCAACATTATAACTGATATCTCCATGCAATCATCCCAACTATAAAGAAAAAGGAAACATTACGCATATAAACATTATTGGACCCACATGTATGATCACATGTAAGACTGAACTGTGAATATGTCAAGAGACAATTTGAAATATATAATAAATCATGGAATTCATATAATACAAAAATAGAAGGCCCTTAGATGGCCTTCCAATGTACATGTATGAAAAAGGTCAATGATGTACATGTAAACAAAAGTACATCTGTCCATGATCACGCATAAAAAATATAACTTCCTCTTATAAAAAAAGTATGTTTGTCCTAGACTACACATCAAAAATCTAACTTCATCTTGTTTTTTTTAGACTATGATGCATCTTTCCTCTTTCTACGACCACTGTGCATCTCTGGCAACTTCAAGTCAAATATCATACTTCTTGATCAGGTAACTAAAGTAATATGGAATCACTAACAAACTTAGAAATTTAAAATACAACTCAATTGCTTATAACAAACACTCACTGAATCCATCTAAGGAATAGAGGCCTGTGGTTTCCTCCTCCTAGCAGGAAGCCTCTTTGCAATGGTGCTCTACGAATAAAATATCTTATGTCAATTAGCTCAACAATTATCAACATGTATGTGTGCTAAAGTACTAACCAATTTTATAATTGATGAACAGGTATCACCGAAAAAATATGCTTTGGGACAGGAGACTGAGTTTCATCTGTAGCAAGCAGAGCCATAGGTTGAACATGAACCTTTTTCACATGCTCTATTGGAATAGACTGGGGATACATTCACCAGATACTAAAATGGTTAGAAATCATGCATGTGCATACACAATACACATGAACTATACATGTACAAATATTCAAGTAGATACATCTACGTGGCTTATTCCCATTGTACATGTAACAACATCAACAACCCCGCTAATGTCTGGGATGAAGGACTCTCTTGCCTGATGTTGTAAACCTGCAAAAAAAACATTAATGAAAACAAGTTGTGGAGTGAATTGAAATCTAACAAAAAAATATCATCGAAGGCTATGTAAATTACCGTGGAATCAGTAGGTCCACCCTCTTTTTTTACAGAAGAGGGCCTTCTAGTATAGAAAAGACCCTTCTCTATGTTTGGACTGCGAGGAGAGCCAAACGAAAGTAGTGGTGGATTGAGTTGCATTGATGCGTGCAATCACAGAGTGTTGTCATAGTTAGACATGGACATGAATATATGAAATAATATGTATTGAAAAACTAACATGTTGTAATACTTACCTCTGCTTGGGAAATATCTCCCCCATGGGAGGGATCACTACTACCAAATTATTATCCCTCTGCAGAGCCAGATAGCACCTGGAAGTTTTTTAGATTATAAATGTTATCAATATATAAAAGAGTACACTAAGAAAAAATAATTTGAACAAGATTAAGTCATTAACCATGTGCTTACATTCTTGAAAAACTCATACAATCCTGTTGTGGGGAATTCGCTCAGATCAATGTCTCCCACACTTTGTTGAGAATATGGTGCCCGCAACTTAAAAAATTGTAGATATTATACCATCTAAGAAATTAATGAACTAACATGTATTAATGAACTGACATGTATTAAAAAAATGACATGTTGAAATATGACCTTGATGTTGGTTGTTTCCACCTCAGATACGACAACACCAGGCACACTACCACCAACTGCAGAGGAATGAAGTTCCTGCAAGATTAATTGTATATATTAACAATATTTTAATATGTACAATATGGAAAAAAATAATTTGAAAAACAAATTAATGTTTTAACTATGTCCTTACCTAATAAGAAGTCATTGTAGAGATGCCATGTGTTGGTCCATGACCATAGCAGGTTTGGCCACATGCTGTGAAAACATGTGGCTTAATTTGTGGCTCATGTGATGTTAGTCTATCCCCACTAGTGGATGGTAATCTACCGCCGAAAGTTTATGGTTGTACTCCACCAGAGGAAGAGGTCCCTTCATGGTCAATAGTTGTAGTATGGCGCACAATGACCTAAGCTAGCATCAGAAATGCCTCCTGTGTCTAGGGTATCATTGTATGTGCAGGAGGGAAATTTGGCCTTGATATCTGGATATGAGGTGGAGGTATCGATCAATTGGAATCTCTATGCCTAGAATTGGGACGGTTTTGGGGCATCCCCATACCAATGCCCTAGAACCCCAACATATCAAAATAGTTGACATGTTTACCCATCACAAACTCCACATAAAGTTTTCAAAGGAATTATAGAGGTACTTCCCTGTTGTTGTGTGGGGGAATGTCAAATACCATATACCATCGATCGATCCAGTGATCTCTGATTGGTGGAAAAACACACCACTCAATTGAAATATGTACTCTAGTAGTATCTGAAATGACATATGTCCTAAGCACTCTAAAAAGTGAATATATTTTCTCTTTAGTTATTTTTAATTTCTTCACCTCATTGTAACTCAATCCATCGACATATTTTTTCCGTTTTCTTTCTTTGTAGGATGCTATGATGTACAATCCATCTTTTGAGTGACTGATATTATCCACAATAGCATCTAGTGATGTTGCCAATGAGTACCGTAGTTCATCTCCAACCCTCTAAGTTGTACCAATATCTCTCAAATGAGCAATCTCTCTCAATATATCTGCATTCTGATCCATAATAGCCTCTGCAATCATAAATACAAAAAAAATTATCATTAGAAAAATACATATGGTATAATGACATCTCTAAGCAATGGAAAATGTAAAACTAGTGTATAACAAATAACAACATGAACTATTTATAATTTGCATTTTAAAATTGAACAAATTATACTCTAAAGACAACACATTTAAAATTTTTCCATCTTAAATCCATGTCATATGTGTGTATTAATTTAAATTGCCAGATACATACATTAAATGTCCTAAGTGTATATGTTGATTGGGAATCTTCTCTACCTTATTTTTAGTCTTGGATTATGAAGTTTAATAAAAAATGTATGGTGTTGACTAATGCCCTTGGAGGACCATCTCTGAGATTTCGAGTAGAGGCAAGGGCTAGAGCCTAGAGCAGGGGGCACATGGTGCTATTGATGAATAAAGTCCCAATATAGGCAAGGTTTTTGATATATATAATTATTTGTTGTGGCATGAAGTTTTTTGGACTCTCTAGACCATTTAGCATCTTTATTTATATATAATTTGGGGAATTTATGGATTTCACCTGATGTTATTTTAGTTGTATGCACTCTTTCTATATACACATGAGAAACTTTGCATATTTTTTTATAGTGGCTTGGGATCTAGAATTCAATAGAATTAACCGTTTTCAATATTTTAGGATTGCAAGGTTTCCACTGGATTCTATCATGTGTGATATTATGAGATTGACATGTAATAAAACACATCAACCTCCCTATGATTCTTGATGTTGGTAGAGCCTATTATTGAAATCCTCTGTCTTGACCTTAACCAAAATGCACCCTTCACTCAAATGAAAACATTTATTAAGCACGAGAAGCTTCTCTACTCTATCTTAAAAATTGGATTAGTAAGTTTCATCAAAACTATAAGGTGTTGACTATTGACCTTGGAGGACCAACTTTGATATTCCAGGTAGAGGCAAGGGCTAGCACCCAAAGGAGGGGTAAACGGTGCTATTGATGAATAAAATCCCAATATTGGCAAGGATTTTGAGATGTTATTATTTGTTGTGGCATGGAGTTTTTTGGACTCTATAATCCATTTAGTGTCTTTGTTTAAGTATTTTGGGGAATATATCAATTGTACTTGAATTTTTTTTAGTTGTAAGCAACCTTCCTATATACATGAGAATCTTTGGATATTTGTGAATATTGGTTTGGATTCACAAGGATGCTTGAATGTATATATATTTATCTAGTGAAATTGATTTGATTTTACGATTTAATTGGGGTTTTAATTTTTTTTTGGGCACACAAATGTTTGGATTTAAGGTCTTTAAATTTCTTTTAAGGCATACAAATTAAAAAATTTACGGATTCAATTGATTTTAGGGCATACAAAAAAAATATAGAAATTAGAAGGGTGGACTTTGGTTTAAATACCCGAGGTTGAAGAAATTGGTGCTCAAGGTGGAACATTTGGGCTCTATACCTCAAAACGTGTTCACCACAACTCGTTTCGTTGTCGTCCCTTCTCTGTCGCTGTCGTGGAGGAAATGACGAGCTCGACCCTTTTTTAGGCATAAAATATGTTTTAAAAAATGCGTACGTGTTTAGTAGCTCATAATGCGTACACCTTTAATAGCTCATAATTCATATGCGTTTTATGACTATATAACACATACTGTTCTGTTTAATTATTCTACTTGGCCTTCAATGTGGCAAGCTCGGGACCAAGATTGACAGGATCAGGATTGCTTGGGATCAATTATCTTTTATGGAACTTGAATGGGTTTTTAAAATCTACCATTGCATCTAAAAGGTCCCTCTACTTTGTGCAGTCACCCTTATCTTCAATTTCCTTAATTAACTTTAATTAATCAATGAAGCTACTAATTACACCGATAGGTGTTTATATCTTAGAATTTTGGGTGGACTACCATCTATGCTTTTCCTAGATTGGAGGAGGATGGGACAAGTGTACTGTCCAGATTGATTTTATGGTCGTCATTCAAAATTAGAAATAAACAATTATAAAAAAGAACTGGTAGCTGATGCATGACAAACTCGTAGCTCATGCATGGAAAATAGGTAGTGACAGACAACCCATTTAACTAAATATAGCTAAGGCATAGACAATAGGTCATTACAAGTATGCATGAAGAACAAGTAGTAGATAACTTGTTCATGACACTTGTGATCTATCAATGTTCACTGGCCACAAGTTAAGTGGTTGTGCTAGTTATATAAAGTGACTTGATATCTTAATGTTTTTATTTATTTTTCTAATTAATCAAATTAGCTCCTCACTAACCACCCTTATTACTCCAATTACAACTTGATAAGATAGACTATTGTACTCATTAACTAATTGTCACTTAAGTCATTAACACTTTAATGTGGTTAGTCCAATTTATTTTAATTTATCTAATTATCCTTAATTTTTAATTAAAAATGAGAGTGATATAAAAAATCTAAATATAAAATAAAATAAAAATTGATTCTTTCCCGTTAATATGCATTATGCACTTCTTTCCAATCAATTTTGTGCCATCCGAATAATAAAAATGAAACAAGAGCCACATAGTGGCGATGTCTTTGGCATTTCCATCTGCTTAGAAGAGAAAATATTGTAGCAGTAAAAGTTGTTTTGAACCTACATTTGCAAGTTTGTCTGTAAAAGTTGTTTTGAACCTACAGTTGCAGGTTTGTCTGTAGGTTTGTGCAAGTGGGAAAAGTAAACATGACAAATTCATCAATATTCAATGATTTTAAAATATAAACATATTTAAGCAAAACCTACCCAGCAATAAGAGATACTTTATAAAAGAGACAATAAGAGAAAAATGTGAAAGAAGAAAAGCATATATAATTTATTGATTGGATATCAACCAGCCAATTATGGAGAGCTCTATTGGATTGGTTCCTCTACAGTTAGAGGCACGCAGTGCATTCTGATCTAGCCTAGCAATGTCTATGAGTGGGTTGATACCATCATTAGTTGAAAGAAGTCTTGCTTCACTTGATTCAACATTTATGGGAATCAATATAAGGCCATCAAGACATATCAATGCTTTCAACAATTTTTTCATGCATTACTACTAAAGGTCCCAAGCTCCAGAGGTTTACTAGTGATGGGTACGAAGCATCTAGAGGGGAAAGGGCTGATGACAGTGACTGGTCCTCAACAAGATTCCATAAACCACCATGAAATAAACTACTTTTCAATCCTTCTTATATGAGCAAAAACAAAATTGCCAAGCTATTACCCTACTAGACGAGGCTGCTACCATACAATGTGAGTAAACTAAAAATGACACGTTAGACAATGTTGAATTTTCAGAATTTACTTCAATATGATCTAGGATCTTAACTGAGAGAACAACATGTATAGCATATCTACAGCATATCAATCATGGAGACAATAATGCAAGCACACAAGAGACACAAAGATTTACTTGGGGAAAACCATAAAGGTGAAAAACCCCAATAACTTCCTCAGAGATAGATAGAGCAATTATACAACCCAAGAGATAGACATATCCTAGCAGCAGATCCTCCTCCTCCATAAGTGCACCACTCCTCCTTGAGTGCATGAGTGAGAAGTGAGTGATTAAATAGAGTTCCTCCCGCACTCTATTTATACTTGACTTGACTTGCCTTTTACATAACTCATGTAGGCTCGAATCACATAACATAATGCTGACTGGGCCGACCCCCAATAGGGTGGTCTAATAACCCTTCGACCCACATGGCCGACCCCCAATAGGGTGGTCTAATAACCCTTTGACCCACATGACTTATACAGGGCCGTCCCCAACAAGGTGGTCTAATAACCCATCAAGTATAAGTTACGACACTTACAATATAAATGACGACACTTCCGTATAGAGGAATAATAACATCTCTATAGGAATACAACCACTTCCGTATAGAGGAATAATAACATCTCTATAGGAATACAATATACATATATGTGAAATACATTCCGAAGTTACATATACATCAACACTCCCTCTTAACTAGGAAGGTATTTCTCAGCACAGTTCTTCTAGCACAAGTCATCTTCTATGGATCATCGTCACTGGATAATCGCCATCGAGTCATCATCATCGTCACTGCTACTACTATCTCAATCAATCTCTGAATCTACTTGTCATAGGAAGTTCTACAGAGCCAGTCCTTTTTCATACTAGATGTAGGCCCACCACCTATAGGTCTTCATCATCACTAGCCATACTGTGGAATCCTCAGGACTTATTACGTGCATCACAAAACCTGGCTGAAGCATCCCAGGCTATTACGAGCACACAGCTCTACCTGTCGGATCTCCCAGGAGCACATTACATGTGACCCATCACAAAACCTGGCTGAAGCATCCCAGGCTGTTACGAGCACACGGCTCTACCTGTCGGATCTCCCAGGAGCACATTACATGTGGTCCACCACAAAACCTGGCTGAAGCATCTGAGGCCTTTTTCATCCTATCTAGATCTCCCAGGAGAAAATTACATGTGTTCATGGCAAAACCCGGCCGAAGCATCTGAGGCCTTTTTCATCCTGTCCAGATCTCCCAGGAGCAAATTACATGCCATAGGACAAAACCTCGCAAGAGCATCTGCCAGATATCCCAGGGCACCGAATTACATGCCATAGGAAAAACCTCGAAAGACTATCTGCAGATCTCCCAGGGCACAAATTATATGTCCTCCCAAGCAAAACCTCGAAAGAGCATTTTCCAGATGTCCCAGGGCACCGAATTACATGCCATAGGCAAAACCTCGAAAGACCATCTGCAAATCTCCCAGGGCACAAATTACATGCTTACCTGCACAACTTGATCCAAGGCCACAAAGTATCATCTGATACTCACCATACATCATCCTAATGTACACATGATCATCCTGAACATCATCACTGCAACATCCTGCTGCATGTCATCTAGAGAAGCTCGTCATCCACAATCATCCTGATCATACAATGCATCCATCTGATGCACACCAAGTATCTACCTGATATATATCATCACACATAGTGTATCCACCTGATACATAGATACATGATGCACACAATGTATCCATCAACATGCATGATCTACCTGATCATACCTGATACATGTCAATATACATGATCCTCCTGATCATACAATGTATCCACTTGATACATATACAGATACATGGTCCAAGCATCCAACATGATGCATATACAAAATACATATAAATGATCCAACCGATCATATCCAGCATCCAACATGATGCATACACAACATACATATAAATGATCCAATCGATCATATCCAGCATCCAACATGATGCATACATACATATGAATGATCCAACTGATCATATCCAGCATCGAACATGATGCATACATACATATAAATGATCCAACTTATCATATCCAACATCCAACATGATGCATACATACATACATAAAAATGACCCAACTAATCATATCCAAGCAGAAACCAGAACATCATCCTGATGCTCATCCAACACTTACATCCACAGCCATGTGAAGGATCCTCCTTCCAACATGCTTGGAATGGCTTCAGCAAATGTGTCCATCACTTCTTCCTTGAAGTGTCCTCGATCTGAAGAACGCCAAGCCTCTCTCTGAAGAACGCCAAGCCTCTCTCTGAAGTACTCGAACTTCACCCTGGCTAGTGGCTTCATCAGCACATCTGCAATCTGCTCATTCGTCGCAACATACAGGAGCTTCACAACTCCTCTCTACACCATATCCATGATATAGTTATATTTGATCTCCATGTGTTTCAACCTATCATGAAACACTGGGTTCTCGGACAGCTTCACATAACTCTGGTTATCACAGAAGATACCAAAAGCATCCAATGGGACATCAAATAACTCAGACAGTAGCTTCCATAGCCATACTACCTCACAACTAGCTAAATAAGTTGCAACATACTCTGCCTCAGCTGTACTTAGTGCTACATAGGATTGCTTCCCGCTAAACCAAGATATCACACCTAAACCCATACTGAAGCAGCACCCAGATGTGCTCTTCCTATCTGCAGCACTGCCAGCCCAATCTGAATCAACATAACCCTGCAGGTTAAACTTTTGATTTGCTTCATACTTGAGCCCATAATCCACTGTACCCTTCAGGTACCTCAGAACATGCTTTACAGCAATTAGGTGAACACTCCTCGGATCCGTCAGGAACTGGCTCAATGTGTTCACAGCAAAGCAAATGGCCGGTCTCGTGTTCATCAGGTACATCAAGGACCCAATCATCTTACAATACATAGAGACATCAACCGGCTCAGATGAAGCATCGCATAGAAGCTTCAGATTCGATGCCATAGGTGTGGCCATGGCCTTGCAATCCATCATCCCAAATCTCTTCAGGATATCTACTGTGTACTTCCCTTGACCAAGGAAGATCCCACCTGCACTCTGCCACACCTCCATACCTAGGAAATAGTGCATCATTCCCAAATCTTTCATATTGAATTCAGCAGCAAGCTTCCTCTTAGTATCTGCAATCAGTCTGTCATCTCCTGTTACAAATAAGTCATCCACATACAGGAGTAGAATCACAGGATTCCCTTCCTCAACCTTGTAGTAAAGGTTGGAATCCGCTTTACTCTTGGTAAAGCCCAAACTAGATAGGAAACTGTCTATCCTACCATACCAAGTTCTGCACATATATGATTTCCTGTCATGTGTCTCAGAACAAAGTGGCTGCTCCACATACACTTCTTCTTCAGCTACACCATTCAAGAAAGCTGTCTTGAAATCCATCTGGTGTATCTTCTATTTCATCACTTTTATATTTCTCTATGCTACCGTTTGCAGCATGCTTGATCTTGATAGATCCATATGGAAGTCACAACAGACTTCCCTTCAGCTCTTGGAACTACATCCCAAACATCATTCTTCATGATCGACGGATCATGGCATTCCATTTCTTCATCCCAGATCTTGGGAACTTCAATATCTTCAATAGATAATTTTGTTGCTGAGCAAATGTTGTAGTTCTTCTTTTGTAGGAGATGGCATACGATCTTTCCTACACAACAAGTTAAATTGCATGATTAGAAAACATCTCATAGTTTTCAGAACAAATTCTTACACATAAAGAAATATGTCATACAGTCATGCAATTAACTTAGCCAATGCTTCGATACAACATTTATTCATATCCCGTAACTTTCTAGATGCCTTCCAATCTCTACCAGAACATTGTTAAGAGTGTGCACAACTCCCAACATGTCAGCAAAGAGGTTTCATTCTAGATAAGTAGCAATGGAATGTTGTACAGTGCCATAGGCTACTTACCCATGCATATTAGTAGTATACTGTTCATCAATGCAATTATTCTAATATGCATAATACACAACCTAATTCTAGGAACATCAGTATATACATTATTGAACGGTATTATTTAAGAAATGTCAATTCAAATACTTATCTTTGTTTGTTCATTGGGTGGACTCCCTCTGAGTCTTCGCTTCCTTGCAGGAGCTATTGGAGTCCTAATTTGAAGTAGCTTCTTCTACATCTTTCTGTTGTGGAATGTAGAGAGATGGTCAACTCCCTCTGAATATTTGCATCCTTGCAGAAACTACTGAAGTGTGCTCCTTTGCTTTCTTGCAGGAACAACTAGAGTGTGCTCCCTCTTGTTCTTTGCTTCCTGGATTACCTGTCCTTGAACTTACATCCATTCTTGATCCCTATGCATGCTTGTTAGTATCATCATTGTGTTATCCTCTAGGTCTCATACATAATTCATTAGTATAATCTAAATATTATCAAGACACAATAATCTCAAGCATGTATAGTCAGGATCAATTCAAACATAGATAATAAACATTAGTATTCAAGGTTTCAGTGAAGTCTTCTTTTACTCATACATTTTCTTATTTGATCATAGGACTCTTCTGGTTATTTAAATCATCAATCAAGATAAGAGATATAATATGCACAAAATCCGTGATTACTCAAACCTATACCTTCATGATTCTTCTGGATAGTCATATCATCAATTATGGTAAGAAACACAATATGCATACAACCATGACTGTTCAAACCTATGACTTCATGAATAATCATTATCAACAACACAACAGTATAAGATCCTAACACAAGGTAGGATTATATCTTGATATAGGAAAAACATACCTGGATTAGCATGCTAGCTAGTTATGTCTAACATACTCTCATGATTTCTTCTTGTTCTTCTTCAATGACTTGTGTTAGCAACCTGTATATCTCATAGGTTAACCATTATAAAACCAAGTTATACATACCTCGTAAATGGATCTTCTATGAGATCCATGACAGTGGATGAATCTTTGTCCTCATGTCATCATGATCATATGTTCTTGAACCAGAACATGATTTGTCTTTCTTGGTGAACCTTTCATGTTAGTAGACAACATAAACCTCATACAACACCATAATTCATTAGTATAATCATAAGTGTCAACACCCTAATCAATGAATATTTTCTATCGTGCATTCATAATTTTATTAAGGTGATATGACAAGTCTAAAATCAAGATTGCACTAACTGTAATAACATGAAGACAAACATACCATAAACTCAATCATGAACAAATCTCAAAACATACCTCGATGAGTCATACCTGTCGAGATCGCTTGTAATCTTCTTATGTAAGGCCTTAGCCTCATCTCCCTCTGAAACAGGAACTTCTTCACTTATGCAAGTGACCAATCCATCTTCTTCTAGGATTAACCCAATCCACTTGATTTGCAAGAACTGAACCTGGAGCTGGATATGGGTTTGTTAGAGAAACCCCAAAAATTCAAACTTTGAATTTCAAACTTCCGAAAGGATAGAAATATGCGCCTTGATGAGTTGATCAAGCTGGTATATTCAGAATTTGAAAACTGCAAAGTTTCACTCCTCAATTTTGCCTTTGAAACTTCCGGATTCACTAGACGTGACCCTGAACTAGGGTTTGATGAAGCCCACTCTTCTGCCCAATCAAAAGGTTTGATCCAAAGCTCTAAGCTTCTATTTTTCTGAGGAGCTTCTAGCCATGGTCACAGATTTCAAAAATTCCCATTTTTACAGAAGCCCTAATTTTCCACTTTTCTGATCAAAGTCCCGAACTAGGGTCTGATCAAGCCCGGCCTTTTGCCCAACCAAAAATTCTGATATTGGTCTCTAAATTTCTATTTTTATGAGTAGCATCCAGCCATGGTCTCCGATTACAAAAATTCCAACTTTCTCCGAAGCCCTAAATTCCGGAAGACATGAATGAAGGTACTCAAAAATAATTCTGTTTTGACAGAAATATGTACCTGATTGTTTCTGGTGTAACTCCGAACTTTGCGATCCACAGGGTATGAAAAAGTTTCGTGATATAGCCCGTCCTGTTATCTTTCCATCCTGACAGGTCTGACCTCAATTGGATTCTCTGAGAGAGAGTTATGCCAAGTGTCGCAACATGACTTGTTTTGGGATAATACAGGAGAGCGAACTTGTACAACATGCCACGTGTCACTATTTGAACTTCGGCCTCTAAATTTTTTTTCTGAGATAGCTCGCCCTGTGTACTACCTGTCACTTTTTATGAAATTTCATTTGGATCTTCCTAGCCCAAGTTATGACCTTTTACCCAAGGTCACCTGATTTTGACTTAGGTCTGGAAGAGACAGAAACCCTATATTGTACAAATCATAAATCACAAATTACAACGAAGTAGAGGTTTTCCTTTGGACACACGGTACATGGGGATTTAATATTCGACCTGTAAATATTTCAGATCCGAAAACTTCACCAAAACGGATTTATAGCGAAAGTGCTACGATGACTGGTTTTTGCTATATCAAGCCCTAGCATCGTAAGTGCAACAAGTGTCATACATGCCATATCATGCCTTCTTTTAGGCTAGCTCTGATACCATGTTGAATTTTCAGAATTTACTTCAATCTAATCTAGGATCTTAACCGAGAGAACAACATGTACAACATATCTACAGCATGTCAATCATGGAGACAATAGTGCAAGCACACAAGAGACACAAAGATTTACTTGGGGAAAACCATAAAGGTGAAAAATCCCAATAACTTCCTTAGAGATAGATAGAGCAATGATACAACCCAAGAGATAGACATATCCTAGCAGCAGATCCTCCTCCTCCATAAGTGCACCACTCCTCCTTGAGTGCATGAGTGAGAAGTGAGTGATTAAATAGAGTGCCTCCCGTTGATAGCAATTCTCAGAATGAAAGTGTCCAGAACTAAGGGTTTATGGACATACCTGAATAATACATAAGAGGTCAACGGTTTTTCCAAGAACACCAGGCAATCCACATGCAATTAAAAATATATCAGTCGGACCTTTTGAATTGAATATCATAAACAAAAGCATGCCAGGCAATCCACATGCAATCACAAATATATCAGCCGGACCTTTTGAATTGAATATCAGAAACAAAACATGCCATTCTTTGAGACCTGCCATCAAAGATCTTGAAAATTCGGATTGACAATGGAAGTGTTACTTTATTATAAAAATTATTTACCTTGTTTTTAATCTATACGTGTTTTGAAGCTATCATGTCATCTCAATCTAAAGGATGGCCGAGTAATAGTGGCTACAGTACCCACTTAAAGTCGTGAATGCCAAATCCACACCATGATCAACATTTGATCTGTTTACATGCTTCCCATACCAACAACCAAACAGGTGTTAATACCATTGGTTTCTACGACCAACTTCAAAAGCTTCAGATGCGGACAGGTCATATGCATAATAAAACTTAATTCAAAGAAAAAATAATACACTGACATCAAAATCGGCAGAAAAAATTATTTACTGACATCGAAATGGGCACTACAACCTAGACATGTTTTGGAATTTAAATAACCTTTTATGATGACGGGAGCATGCAGCCCAGGTCTGGGAAGGGATTCTCGAGGCATACGTCAGTTTCTACAAACCAATCGAACTGCAACAACATAACATTTCCATTTAATGCTAGGTCCGAGAAGGGATTCTCGAGGCATAAGTAAGTTTCTGCAAACCAATCAAACTGCAACAACCTAACAACTCCATTTAATGCTGCCCAAAAACATTAGAAATACCATAAGAAAAGCAAAAAATCAAAACCAAATTAATCCTCTTGCCCGATTCATATATGTCAAAGACATAATAAGTATATACTCAAAGATATATCATGAACTAAATATTTCACAAATCTTTCGGAATTTATAAGTGCATTATGATACTTGATATGCTAATTTCAAAATTAGCATAAACATTAGTTTGGCGTACTACTATATACGCTAATGCAATGCATGCTCCAACCATATGTTTGTCGATTCTTCCATGTGCATAGTATTTTTCCTTGGTAAACTTGGTGAGGGATGGAATGGATGTGTGAGAATTTTATGGCTCAGAACTTGAAATTAATTGATCGTTGATGAAACTCAATTGCAAGACATCAATTTCAAATTAATTGATCGTTGATGAAACTCAATCCCAAGACATTAATTTCATATTGAATTGCATCCCTTTGCATACTAAAGCATCGAGTTGTGAGCATGGACACATCAAGCATGAATACACTCACTTGACCATTACAACCCGGAAACCATTCACAACACTTGGCATCATGAATTCTCTTTTTGGTAACCATGCAATGTAAAGTAATAGACAATAAAGTGTCTTACTCTATTATAATTTAATAATACTAAATTAGTATAACTTAATAAAAATAAAAAATAATGTTTTAATCGCAGTTATAACAAAATTAAAGTCGCTCCCCTACAACAATTGATAGATTAAAATGGTTAAAAGATGTTTAGTTATAAATTATAATGCTATGTGAAGTAATATGAGATGTGAAAGACAATAAAATTAATATGGAAATGACCTAAAACAAGGTTTTAAAACCGTGTAAATGATTAATAAAAAGAGGTATGGAAATGACCTAAAACAAGGTTTTAAAAAAGTGTAAATGATTAATAAAAAGAGGAAGTGAATGTGTAGTGGATTTATTGCGAAGAAAAAGATGATATTAATAATGACCCATACAAAAACAAAAACTAATAAGTAATAATGATCGATAAAAAAATAATGAGTAATATGACCAATAAAAAACTAAATGTGTAAATGTGTAGTAAATTTATTGTGAAAAAGAAGTAATACAATAAGAAAAGGTTTTAGCAATAAGAAAACGTTAAAAAAATGGATAATGTATATATTGTAAAGGAAGAATTCACATTAATATAATGTTAAGAAGTTTGTATTAATATGAAGTGTTTGAAAAATACAATAGTGTTATGTATATATAATGTTAAAAATAAGTAAGGAAAAAAAACACACATATCTAATCAAATGTAACATTATTAAATCATTCATTTGCTTATTGTAATAGATGTTTATCATATTTTTTATTGTTTTAATAATTTAAATCATTCATTTGCTTATTGTAATAGATGTTTATCATATTTTTTTTTATTGTTGTAATAAATTTTTTTTATTGCATAATATAAATTATATAAATGATAAATTCAACAAATTGTATATATTTGTGTTATATATATATATATATATATATATATTCTAAACCGAAAAAAGTAATTTGTTATTCAAAATAGAATCAAAGTTATATCATTTCTGAATAAAGAGTTCATACATATTTTCCAAAATTAGGTAGTCATAATCCCTTCGACAATCTTAAAAATACATACTAGATACAAAATTGTTTCCTACTAGCAAAATGACTCATCTACAATACTTTTGAAGCAGGTCAGTATGGAGAACTCACTAATTCCATAAGATAGGAAGAACTAACAAATGATAAAAGAGAGATATCATTCCTTTGTCAATGACAACATTATCAACAAATTCCTCAAAATGCATAACACCATCCATATACCCCACTACCTTCTTTGATAACCCATCAACTTCACACTGGATTCTCGATAAATATGAGAAATGGATAACATAGAGAAAAAATCTTTCAGCTCCATAATCATGCTCTTCCATTGATAAATATGAAGAACATAAAAACTGGAATTACCATTGGCCCAATCAATAATCGTCTTAGAATCACTAGCTATTTGAAGATATTGAATTCCCCTTTTTTTAGCATACCATAAGAGTCCCCATAATGCTAACAACTCTTCCTTTGTATTAGTTCCTTCACCAACACCAAGTTTGAGTCTGATAAAATGATCTTTTTTAATTTTAAGGAGCATTCCATCCCCAAATAAACCAATTTTTTAGCACCATCAAAGTATCCCACCGAAAGAGTATCATCAAACTATGGTTTGATTATAACCCTGTTAATTACCTTCTTCCTAGATTTATGAAACTCAAGAAAGAGACTAATGGCTTTGTAGTAGACTTGAGATATGAAATAATTTTTACCTTCTAATATACATTTGTTCCTTTATTTCCAAACTTGCCATATGACATATATAAGAAGTTCTTTGAAAGTAGTCTTTTTGCAGAACCATGACATCATTCTTTCCTGAAAACTAATAGTCTTCCAATTTTCTCTGATTTTTAAAATTTTAGAGCACATCTCCCACATATGAATATAAAAGGATTAGGTAACAAAAAGACGAATCAGAGATTCATTCTAAGAAAAACAGTGTGCAAAAACCTAGACCAAGAAAGACTCTTTTAGTGAGGTTATCCCACGTAAGAATTTGGTTTTCCAAACATAACCACAGAGATCATCTTACATTAGTAAAAATATTCCATTTCCATATTTTTAGTGCCCACCATTTTGAAGAGTTCTGTACATTTTTAGAGTACATTTTGAAATAATTAAATCATAAGCCTTCTTAGTCGTAATAGTTCCATTTGAATCTTCCCAATCCCATACCAAATAGTCCTCTTCATAGGATAATCTGATGCCAAAAGAGTTAAGAGAAAGAACGTACTTATCCCATGCATCTGCCAAAATTCCTATTAATCCCAAGTATGAAGAGTTATACCAATAAGACGATGAAGAAACAATATCGTCTTTCCTGCATACATGAGCTAAAAATTGGAAGTTTAGAGAGTGTAGGAGAGAAATTAATTGTTGTGAAAGTTGTAAACTATCCCCAATTCCAACTATTGGACCAATTACAATGAAGGCTTGAATACCCCGACCGATTTTCCAGCTCAATCTTTTCTTCAAGATTGACAAATTTCTGAACATACCTTTCCAAATAACTGATGACTTGCCATGAAGATAAACTTGGAGGATTTTGAATCCACCGTGATATAAAGCAAGATCTAATATATTTACATTTAAAAACATCACTCCAAAGACTATCACCAAAAATATCTCTCCTGATATTTTTTATCACTTCACACTTCACCAAACCAAAAAATCTATTTCAAACCCCGTCCTCCAAACTTCTTCGGAAGGGAAATGCTTTCCTAATAGGTTAAATGGAATTTTGTAGAATAAGCATTACCAGACCATATAAACTGAAACATTCTCTTTCTAATAACTTCCAAAACTGATCTATGAACCATTTCCATCGAAAGCCAATAAACATGAATGCTTTGTAAAACAGAGTTAGCAAGCACCAATCTTCCTCCCAAGGATAAGAATGTGAATGACCAATTACTAATTCTTTTCTCAACCCTTTTTATCAAGGAGCTCCAATACTCCTTTTTATATCCATTAGGTTTTAAGAAAAGCCTAGGTATTTAAAGTCATTCATGTATCTTAACCATCTGAAAAGGGAAGAATAAGGAGATCTGCTCACAAATACCCTTCTCAGTACCCTTCTTAGGACAATTAAAAAGAAACATAGATTTTTTGGTACTCACAAGCATACTTGTGGTAGAGCAGAAGGATTTAATAATATCTGAGTACTGAATCCATTCTTATACTAATCCTCTTCCAAAAATAAGGACATCATCAACAAAGAGTAAATGTGAGATAAGTAGAGTGGGATAACAATGAAAACCTTTGATTCTTTTTTCCATTTTTGTCGAATTTATGTGCAAGCTTAATCCTTCAATGATGAGAAGAAACAATGGAGGTGATAAAGGACACTGTAATGCCCCTAAAAATAGTCAAAAATATTTTTTTTTCACTTACTAGTAACATTGCCTAAATCGATAATGTACTGCAAATTAAATTCAATACTGGGAAGTTATGTCAGTTTTGTTAGAAGTAAAGAGAAACTATGCTCTAAGATAATTGGTCGTACAATTTAGGTTTTCTGTAGAAGCGATGAAGTATGGTGGTCTGATGTGTATAGCACAGTCATGGCAAAATTAATGCTAGTTAAAATACTTTAAGGTTTCTCTTTAAGCACTTTACTTTTAAAGCTTTAGTTGTATGTTCATTCTATTTAATTGTTTAAACTGGTTTCTCGTTAAATTCAGGCCTGATGGACTTTATGAGAAGGGTATGAGTACCCCTGGGTCTTGGTGTTGGTAGTCTTACTACTAGCGGAACTGTCGAGGGGTAAGGGATGAGCATTGGATCTAACCTAAGCTTACTTAGCAACTTGCTAATGCACAAATTGAAATATGTTCTTACAGGTATACATAAAAAAAGCGGCTCCTCCATAACCTACCTCCATCCACTACCTAGCATGAAATAGTTTCTATGTAATCGAAAGGAGTCCAAGAATTAACTTGATAAAAGACATGTATTAAAAACAACTAGGGGTGACAATATCCACGACCCTAACTATATCGTTGGGATATGTATTGAAGCGCCAGTGGGGTAGGTGGTAGCTTTTAATGCTACAGGTGAACTTCACGTGGTTCGTTGCCAGCTTGGAGAAAGGGGTTATCCCCTTGGTCTGCACAACTGTATTTGTCATTTCATGGTTTTGGTTGAGGGGTAGCTTCTTACTGTTTATGGTTCTGACCATGCTCTGACTTGAGCTACGCTCATGGTCAATGCACTCGTTGCTACTACAAGGGGAGATGGAGGGTGTTACGATTATGTGACAGGCAATCTCTTTTTTTTCTTTTCAAAGCTTTAACGAATTTCTTCACTACTTAACGTGTCAGGTATTTATTTCGTCTCTAACCTAAGTCGTGGCTTTGTGTCTTCACTAGCAGGTTACAAGTATGATGTCTCCTGCGTTGGATGCTAACTAGTGACAGGAACTTGGGTTTTGGCATAAAAATCTGGTAAGCCTAGGTCCTACCCATAATCGTTCCTGCCTTTCGCAGCTATGGTTGCAATGTTCTAAAGTTTTGAACTCTCTCATTTTGGTAACTTCGTTGAGTCCGTTGGGCTCTTTGTAACTAAATTCAAAGTTTCTGTTGGGTCGCCTTTGGCTTGACTAGTAGCTGGAAGGAAGACGAATTTTGTAAGGAAAAAGATTTGGAGTAAATGGGGTTTGAACCCAATCAATGTTTATGATGTGTTATTTTTGTTTGATGATGGGATAACCCTTGAGGGTTTCCTCCTTTCCGTTTTAGTTGAAAGTGAAGCTCTATAATAAATCTTTAAATCTTTTTAAATGGAAATTAATATCCACAACATGTAATTTTGGGTGTTGTATAAAATACTGGTGCTTGTATTTTTTTTACCTATGTATCCTACCGAGTATGTAATGGCTATGGGTTTTATAGCAAAAGCTCTCTGTTGAAGTTGTGGGCACTTATGTTAGTTTTTTTTAAAAGATTTTTAGGCGTAGGGGTTTAATCATATTACTGGCAGAGAGAAAGATTTCGAGATGCCCTGGTAATTTCTAATGTGTACAGGCTCTGCGTTTTTGTTTTGGCATGAAGGAATTTCTATTGATAAACATGTGAATACGAATTTTTAGGGGTATAACTCTATTTTTTGAAAGTTTGCTGGATAGTGGATGGCTTCTATCTAAAATATTTATTTAGCTTGTTGTAGGTTTCTTTTATTTTAATGGAATACTTTTTTAATAAAATTGTGGTGTTAGAAAATGCGTTGATCTCTGTCTGAAGTGTTGGGGTTTCCTCCCAGTTTAACTTATACTTCTGAAAGGAAAGGAATGAGTTTATTTGGAAACCCTTGATAGGGAAATCGTGCTCGGTAGTTGTTTTGTCTTGAATTTTAATGATATGGTCTTATGCTACATATCTAATGATACCAGTGAGGCTTATACGTTTAAAGTTCAAAACATTGCTAAAGGGTCTCGATATCTCAACCTGTGTTTATTTTAATTCTTTTTAAAAGGATAAAGAGATGGACTCAGTTGACTATGTTGGATTCATGAAGGCTATCGTGAGTCTTGTTTTGTGCTTCTAATTGTTTAGTTGTACATTTGATTTCTTTACTGTTGATAAGATTCAAAATGATGAAATGCCTAGATAGGGAAATCGTATTAGTTTGACTATTTTGGGGAGTTTTATGTATAATGGGTGTTTTTGTTTTTAAGATGTAAGTTTAAAATAAACCAACGATCTTAAAAATGCTATGCTGAAGGATAGCCTGTGTTAAAACATTTATCTCTTGCAATTGCCTGAGTTTTGTTTTAAAGAATGAAAGGGTTAAACCCTAGCTTAATAATATAATCGTACAACATGAGGGTTTGAACATAATAATGCGATTTCATTTATGGAGATTAAAGGTACAGATATCGATACTTATAAATAAATTTTTTGGCATTAGGGGATCTACCTATATAGGTATATAGCACAGGCTAGCTAGGCTAGCCCTGCTAGATCCCCGAGAAATTTAGGGAAGAAGCTTGAATTCAATCAAAAATATTCAATGAAATCTTTGATCCTAAAATATAAACCCTGAGAGCCGATGCCAATTGGCCCTTGCTCTATAAAGAAAAGAAATAAAAACTATAATGTACAGAAACATAAATGCAACATAATAATTCCTACTTTAATTCCTAAATCTAATTGAACTGTATGGAAATTTGTGGTTCATACCTGGTTCTTGAAGCTTGATCTTCCCATGCAAAACCTGCACACTCAACCACTAGTTAATGGAAAAATGTATGAACCTAGCTGACCTGTAGGATGATCTTTAATTGGATAACTTTGGGACTACCATGTTCCTCCCAACCATGACCCTTAGACCCTTCCTAGTTCTAATTGGATTTCCTCGAGTTGGTTCCAACATGCAATAAGAGAAGTAGAGGCCCTAGGGTAAGATGCTGAATCATATTTGGAAAATATAGTAGGTTGCTTCACTTCTGCAGAATAATTCTCTTATGTTACCATAAGAGAATGATAATAGAAACGATGATCCCTCTCTTGGATCTGCCCTTATTTATATAGGTGAGTTTTGTTTTGGAATATAGCTGTTTGAGTTTAAATAATAATATTCAGTTTTTAATTTAATTTGAATTATAATATCTATGAAAGATATTTTATTGATTATTTACTCCTAGTTTATCTAGGATCTTTATTTTGTTATATTTAGATGTATCTTAAGTTAGCTCATAAATAATAATAATACTTATTAATAATATTAATAGTAATAACAAATATGAGAATTATCTTATGCATAACCCTTATGCATTTTATTTATATAAGTAATCTTTTCTTTTAAAAATAATAATAATACTATTAATGGTATTAATAATAATATCAACATGAGAACTATCTCATGCATATAACCTTTATGCATGTTATGAGAAATAAATCTAATTATCCATTAATTTAATTATGGTAACTCTTTGATTTAATTATGTATATAACATAATAATTCTTTTAAATATTAAGTACAAGGTCCAACTTTTTGGATAGGGTCTTTTCGTAAGCTTGGATAGTTGGCTAGGTTAGGTACCTCTAGGTTTCTCTCTTGCATGTTGGATTCCATCGTTTAACATGGTAGTTCCCACAGTCCTTGATGATAGATAGAAAATGATTCATTTAACCAAATTAAATAAATGTGATGAATATAAGTGCTATTCAGAGTCTTCTTGACTCAACACTTTTACGATCAAGTAACCCCGAGTGCTCTTCAGAGCTTTAACTCAACACTCTCACATGTGCGTTATGCTAGTGCGATTCCATAGCATCCCGCTCAACACTAGTACTATAATGTGGTTGTGAAGCACACCTAGAATGTACAAATGACCTCGGATCCGGTATTCATTATCAAACTTGGAGTGCTCCAGGGCTTATGCCAAACACTCTACGTACATTGGGGCTTACGCACAATACTTAATAAAATCCTCTAGGTACATCGGGGCTTATGCCCAGTATGTAGGTCACCCATGTGTTCATGAGTCCATGCTCAACACACTATATAAATCAATCATGTGAATCATAACTCTGCACAATATGTAACAAAAGGTCATCTCAATATATTAGGGTTTGTACTGAATTCACATAACAAAACATAAATCAATCCATTAGGGCTTTCTTGCCTAGTATATAACAATAATGCATCAGTCAGGGTCCATGCCCAATATATAAATCTATAAAAAAAATGAATCATGTGAACTAGGGATTATGCCCAATAATCAAAATAAATCATATGTGTTGGGGCTTTAAGCCCAGTATATAACATCATAAATAGTTAGTCAAAATTTAGGATATTACAGACACCCTCGACGAAGCCCTTTGCTTCCTTTGAAGAAAGAAGTAGGATGACCATTAACAAGGATGTCATAATTTCCACTTGAGATACATGCCATTATCCAATTTGAAACCTCAACAGGTATCCCAATTTGTATTAGGACTAAACATTAGAAAGACCAATCAACCCTGTCATAAACCAAGTAATTAAGTCCATTTTAAGAAAAAAACTTACAATTTATTATACTTAATGGAATTGAGACATTCCTATGCCACCCCAATCGCATCCAAAATATTCCTATTAAATAAAAACCCAAATTGTTCCTTAGAAAGATTTTGCTCGAGAATTGGTTTAATCTTGTTTGAAATAATCTTGGCTGTCACTTTATAGACCAAATTGCATAAGGAGATAGGTTTATAGTCATTAAAATAAATAGGTTTATCCTTTTTACGAATGAGAGCAATGTAAGTTGAATTCAAATTTTCAGGAACAAACCCATTCCTACGCGATTCCTCTGGTGTCTCCACCAAATCCTTCCCAACAATATCAAATAAATGAAGGAAAAATTCAACAATCTAGTCATCCAAACCCAGACCTATATATATATATATATATAAACAAACATGTCTTTTTTTTCGTATATATATATATATATATATAATGTTGTTATTATATATATATAAAATGTTATACTAATAACATAAAATCATATTACACACGTATATACAATTTGTTGAATTTATCATTTATATAATTTATGTGATGTAATAACAAAATTTTATTACAACAAAAAAATATGATAAACATCTACTATAATAAGAAAATGAACGATTTAATAATGTTACATTTAATTATACTAATTATATAGAAATAAAATTATATTAACCTTTATTAATAATCTAAGTATATTAATAAAACTAAAATAAATATTAATTACGTATTATCATAATAAAAAGTATATAAAGCATCTCTTTCCATAGAAGAAAAAGGGCAAATGATACCAAACATATAAAAGGAATTAATAAAAATATGGAAAAAAGAGAATGATAAAAGTAAAATGTCATGTAAAGGAAAATGATAATATCCTATATTTTAAAAATGTAAAGGTTTGACATTGGTGTTTATTTTGAGCTTTCTATATGAAATATTAGGAAAAAGGGCATAATCACTAAAATATAAAGGTTATACATTGATTTTTCTTTCGATATGAAAGATGAAAAAAAATGACCTCACCACATATTAAAATAATTATAACTTATTATCATAAAACTAACTAGTTTCTACAAATTTCTCACTTGTTTTCTTTGTTTTCTTTTGCATTAAATTAATTGAATGGTAATTTGTATTCATTTTGTAAAATAGAGAAGCTGTGAACCAATAAATAGATCACAAATGAGTTAGTATATACAAAAATATTAATAAAATATTATAGTTTAGGAGACTCTTAATTGAATCAAATAAAAACATATTTATTAGAAAAATATGGTCAAAATATTAAAGTTATAACGAGATAATAGAGATATATGTTTTTGTTTCTGGGTTATGACATGTGACCTTCTCACTCTGCGCACCAATACTCATTGTGTTGATTTCTGCAAACTTATCTCAGTCATCAATCTATGTTACATTGATTTCTATGTAACTTTATAAGAGATGACCTCTTCTCAATAGTCTTGTGGCCCTCATACTGCACCCACCAATACTTGCTACATTGATTTTAACAAATGTATTTGTCATCAATCTTAGTTTCATTGATTTTAGTGTAACTCTGCAATAGATGGTCTCTCCTCTACAATCCTGTATCCCTCTGACTCCACTCACGAATACTCACTGCATTGATTTCATCAAACGTATATGAATCATCAATCTATTTTGCATTGATTTCAATGTAAGTTGGTAAGAGATGGCCTCTCCATTGTGGTCCTATGGCCCTTGCACTCCACCCAACAATACTTGATGAATTAATATCAACGAAATTATCTTAGTCATCAAGATTTTGTTGCATTGAAATATGTGGAACTCTATAAGAGATAGATAATTTGTAAGAACTTAGATAAGTTCGTTGATGAGTGTTTTTTTTTTCTTGGAAAAAAAAGCGTAATTTCATTTCATCCTTAAGAGTACGAAATTACATTGATCAACACACTCATTTAGAGTGGTATATAGAACTACTGAGTCAAGCATCCTGTTTAGAGCTGAAATAAACACCGATGTTCTCACTATGTGAGCATTAACATCTTTTACATGACATGCATAATCACTGATTGATCTTTTTATACAAAAATAATGCCTTTGATCAAAATTTGTACTGTCTATTTACAGAATAACTACTTAAATAAGAGAACTGTCAAAAGAGGGTTATAAATTTGAAAAGTCTGTAGCTGCATAGAAACAGGTTATCAACAAACTGTTCAAAAGAGAAAGCTGTAGTGTCGCCAGAAGAGCAAAAAATTGAGCTGACCCGATCATTCTATGAATGATCTATGATAAAATGCTCGTCCAACTCCATCTAAAAATTTAATAATCTTCCAAACTCTGACCCCCATGAGTAGCCCTTCCTTTGAGGCCTTATCCGCCTCGACATTGTTTTCACAGTATATGTGCCTGCAATTAAAAGTTTCAAATGTGTGAGTGACGTTCTGAATTTGTTCCAAAACTGCAGCAATCCTCTAGTTGTTGCATTGATAAGAGCCAATAACCCAATTGATCACATTCAAAGAGTCTCCAAAGACATAAATTTTACTGACTGATTGCTCCACAGCATAAGAAATTAGAAGTTTGAGGCTGAGAATCTCAGCCCAGTTGTTGTTCCCCCTCCCAAAACCAAACGACATCACATAGTAGTGAACATGTGACAAGTAAAGGATAGTCCCTCCCCCACATTGATCATTCTGACAAGCCCCATCAAAAAAACCCCACGACTGGGAACGATCAATTTCCATGGATTGAATAATTCTAGGACTGGAAGCATGACGAATCTTCTTAAGGGCTAAGAAGATCCCACAGTTGTTAATAGCCACTAAAGCCGGGAGTCCCATTTTATCAGTGAACAGACATTTGTTTCGAGAGAGCCAAATGCCCCAAATTACAACCGGGGGAAGAGCTTTAAAGGCATTAAAAGTAGGATTGTTTGTCCACCTTCTCCATGCCTCCTCAAGTGTGTTCCCAACCCACAGAAATAGTACTTTTAAAATTCTAGAAACAATATTCCATACCTCCCTTGTGAAACTACACTGAAGAAACAAATGTAGAGCGTTTTCCTCATATTGATTGCACAAGTAACATCTACTAGGACCATGAAGACTTCTTTTCTGTAGAAAATCCCATGTCGGGATCTTATTGGCCAAGACACACCACATGAATAATCTAGCTTTGGGTGGGCACTAAATTTTCCATAGAGTTTTCCACCACCAAACCAGTTCTCTATCCACATGGTTCTCACTAATCCACTGATAGCCAAATTTTGGAGTATAATTTCCGGAAGTATCCCCATCCCAAATAAGATTGTCATCTTCGTCATTCAGGAAAATATGGTCCCTGCTAAGTGCTCTCAAACACTGTCTCAGTTCTTCCTCCAACACCACATCTAATCCAAATGTATCAGCCCTCCTCCAAACAGGACTTCCCATCCACACATTCTCAACGTCCGCCAACTGATTTAGAAAAAACAAATCTCGCTGCCTTAACCCCTGAATCAATCCCGCTGACAGTAAGTGTTGGGATTCACATCCCACCCAGGGATCACGGCCAATCCTCACTCTGTTTCCATTACCAACATCCCAGACAAGGTTCTGTTCAATAACATGAAAGGAAGACACCAATGCTTTCCAAATGAAAGGGCCCCCTGTATGAGACTTGTGAGGGGACCTGATCCATTCTTCCACAGTATCAGGCTCAACATATTTTTGAACCATAACCCTATCCCAAAATCCCCCTGGCTTAATTAACCTCCATCCACTCTTAGCAGCCAGTGCCTTGGAAAAATGAAAAATATTCTTCAGTCCCCACCCACCCAATGCTTTTGGGGTTGCAATTCTATCCCACTTCACCCATGGAGTAACGTGTGCGTCCTCCCTACCATTCCACATAAAGATAAAGCATATTCTCCTTCCAGCTTCTAATATACCTTTAGGAATCCAAGCAAGTGACATCCAGTATACTAGGATAGCTTCTAGCACGGACTTAACTAGGACTAGCCTCCCTGCACGAGAGAGCCACCTGAACTCCAACTTTTTAACCACTTTTCTAGCTTTTCCAGAAGCCATACCCAGTCCTATTTCAAATAGTCATTAGGCTTCAAATTGAACCCCAAATATTTTAACCCTTCTGAAAGAATAAGAAGTCTGAAGGGAAATAAATTAGTATATATAATTAACTCCTCCTCCCTTAAAAGAGAAACAGTAAGAGAGGATTTCCCATCATTTATCTCCATCCCAGTTGCAATAGAAAAAGGGTCCAGAATCTCTTTGAGTTTGTCAGCATCCCTTCTTGAACCAGAACAAAAAAGCAGGATGTCATCCACAAAGAGCAGGTGTGTAAGAGAGATGCCCGGAGCCACCAGAATCCCTTCAAAACATCTAGTCCATTTTGCTTCCTTAATAGCCCTACTCAAACTCTTGACCACCAACAAAAATAACAATGGGGAAAGGGGATAGCCCTGATGTAAACCACGTCCAGAATGAAAGAAGGGAGTCGCCACTCCATTCATTAAAACAAAGAATGAAACTGTAGAAATGCAACTCATGATCCATTGTATGAATGCAATCTGAAAGCCTAAATGAGTTAGCATAAGACGAATATAAATCCAACTCACCTTATCATATGTTTTTGACAAATCAATTTTAAGAATAGCTCCTTTCAACTTTCTAGTTTTAATGCTATGTAAACCTTCCTGAGCAATTCGAATCGCCTAATGAATTTGACGCCCTTCAAGAAATCCAAACTGTTCCTCTGAAATATGTGTAGATAAGATAGGTTTGAGCCTTCTAGCAATCACTTTAGTAACAATATTATACACATAGTTGCATAATGAAATAGGCCGAAAATCATTAAGAGTGGAAGGAGTATCCACTTTAGGAATAAGGGCAATGAAGGTGGAGTTGATGCTGGCTGGGACCCTGCCTTCCTTCCTAGAATCCTCAACAAGTTGCAAAAGATCATTGCCTATAATATCATAAAGAGCTATAAAGAATTCTATTGTCCACCCATCAGGCCCTGGGCTCTTATCCTTCTGAAAACTATCCAAAACCGCCTTCAATTCATCCCCTGAAATAGGGTCCATCAGCTTCCTGTTATCATCCTCTTCAACAAACCGAGGGAAAAGCTAAGCTACCCTGATGACCTCTTCAATATTCACTCTCTCATTGGCTTTGAATAGATCCCTTAAATGAGTAACCCCAACATCAGCTAACCCTTCAAAAGTAGACATAGAATTACCTTATGAGTCCTCAAGGCTCCAAATAGTATTGGCATATCTTCTTACTTTTTCATAAGCATGGAATAATTTGGAGTTTTCGTCCCCACTTTCCAGCCAAGTGGCCCTGCTCTTCAATTGCCATGCCTCCTTATTCTGCAGAATGATCATGTTCCTCTGATTCTCCAAATGTACCAGATGGTCCTTAGTTGTCTGAGAACTGTATCCACCTCCCGACTCTTCAGAGATAGAGGATATTTCTCCTTCAATATTCTTAAGAGCCCTATCATCCCTAATCCTCTTCTCTGTAGCCCATATTTTAACAGGCTCCTTGAGTGTTCTAATATTCTCCGCAAAGTGGAAAGCTGCGGAATGGACCGACCCCGGATGATAAGGAATCCACTGCTGCTGAATAAGCTCAATGAAAGTAGGATCTTCTAGCCACACCTTATTAAATTTAATAGGCGCAGGAGGTTTAATAGGGTCGGCCTTCAACTACAGAAAAATAGGATCATGATCTGAGTTTCCCCTCGATCCAATCCATTGTCGAACAAAGTATGTAGACTCCACAATCTACTCAGAAAGAAGGAAACGGTCCAACCGCTTTGCCACTCTATCTAAACCAATTCTCTTGTTTCTCCAAGATGGCTTTAATTGAACAGGCTCAACATCAATCCAATTGCCTTCAGAAAAATTCCTAATAAATAAATTAGTAAGGGGATCCACATGAGCACGTGGCCCCCAAATCTCAGCATGACCCAGAGAAAAGTTGAGATCCCCCCCCAAGATCACAGAATCCCCTCTAAGAAACTCTCTATCCAACAGAGAGGTCCAAAACGGTTCCCCTTCGCAATAAGGTCCATAAATGTTTACAATAGTGAATATTCTATCAAGATCCAGAGATTTGCAAGAAATTCCCAAAACCGAATGCATCTCCCAACGAGAGGAAACGATGACCTAAGCTTCGTTCCAACCAATCACCAAACCTCCAGAACGAACCCTAGCATCTGAAGCTTCAAATCCCCACCCCGGGAACCAAGCCATTAACCTGCCAATTGCATCATCACCACCACACATATTTTCTTGTCACAACATAACATCGGGATGCTCAAGGTGCAGCATCTGTCGTAGCGCTGGTCTTTTGGAGGGATCAGCAAGACATCAACAATTAAAGGACAAGACCTTCATCTCAACCCATCCTTATGGGAATCCACTGCTCTAAGTGCCCTTTCAGTTGAGAGTTGTTTACCATTCCTAAGATCCGAGTGAGCTCAGGACTTAGCTTGAGAGATGAAAGACTTCCTTCCTCTGGTTTTAGGTAGTTTACGTAATTCTTTCCCTAACCCTCCAGTTGTAGGTTTGTTCATAGAGTGCAAAAAATAACCGGACTCCGAGGATCCAGTGGGTGAAGAGGGCTCATACGAGGCAAGCGTAAGGACAAGGTTATCAATAGGAGTTGCAATGGGGGGACATTCTATTAGAAGAGTTTCCATAACGGGGGATAAAGCAGCAGGACACTGGGGAAGCGAAAAGGATGCCATCGATTGTGAGGAAATATGTAAATTCCTAAACCCATCCACCCAATCAAAACTAGGGAAAGATAAGTTCTTAAAAAAAAAAAACTGAAGGAAAGGTTTGAAAAGGGAACAGAAGAAGTACCAGCTGCTAAGTTTGATGATCGAGTAAGAGAAGGCAGAGATACCTCCGGAGCAGTGATCAATGGCTGAAGGAGTTCGGACTCTGCAATGCCCATGATAGCACCCACCTCCGAAATAGTGCCATCCTCCACCATAGTGCTATCTTTATCCACAACCCCCATAGGTACCTCCCCAGAGGTATGTTCAATCTCATTCTGACCCAACAAATCATCTTCCAATACCACCCCTGCCTCCTTCTCCACAAACTGACGTTTCAGAGAATTGCCAAATTTCATACGAATCGGCAAAAAGCACTCAATGGTTGGATGCCCATATTCATGGCACTGTCTACAACAAAACGACACATTTTCATAATCTAGGGTTTGTGCAAAGGTGTAAGGCCCCCATTTTAAATCCATACTATCAAATAATCCTTCCCTGACATTAATACTTACCAGAATTCTTGCCACCTTCTGAATCGCTGTTGCCTCAAAGGTAAAGTCTACATCCAGATAACTGCCCAGAAGATTGCCAATCCTCCAAAAATGTTCCTCAACCCAATAATGTAATGGTAGACCCGGTAACTGAACCCAGAGCGGTATTGTGTCCATTCTTTCTCGACTGACGTCGAATAGCAGATTCCACGGCTTAAAAAGAAGTGGAACCTTGTAAATAGACCAATTCATGCTCAATGCCCACTGTGCATGAGCGTCTGATGAAAAATGAAAGGCAAACTAGACTCCAGAAAGACCCACAATCCGAGGGACATAACCACAATAGCCCAACCATGCCCAAGTAGCCCACTGTATCACCGACTTGTGACTCACCGTCTTTCCATACACCCTACCAACCAACACCAACTTAACCATCCCAACTATCTGCTGAAAGCCAATGTCTTCGCCAAGAGCATAATTCGAAGCTTTGCTCATGTTTTTGATCCACTTCCTGCGAGTCTTCACCCGAAGGTCTTTTGTTTGTAACCCCTCAAGACCTTCCTCTCAACCGTATACCTTCTGAACTGAATCCCCGGATGGGCTTGAAAATCCACGTTGTTCTGCCGAGTCCAAATGCATTGCTATGTTACCACCCTGGGAGACACCGTGACCATAAGCTACCTGTAAATCCGCCCTAGTTACCGACGCATCACTGATATTCCTTGCTGTTGATTCATTATGAGAGCCGCCCGAAGAATTAAGAAAATCAGGTAAATCCCCTAACCCTGAACTTAATGGATCTGGTGAGAAGGACCAGAAATCCTTGACTCCCCAAAAACCATCACCATGAACCTCCAACACTAAACCAACTTCAGTCCTATCCCAAAGTGGTGTGAATGGCTGAGAAGGCGAGGTTGTAGACTCCAGAATAGCACTAGTGCCAGGAAGGGGAAAAACATCAGTCGTTTGGCATACAGCAAAACCACCACCCCTGAAACCATCTTCCCCATTCAAATCCTGGAAGGCACCAGTTGACGAACTCCATATGTCACGATGCCTCAATGTGTCGCTGCCATATTCCACCTCATTGAGCTGATCCATACCTGGAGAACCGTGAAAACATCCGGTGGAGAGAATAGGGTAGAAACATAGATAACAATTAAAAAAAAAAATTACCAATTGATGAGTGTTTTATTTCAAGCTTGGAGTGTTTTATTTTCAGGTTGATATAACTTTTTGTATTTGAATCGTTTTAAGAGAATGGCAAATATATATATATATTTTTATATTGTTTTTTTAATTAATTTAAAATTTCTTTAATGTTTCACAAGTCTTTGTGAATCATTAAATAAACTGAATATATGCCTAAAATAGACACGAAAATTTGGAACAAATAATGCCCACCTTTACTAGGGTCTTTCTTATTCATTCAAAAACACAATCACAAGAATTGCTCCATACATGCTTCTATTAAAATCAGATTCACAAGAACTCCTTTTATACAATTCTCTTCTTAAAAGAAAGGCATTTGCAAACATTTACGACTATATTCCCCTATGCAAACATCAAGACTACTATACATTTTTAGATGACAGAATAAATTTACTATTACTATACCACAAATGTTTGAATGCATGAAATTAAAGAAATTGGAAGATTTGTGTACACGTTTGACACAAAAACAGTTTTGGTTCATGGGTTATGAGATGCGACATTCTCACTCTGCACACCAATACTCATTGCGTTGATTTATGCAAACTTATCTCAGTCGTAAATCTATGTTGCATTGATTTCTATGTAACTTTATAAGAGATGGCCTCTTCTCAAAAGTCTTGTGGCCCTCTTACTGCACTTGCCAATACTTGCTACATTGATTTTAACAAAGGTATATGTCATCAATCTCAGTTGCATTGATTTCAGTGTAACTCTGCAAAAGATGGTCTCTCCTCTACTCTCTTGCATCCCTCTCTCTCCCACCAATACTCACCGCATTGATTTCAAAAAATGTATATGAATCATCAATCTATGTTGCATTGATTCCAGTGTAAGTTGGTAAGAGATGGCCTCTCCACTGTGGTTCTATGGCCCTTGCAATCCACCAAGAAATACTTGATGAATTAATATCAATGACTTATCATACACCAAGATTTGTTGCATTGAAATATGTAGAACTCTGTAAGAGATAGATAATTTATAAGAACTTAGATAAGCTATTTGGTGGAGTTAAGTTAATATCCTCTTACAATAAATAATTCTTAATATACATTAATTTAAATCAATGATATTTTGTATATTCTTACAATAAATCTTTCATAATATCATTAATTTAAGCATCCAATTCTTAATTACCTTCATATGGTGGATGGATTTTATTGCTTCCTACTCTCCCTAGAAGCCCTCACGTTCGAATGGTAAAGACACTTTTAAAATAGATCTATACTTGTTGTACATGAAAATGAAAGAATATATATTTTGGTATCAAAATGAGCAAAAATAGTTCTATGTAGATATCACCGATGAATTGAATCTGTGTCCTTTCGTCAACGATCACTAAGTATTATAACAATTCTTATTGGATATCATAAATGAAATGAATTGGATAGCTCTGCATCCTCGATTCTTTCTCAATAAACTAAATATCAAAATATTTAAGGACTTTGGAAAGAGTAAAATGCAGTCTCGGTTCTAATAATAAATTCTATAAGTGAACAACCAGATAACAACTATCGCTTCAGTGTTCCAATTAGTATTTTTGCATAAAAGTACCTACTCATTGACAATATAGAAGCAGACTGTGACTGTGCGCACGACAGAAAATTTGGATAACACCCACTATGAAGAGTCGCGGTGGTGAGTCAGTCTGTTATCCGTTCATCGCTTTCTCAACATTCTCTGCCGTGGAGGCCAAGGACATTTAACACTGCTTCTTACGTGTACCCCCAGTTCTGGATTATATTATTGATATCATATAATAATATATAGTTCATAGTCCAGTCAATACCAGTGGCTATCTACCGCACAACGTATCCACAATTAAACCATCCCGAGCAAGGCCTATAAAATGGAGGTGCCCTCCTCCCATTGATAAGCATCTCAATAACATTTGGCATGGAAGAGTTTATCAGAGGAGATCAGATTATTTAATTGGAGGCAGCCATGGCGATGAGCTCATTTTGGTTTGCATTGGTGGTAGTGGTACTAGTGGTGGTTGTGGGCACTGCATCAGGAACGTCGAATACAAAGTTTATATCGTCAGCGTGTAACACACAGAAGATTCCAAGAGGAAGTGCATTCTTCAATAATCTGGGAACCCTACTCGCAGATCTGAAGCAAACCACTGCCTTCAACGGTTACGACTACAGGACAGCGCGTGCAGGCAGCGGGGGTGCACCCACTGCGAGGAAAATTGTAAAGAGTCACTCTCTATATCGGTTATGGTTTATAGAGTAATGAGGTCATGTTTATATGGTTTGAGGGTTATAACTATAAATAGCTATATGGGTTATAGTTTACCGAGTTATGAGTTAATGGTTATAATGTCTACATAGTATAAAATAGTCATAATATTGAAATATATCTATAAGTTATAGGTTACTAGAACTAAAGGTTTAGTTATTATAGGCAGGTTTAGTTATTATAGACATTAAGGGATATGTGTGCTAGTAAAAACATGATTATACACGTAGGAAGTTATAAGGATTCAAGGATAGGAATAATAGAGGCTAATGGTTATATGGTTATCATATTGTATGAATTATGTGGATTAGGGGTTCTACATGGTATTATAAGTTAGGAATTAGGGGTCATAGAGGCTAATGGTTATATGGTTATCATATTGTATGAATTATGTGGATTAGGGGTTCTACATGTTATTATAAGTTAGGAATTAGCAGTCATAGAGGCTAATGGTTATATGGTTATCATATCGTATGAATTATGTGGATTAGGGGTTCTATATGGTATTATAAGTTAGGAATTAGGGGTCATAAAGTTAGGGTTCACACTAGTTTAGAATTTTAGTAGTTAGAGGTTGGAATATTAACATTTACAAAATGTTGTATATGTTAGAATTTATATAGGTTAGGGTTTTAAGAGAAGGTGTTAAGGGTTGTAGGGATTATAGTGGTTATAGTTTATACATGCTATGGGTTATTGTTGAAATTTGATTGAGTTTTTATCTTTAATTCTTTTAGATGCAGAGACTTGAAGCAATGAGATAATTCAATCCATGAAATTCATACAACCATAAGATAAGATATACCCTGGGAAAATACTCAAAATTATGAGAACAAAAACCCCAACAATTCTTCTCAGTATAATATAATGGATAGGAGAGAATGATTTCTTTTACAACATAGCAAATTTCTTTCGGAAGATAAAAGATAACCAAACTTATTGGCGAAGATATATAAGAAATAGAGAAGAGAGATCAATCGGATGTGTGCCCAACACAACAATAACAAGCACGAACAATACCCTGCACAAGGAGAAGTGCCTTTCCTTCAATGGAGAAGAAAATTCACTTCACATTGGATTCAACAATCCTCTATATCATATTTATACATTCTTCTCTTCTATTTTTAACTTCCAACTTCAGGATAAACTCGCCCTCAAACTGGATGTATTAATCTTGCATGGAGTGGTGCACCCCACTTCTCATGTAGTGCTTCATCTCACTAAGTTGTCACTTAGGATGAACTCGCCTCTTACCTAAAAGCCTACCCACTTAGTTAGATGGCTAGCTTAAGCATCAACATGCAAGTGTCACACCTCATGTGTCATCTTTTAGTTTAACATAAGTGTTTCCATGCACTAACACTTAGTTAACTAGATATTCTTTTTAACTGAAGTGTCATCTTTTAGTTTAACTAAAGTGTAAATACTTTAGTTAACTATTCCTTTTTATTTAACACTTAGTTAACTAAAATCATGCTAATTGATTTACTTGAAGTGACCACTCTGAGTTCTTTAGTTAACTGAGGCATATCTTTAACTAATGATTTAATTGAAGCATTGATACATAACTGAAGCTTTATAACCAAAGATTTATAACTGAAGCTTTAACAATCAAGTTCTCTTTAATTAGCTGAAGTGTCTGCATGGATAATTTCGAATTCTCTTGATCTCTATGCTTTATGTTTTATTTCTTTATGTCTTACTGCATGGTCAATATGTGCTAAATTTAATTATCCATCACATTACATTATACTGGGAATAATTATTGGATGTTGTAATCATATTATATTATTCTGGACCAAATGATCATATGTTAAATTAATTCACTTTAGAGGTGATCAATCTCTAAAGGAGACTTAATAGCAATTTGGTGATCATGGTTAATAATATATCACACAACATTAAATGTTTTTAACAACTAAATCATGACCTTTATATGGAAGGTCCACCTCTATACGAGAGGTCCATCTCATGGATACATTTATACAGAAGGTTCACCTCTATACGGGAGGTCCATCTCATGGATATCTTTATACGGAAGGTTCACATGATAATCATGACTTCATACACACAAGTTTGGAGCCTTGTCCAACAAGACTTTACAACATCATTACTTTGATCAATTACCTCTATACGGGAGGAATAACCTTTACATGGAAGGCAATCAAAGTGCTCACCTCTATACAGGAGGATCAATCTTGGCTACACAAGATTGGTTTGGAGAATGTCTCCTGATGTTGTATATTTAACAGTTACAAGGATTAGTGTTTAAGGTTTTAGTTCTTAAGAGTTTGGAATTGTTAAAGTTAGTGGTTGGATTGTTAAGGTTTATATGAGTTAGGTGGTAGTAGTTACAAGGCTTATATTGAACAAACCAATTATAAGAATTATGTAGCTTAAAGTATAGTGGTTATATGAGTTGGGGATTATCATAACATTTAAGGTTAAGGGTTACATGGGTTAGGGGTTACAATGGATTTTGGTTTACATCTCAAAAGGGCCATATGTAAGGGTCATTAGTTAGAATTTATACAAGTTAAACGAGCTAATGTTTAGAGGCATTAGGAATTACGAGATATAATTTACATGTCATGTTGAGCTTAGGGGTTTAGATGGGTTATTCATTAAGGGTTATATGGGTTAAGTCTAATTAGGTTTTACGAGGGTTATGCGATGGATGTTAAAGATTATATTCCTTAAGGTTTATTTCCTTATTCATTTAGGGGTTGTACTAATTATTGAGTTTAGAAATTATGAAATATAGACTTTTTAATTTAGGTTTAATTGTGGATTTCAGTGGTTGTTGGGTACTAGAGATATAGTGTTAATATTTCTTATGGGTTAGTTGAGAAGGGTTACGGGTAATATATTACAAGGGATATGGGCTATAGATTACATGCTAATTCTTTTGATGATTTTATAGAGTTCCTAAAGGGGTCCTTTGTTAACAATACTACAATTGGGGTCTGAATTCGACGTTTGGACCAACATTCAACAAAAATATAACTTTTCAACGTCGAATGGTTGTTAAGTTACAAGGGTCATTCTCCTCCTTATCATAAAAAAATGAGAAATATTTATGTTTTGTCTAGCACATATTTTAAATGGGATATTATGAGTCTCATGAAATAAAATTGTCCTTCCCCAACATATTATTATTAAAGGAAATTCCAATGATTTTTAAAGGAGAATTAAAAAAAAAATCATTAGTTTTTTTTTAATCTCTAGATTAATTATACCCCACTTAAGCGATGCTACTTTGACATTTAGGCTATGGTATAGACGTGGATGTGTAAAGAGGTGCCCCATCATTACACTTGTCTATACACTATCTCTCCACAGGGGAATTAGGACAAAAAGAGAAATGTTATTTCGAGGCTGCTGTGACCCCTTAGCACCTCTTCGCTTTCATTAAATCCTCTCTGGCCCAAACCACAGATCCTTCTTCTCACAAATTTAACATATAGTTTATTTAAATAGAGGTTTTAATTACCTTTTTTTTACTAAGAGTGTAATTAGAAATTATGCTTAGGGTATATCCTAGCATAAAGAAATGTTTTTCATATCATAGGAGAGCTATTTCTTTTAATGATAGAAAATATGTGTGCTTATGTGAATTTGGATTTATCATTGAAATATCAAAGATAAGATGCATTTTTCTGGGAAATATCATAGGATGACTATGTAAACTTACATAATTTTAGTTTTATAGTTGTTGATTAGATGGTAGTTAGATGTTTTACAACTTAGTATAGAAAGATGTTATCCCTTAAACCAAACTCAAATATATCAAATAGATAAAAAGTTAAACTCAAATATATCAAATATATAAAAGGTCAACTAGCTTGAGATATAATTTTTCCTATTCTTTAAATTTGTAAATTTGTACATATAAAAAAAATTACAATGATCCCTTTCAAAATGAATCTATATAAATTTAGGTTAACATCACATGTTATAAAATGATTTAAATATATAGTTTATATTTTGTCTTATCTTTAAATTTGTACATGTAAAAAAATTACAATGATCCCTTTCAAAATGAATCTATATAAATTTAGGTTAACATCACATATTATAAAATCATTTAAATATATAGTTTATATTTTGTCTTATCTTTAAATTTGTACCTATAAAAAATTTACAATGATCCCTTTGAAAATGAATCTATATAAATTTAGGTTAGCATCACATATTATAAAATCATTTAAATATATAGTTTATATTTTGTCTTCTAGGTAGTTATACACTTTGCTCCACATTCCTTATATACATCTGTTTCCTTTTTATCATTAATTGGTCTACGTTCCTTTTGTCACATATTTAACCTAGAATCTATATAAATTTGTTTCATTTTCTTTCATTAAATGGTTTTCAAAGATATTTAATGAGAAAGCATATTTTCGACGATTAAAACACTCAATTATACAAACAACACACAGTATCATATAAACTATTAAATGAAACAAATTAGGGGTTTTTTTTCAAAGGATCCCACGCAAGGAGAAAATTATAACTGATTTTTAATCCGCGAAACTACGCATTCATAAAAGATTTTTAATCCGCGAAACTACGCATTCATAAAAGAGATGGGAGGTGGATTCTTTGTTTTGAACATAGAGAGGAGAGTAGATTCATTCTTTTGAACATGCATTTAAACAGAAATGGCTTTAAACATAATTTTTAAGTCATTCAAACGTCATTGTTGATGTTGTTGCAACTTTAGAGAGAGATATTTTAATATGTTCGAACAAACGTAGTGACCCCATGCAATTGAAATTATTTGTAAAGACGGACCGGAAAATAGAAGGACGTGCACTACTTTTATTTATTTATAAAAAAATATATACTCAGAGAAACATCAGTCAAATTAACATCAGTCAGTCAGATGGTATTATTTAACTAGCATTTGTCCCTTGAGGGGCAAAAGTGAACGCCGGTAGGAAAAGAGCAAAGTTTGTAATAGTCTCAGATTACAAAGACATAGACATTCAACCCATAACAGAAAATAATGTTAAGTTCACCAACACAGTGAGCCAACTACAATTGCTTTTCTCACAATCTCTGTAGTAGTAATCTCAACACTAATATGGTCTTCGTCGACAGCTTCTGGTTTGTTGCTTGTGGTCGATACCAGCTGATATTGGTTGTGGTCAACTAACCTGACTTGACTCGACTCGACTGGCAATGGTCGGAAAGAGACCGAGTTGATTTACAACTTGATGAATATATATCGTTCAATAAACTTGAACAACCCTTTATACAAAATTTCGACTAATTTTCAAAGACCCGACTTCTGTTACAACAAGTCAAATTCCATGAGGCAGATTGTCGTGGAATGAAGGAGCTTTGTGATTTCTCACAGTGGGAGACAATTTTTGGAGTTATGTCACACTCTAGATGCCATGGGAATCATCATCAAAACGAAAAGATATATATGGGAAACGATGAAAACCCTACCAGGATTCATGAAGCAGCAGGTCGGTGAATTAAAATTCAAAGGAATTCATATACACGATGATTAAAAGTTTAAAGTAACTCAAATACACCTGGTGATTTAGATTTAAAATAATCGATGGACGGTCTACAATATCGACAAGTTGGCAATTCAAATTTCAAAATTTAAGGAAATATGCACAACAATAAGTGTGTGATGCAAAATTTGAAGTAATTCATACAAGTGACAAGTTAGTCATGTAAAATTTGAAGTAATTCATACAAATTTGAGATTTTTAATACACGGAAGTAGCCAACTACATATCCACGAATGATGAATATCATATAGCCAACAAACAAAAGAGAGGGGGCAATGAATGCTTTCACTGCATTTTCTTCGTGCGACTAAAACACCACGAATGACTATGGTCGACTCGACTAAAACTTATCACTGGAATGCTGAAAATGAACACACAGAGCAGCTAATGCAAACAAATGGAGAAAATAATTATTTAACGAGTACATCTTGGGAACCCGATGGAAACCATATCTATATTCCAGGCTATTACAATACTTCGTCGACCTTTATTATTGCTCAAATTAAGTTTCTCAGGTGTCGATCGATACACCTTTACATCGCCTAATCCAGTTTAATATTTTGTAGATCGACTGTTCTAGTCGTGGATATAGCCGACCGTACCAGTCGTAGGCATAGTCGACCACTTTAGTTGTGGATTGATGCAATTGACCGAAGTAATTGGTTGATCGATATCTGCTACGTAAAATGAAGTTCCGACAACAACTGCATTAATTGTATAGAGGTTGCATATGCTAATCGATGAGTATCTATCAACAACATATCCTCATTGCAGTCGTCATCCTACACTTCTTGTCGATCATGAACAATTCGTCAATCAACCACCAACTTATGGCTCGGCTAGCACTCGAACTGACCTGAGCAGCCGTCTCCACCTACTACAATAATCACTTAGTCGGCTACTATCTGTCGACCAAATGATACGACTTGAAGATCACTAGAATTAAGTCATTTATGGTCTATATTAAAAAAATTTGTGGTATAAATATGGTCGATCGCTATTATTTGGTCGATATGATTTAATATGGTCGACTTGTAGTCTCATCGTTGAGTTAGTTGCAATACAAGTAAAAAAAAAAAAAAATTGGTCGCATCAACTTCAACTATTTTTCACCCTTCTGCGAAAGTATGGTCCACTAAATTCAAATTTTTTAAATTATATGCTATTTGGTCAAGTGATAATTCATTTTAAATTGACAATATGCGACCAAAAGGGAGTTTTGGTTGATACATATGGCATAGTATATGTTGAAGTTGGGTCTACTAAGCAGATATGTTGCCACTTACCATAGTAGTCGAGGCATAAATGTCCAGTCCTAAGTAATAAGCCTTTAATATACATCTGTTAGCTATTCGTAACATTATAATGGTTAAGTGGCAACCATTATGGGCTTATCCATAAATTTCCTAGAACATATTAGCTGGTATATAATATTTGATGGAATATGCAGGTGACATTTATGTATAGCAATTGTCGAAGCTCTATTAGTCTTTCGACTAAAGTAAATTTTCTGTCGGTCAATATACTCATCGAAGTTTTGTAGAAAAATCTTATTGTTAAGTAATATCAAAATTCTTTGCTCTCTCAATGTTGAAACATGTGTTGATGAATGCCTGGTTGAAGATGCCACCTATGGGTTGATACATGTTGGTTGACCATCACTCGAAGGGAAGTTGATCCTTTTGATATGACTACTTGATCGATGCAATCAACTATTATTGACCTCCAACACAATGAAAGATCATAAACCTGTCGGCTCTTCAACTATTGTTTGAGGACCGACCACTTCTGTCATCTTGGATATCATGTTGAAAAGAGCTTATTCTTAGTATCTGATGGTTCACTACCGAATATCTTGAATAAACAAAAATAGATACATGGTTTATAATAGGTTTATTATACGATATTCTACTGCCATAATAAACTACTGTCAATGGTTTATTATGATATAGATAAACCAAGATATAGATATAATAGTTCCATTTTGTCCAGGATGGAACCTATTCAAGATATATGATATACAATATAATAACCTGTCAATGGTTGGCTTATCTCATGATTTGCCTCGACTAAACCATGTAGGATATATATTTAGGATAATATAGGTTATATACTTAATAAGAACCTAAGTATCTGGCTTAACCTATATAGATACTTAGGTTCTTTAATTATGATTGGACCTAATTACTTACGTTTGACCTTGTATAAACTATTAAAGACAAAATTCAAAATATAATAATTAAAGATACTTAAAGGTTATTCTTTAAATAACCTATAACCATATTATTCTAACAATGGCTATTCGTTATCTTTAAAAACAATAGCTATATAAACCATTGTTAATAACCAATGGACTATTAATGGCTAATGATAACCAATGAGATAATATATAATTAGTATAACATTATGCTAACAATGGCTATTCGTTATCTTTAACAATAGCAATGGATTTTCAACATTATCTTTAAAAAGAAATTTATGGTTATATGGAATAGGCAGTATTCCATATAGGTTTGCTTAGCCTTCATCGGTAGAGTCTATTCATCATCACTTATACAAAAACCTATAGTTAGAGGAATAGCCTGTAGGTTTGAACCTATATGGTGGCTAAATAGATATTTCAGGTATCTTTAATTATTGGTCGAGTCTCCAAACCAGTTGGTTGCATTGGTTGAGGTTGTCTCCAGTCGGTTGCATTGCATTGGTCGAGGGATGTCTCCATTCGGTTGCATTGGTTGAGTCTCCAAACCAGTCGATTGCATTGGTCGAGTCTCTAAACCAGTCGGTGGTCGACGTCAGACTGGCTCGAATCGGAGCCTGTCGGGATTGAATCGCCCCCATTGATGTCCTGTCGATTGCTTGCCATTGTTGTTTGATGTTCTGATTCCAAAAGTTCATTTTCTCTTGAGCCTTGTGAATTCTCTATCATGTCAGATGGATTTCGCCATCTGCAATGCGACCATTGCTGTGAAGAGGGAGTGTGATAACAATGCCAATGCCAACGAACTGGAAAGAGCCTGCTCCAAAGAAAGTGACGAAGAAGACAGGGGTATATGGGAAAGTTTAAGATTAAAAAAACACGTTTAATCTGTATATGGATATGGATATTTAAATTGAGATGTATCATTATATCGCCTGGATATGGACATGTATCTGGATATGGATATTTAAATTTTGAGGGTTTTTATCGCTTGGATATGGACATGTATCCAAATCAGTCGGTGGTCGACGTCAGACTGTTTCGAATGCAATTGCATAAATGGACAACTTACTTTTTATACCACTTCATAAACTGTCAACTTATTTTGATGTTATATAAAGCAACTTAAGGTTAATAAAATAAAAAACACAAAATCGAAATAATTACAATACAAAAAACTACATAAATACAACAGTAACTAAATGCAAATATATAAGACCGTCAGTTTTCATTACCACGATGTGATTCTGTAAATTCTCGGCATGCCAGATTATTATACTAAACAAAAGCTCCGACAGGCCATTGGAGACATAGTCTGTCGAGGTTCGACAAGAAGTTGAACAAAATGGTCGATGTAATACGATTGGCCATTTTGTTCAACTTCCTGTCGAATCTCAACAGACTATGTCTCCAATGGAGCTTCTGAATAAAATGTCTGGACGTTAGTTGAATTATTGCCATACGTTGTCATAATGTTATTCATCAAAAGAATCCAATGCAAACATTTCTTTTGAAAGCTCACTTAGTTCTTTTGAAATAGACAAATGATGGCAATGAATAGGAAAAAGATGGCAATGTTGTGCATTTACGTTCTTGAATGTTAATAAAACATAAAATTACAAACAATGAGAATCCACCGTCAATAATCATCACTCAATGTGGGTTTGTGCATGAAGTTGAGGGACCCTTTAGGTGCAATTCTACACCTAAATATGCATGTTTCTCACCGCTCTCTACAGCATGACATACATGAACATTATTGACGAAATTTTATGCACAGATAGAATTTTTTATGCAGATTTCAAATCTATAATTTAAAAAAAAAAATTGCGATTTTCTATTTATTTCCTAATTTTCTTGTTTCATCACTCTGTTGGTCAAAAAAATATTATTAGTGTTTATTCCGTAACTGTTTCAGTTCACAACCATTTAAAAAAAAATTGTATGTTGCACTAGAAGACACCAACCTCTACATGCTATAAAAAATCCAAGTTGAAATAACCGCACTACGACCTTCAAAGGCTGCACCCACATTTGACGTATCGCTCTCAAGGTTTGATCACTTACATAATTGAAAAAAAATTAAAAATTAAACATTTAATTTTGGAAAAATAGCGCTACACTAGTGCTACGGGTTCTATACATGTCTACCAATTTTTGTATCCCGAAACCATCATTTAGGCATTGAAAGGCTACACCCACAAAAACATATACCTTCTCATTTGCCAAAAAAAAAAGTGATTGTTAGAAAACATGAAATTTGACATAGTTATGTAAATTTTCAATACTTAAAACTTATATATTCAGAAACGTTACTCAATTTCCTACGTTTCATCTTTTTTACTCGATGCAAGATATCTTGTGTAAGAATGTAAAAAAAACCAAGTAAGTTGAGGGATGCTTGATTTTTCATTTTTTTATTGCATCTAACGCGCCAAAAGAGACCCTCATTAGCTTGCACATGCCCAACATTATAAAAACATTTAATAATAAAATGACAAAAGTCTAGATCATGTGGTTTTAAATGATATAATACAAGTGAAGAGAAGAAGAGTGTATGAGAGTCTAAGGGCACCGACACTTTATATATATGATGTGATTGGTTGTCTTCGAATTGTTGGGCAAAGGCACCAAATGATTGAGCGGTCTCCATCAATTAAACTAATAGTTGATAGTGATTTTAAATTCTTTCAAAAGATTACTTACTTTAGAGTAAAGAATAGTTTGGTGATCATCTTATGTGTCTTTGTTTACAAGTTAAGGTTTTTTTTAAAAAAAATTGTTGTCATTCTGGACTGAATGACAACAATGACGGGGTTCTATTCATGTTGACAACCCCGACAACAATGAGGAGTCTGTTATGTTTTAGGAAAATCAAACCCTCAATAGAAATTATGAAAATGATGAAAAATGTCAAAACCTGGATGATGGAGATGCAGAAGGAGCAGTAAATGATTACAATGAGGATCGAGAGCTTAATCAGGGTACATAGGAAATGGTTTCTTCTCCTAAGCCTCCGAGCAATGATGTTGCCGAAGAAGAGCTGAAAGCTAAGGATCCCTAATCAAATGGGTGAAGTCTGCAATGTTTTGGTGTAAATGAAAATAAATTCTAATGATCAATGATTTAAGCTTTATGACTGCACGAGTTCCCGATTCTCATTTTTTAGTGTCGACAAGAGAATTTGTGCTTCGGAATGCTTGTTCTAGAGGTTATTGCAGGGTACAAGAACTACATTAAGGGGGTTGATTTCGGCAAGTGTTACTTCCCTACCTGGGTGCTCTCTATGGCTATTGTTGGCAAAGAGTTGGAGGTGATCGATTTGAGACTTGCAGGTGATGATAATTTCAATAGAAATGAGGCAATCAGAGTATTGTAGATCGGTTTTCTGCGCATCCAGGAAGATGCCCATTGCAGACCTTCAGAATTATAATGACTTTTCAACCAGAATTATATATCGACCAAACCGACCAAACCTTAAACACCATCGACCAAAACACAATATCGGCCATATTTTATGACGACCATATATAGATATTTATGACTTTTAAACATAAATAGATATAAATGCAGACCTCGACCATAGGCGTGGATCGGTCGATTTCCTGAAGTGGTTATTGATAACTTTCTTTGTCATATTCCGAAGTTTGGTCATTCTTAATTTTCGGAATATGCATTTTGTGTGTGAGCCCATCCATATTTCGATGGAATCGACCATTTTGAACCCCCCAACCATTTTATGAGAATACAATAGAATAAAATGCTCTATTCTCTCTATATGTAGTACTGATCACCATATTTTATTTCCGATGACTGACACAATAACGACCATATTGATTCAAACCCCTTCGAGCATACAGACTCCAAATGTATAGATATCTTCGGCGTCTCTGTACTCCGACATCATCGAGAAGGGAGTGACAAAACATTTTGCAAATGGTATTACACATACCCGACCAATAGTATTGCCAACACAAAGAGATGATTTACTTAAGGTGATGTAGATCCTTAGTGTAAGGGAACAACATGATCAATGGCTATGAACAGAATATGCTCAAGTCATGGTAATGAAGCATTTTCAGACTATTTGTCGGTAATGTTAGTTCAGGAAATTTATGTTCCCGTTAATAAATTTTCCCTCTTCCATTCCTCTGTCCGCGTGGAAGCTAATTAAGGAACATTTAGATATTTATTAACAACCATCTAAATGTTGCCGGTAACGTTAGTTCGGGAAATTTATGTTTCCGTTAATAAATTCTCCCTCTTCCATTTCTCCGTCCGCGTGGAAGCTAATTCAGGAACATTTAGATATTTATTAATGACCATGTAAATGTTGTCGGTAACGTTAGTTGAGGAAATTTATGTTTCCGTTAATAAATTCTCCCTCTTCAAATAGTCTGAAAATGCTTCATTACCACGATGTGATTCTGTAAATTCTCAGCATGCCAGATCACCCGAAATATTTTCGGCCCAGCCAACTATTCGGTTTCACAACAAAAAACTCGTAGATACTTTTCGTGGTTCGACCCCTTCTGTCGGCTCTTCGACAGATTCTGCTATTGTCGATTTCCGACCCGAACGACGATCCATCTCCCCTGCGAGCCTTCGACATGTTAGCAGTGTCAGCAGGTCGCATCCCCGACATCTTCATCCTCGACAAGTTTAGGATGACAGGGTCATCTCGACATGTCGGCTTGTCAGATCTTCTATCTAGTATAACTGATCTGGCATGCCGAGAATTTACAGAATCACATCGTGGTAGATGCAGGAAGACTGTAATCGAAGTGATGTATCAATCACTTACTTCCATATAATAAAATGAATATGTAAAATTCACTTTATCCTTAAATTTATTAACATAAATAAAAATTAAAAAAGGAAACATAAATTTTTTAATATTTAAAATAATTGAAATTAAAATAATTGAAATTAAAATAATTCTATCTTCATTTAATTTATTATTATTAAATCATTCTTAATAGTAGTCCTATCAACAGTAAAGATCTAGATCATGCCATACTACTAAAAACTACTACACAAAACCAAGAAAAAATTATTCACTTAGATGACAAACATGGATTGGATGCCATATTGTTGAAGTTGTTTATTCTAGGGAGGATGTTCCATTATCACCAGTGACAACAATTTAAAAAAAAAAACCCTTAACGTGTAAACAAAGACACATAAGATGATCACCAAACTATTCTTTACTCTTAGGTAAGTAATCTTTTGAAAGAATTTAAAGTCACTATCAACTATTAGTTTAATTGATGGACACCGCTCAATCATTTGGTGCCTTTTCCCAACAATTCGAAGACAACCAATCACATCATATATATAAAGTGTCGGTGCCCTTAGACCCTCATACTCTCTTCTTCGTTTCACTTGTTTCGTTTGACTTTTGTCGTTTTATTATTAAATATTTTTATAATGTTGAGTGATGATTATTGACGGTGGATTCTCATTGTTTGTAATTTTGTGTTTTATTATCATTCAAGAACGTAAATGCACTCTCTCGTGGGTGCCACACTTCGTAGCTTGGTTTAGGACATGAATCTTAGTTTGGATATGAAATCCAAAAGACTTTTATTTACCATGCATAAAGCAAAACACATATTAAAAAGTTCAAAAGGTTTTATTAATTTTTTTAAATAAAAACTATTAAAAAATAAAAAACAATACAATTTTTAAAATTTTGGAAAAAAAAGGCTTTTGAGTCGTCTATTTGATTTGATATGGCTGTTTAATTGCTTGACATGGTGACACATGGAAATATATTATGCCAAAAACATGACGTTGTACTTGGTCTAGCCCCTTAATGAAAGGAACGAATGCGTAAAGAGATAATATGCTTGGTCAATACTATTTTGGTAGAGGGTCATCTTATTACAACTGAGTTTTTGGTCAAGCCATTCATTTTAGTTGTGGTTGAAGTTAAAACATTTAGTCGAAATTTCAATTGGTTGAGATGTTTTTGGATGACTTTTTAAATGTATTTAATATTGGTTGAGCCATTCATTTTAGTTGTGGTCGAAGTTAAAACATTCAGTCGACACTTCACTTGGTCAATTGGTTGACATGTTTTTGGATGACCTTTTAAATGTGGTTAATATTGCATTTTTTGTCGAGCTCTAATGTTGGTAGGCAGCCGAAATTGGACATTTCAATTGGTCGACATTCAGTCGACACTTCAATTGGTCGGGTGATTCCTCCAACAATAGTTGAAGAGCCTTAAGTCGGTTGTGAAAAACATCTAGGGAAGCTGAGATTCTTTGATCTGGGTTACTCCGTGTTCTGGAATGATGGCACATCATGAATTTGGATATGGTGCAAGAACTGTTATTTCATTTGCTTCTTGGTTTTGAATTTCATACCGGGAATTTATAAGGGTATTGGTTTTAACCGGATAAATTTAACAGGAGTGAAAAGGAGAAATTTTGTTGTCTATATTACACTTTCCTTAGATGCCTTTTGGTTCTTCTGGATGGTCGTGATCGGGTACTCAGACATTTCAAACTCGCTGGATTTTATGGCTGTTTGCTACATTGCGACTCTTTTCTTTGTGGTCGCTAGTTAGGTCATCCTCCAGGATCAGTTGCAGCTCTGTAATCTCCATTGTCAACATCGGAGATAATGGTGAGCCTCTATGCCTAAGTAAAGGAAAATCCAATCGGTTGACTTCCTTCGCGTTGTTCTTTTCACCTAGGTCAAAAGAATCAACCAAACGAGAAGCCTGACCTAAATAGACTGCCTAATATTACCATAAGTCCACCAGTATTCCTGAATGTTATCAGGGCTAGTAATTCTGATATTTAGATTTCTACGACTTTTCCCTCCAAACGTTCAATTTTAGATTTTTTTTCACAAACTGTTCAGCTGTTTTGTGTACAAGTGTTTTATAGTACACCCAAATTATTGTATAGTGATCGCTTGGAGGTAAAATACAAGTGAAGTGACTTTTAATAGTGGTAAAACTGTATGAAATTACAGTATCTATAAACACAATCGAGTTACAGGACGGATTTCATGTAAAAACATGGAAAAATATTTTCTATATCATTTGAGATCAGTGTATACAAAAAAGGTTTTCAATGGTTTCTTTTGCTTCAAAAGTTTTGGCATGCAATCAATCAATCGCGAAGCTTTCGAGATATACTAACCCCATAATCCAAAAACCCAGGATCTGATTATTGGAAGTTTCCGAATCGAATAACATAGTGGCTTTAGACCATCTAGGTTTCCAATAACCTGACATTGGTAATCTCAGAAAACTGAAAAAATTCAACGAGTTGCATATGGACCCAGCTCGCTGCTGCTTTACGATTTTCCAAAATGAGATGAATGCAAAATTGAATCTTGCAGATTATACACAGCTCTCAAGCGCATCAATATCCACAGAGATAATACTTCCGCTAGTATTTTACAATCAAATCATTCATTCATTCCACAATGCAAACATGGGAAAATGCCCCACGGAGAGATTGGGCCTTGAATGGTATTCCATAGATCATTTTGTTCTTCCCTACACACATTTTCAGCTGATTTTCATTAGATTTTACTATCAAAAGCTGATTGATACATCGCTCCAATTACAGTCTTCCTGCATCTACCACGACGTGATTCTGTAAATTCTCGGCATGCCAGATCAATTATACTAAACCGAAGCTCCGACAGGCCATTGGAGACATAGTCTGTCGAGGTTTGACAGGAAGTTGAACAAAATGGTCAATGGAATACATCGACCATTTTGTTCAACTTCATGTCGAACATCGACAGACTATGTCTCCAATGGAGCTTCTAAATAAAATGTCTGGACGTTAGATGAATTATTGCCATACGTTGTCATAATGTTATTCATCAAAAGAATCCAATGCAAACATTTCTTTTGAAATCTTAGTTAGTTCTTTTGAAATAGACAAAAGATAGCAATGAATAGGCGAAAGATGGCAATGTCGTGCATTTACGTTCTTGAATGTTAATAAAACATAAAATTACAAACAATGAGAATCCAACGTCAATAATCATCACTCAACAAAACGTGAAAGTTGTAAAGAGCGATCAAACTTTCAACCAGAAAATAGTTCCTAAGAATTGGAAGATTATCACCTGATATTTACCTATTTCTTCCTAAGTTATTAAGAATATTAACTACAAATTTAAATCCTTTGTGCCCGCTACACCGCCATCCCTGTCATGTCACCAAAGCATCATTGAGTGCCCTGAGCTCCCTGTCATGTCACAAAGAATTTAGTGCCCTGCTTTTGTAGGCCTGAACTACTGCTGACCTTCAATTTACTGTTTATTTCTTTTCATTGACGATCAGTGACCATGATAACCCAATTGTAGCGAGACTGTTTGCAGGCATGGAACAATGAAAAATTGAACCAAATACGAAAATCCCAATGAGATTGTTCGCAAAAATTGAACAATGATAAATTCAACCAAATAGCAGAATCCTGATGAGATTGTTTGCAGACATGGAATATTGACAGATTCAACCATAACCCAGATATGAGATAATAACAATGGGATTCACTAATTTTGCTTGCATATTATTTTATTGCATAAGCAACATATTAAAAAAGAATAATTATATTCAATATACGTGACATCAAATCAAATAATAACAATGGATTCGATAAACTTGCTTGCAAATTATTAAATAAACGGATTCAGAAATCTTGCTTGCAAATTATTATATTCAATAGAAGTAACATCTCAAATAATAATAGTGGGATTCAGTAATCTTGCTTGGAAATTATTATATTCAATAGAGGTAACGTGTTCTGCAGTCATCATAAGTAATAATACGACAGGCCATTGGAGACATAGTCTGTCGAGGTTCGACAGGAAGTTGAACAAAATGTTCGATGGAATACCATCGAACATTTTGTTCAACTTCCTGTCGAACCTCGACAGACTATGTCTCCAATGGCCTGTCAGAGCTTCTGTTTAGTATAACTGATCTGGCATGCCGAGAATTTACAGAATCACATCGTGTTAGATGCAGGAAGATTGTAATCGAAGTGATGTATCAATCAGCTTTTCATAGTAAAATCTAATGAAATTCAGCTGAAAGTGTGTGTAGGGAACAATGGGGTATGAGGTTTCACACTATTTGCAGGTATCGTTAGTTCAGGAAATTTATGTTTCCATTAATAAATTCTCTTGTCGACACTAAAAAATGAGAATTATGAACTCGATGGCACCTTTTTCTAGATTGTTAAATTTGATATAACTCACATCAGGAATTCTCTGTTTGATATAACTCACATCACTGGAGTTATATACTATATTTTTAATTGACAGGGCCCCTCTCAGTTTGATCTAACTACCCAGTCACAATTTTGAAGGAAACTAGAGGTGAAGTTGCTGGTATGATCAATTTACCTCCACGGACTATAAGTGAAGGTGCTACAAATAAAAGATAAGGGTGCAAAATTACTGGTTCAGAGCTTAGATGGGAGAGTCGCAGGCTTAGTTGGAGCTTAACCTGTCTGAAGTGAACGCAACACTTCCGGCAGTGTGATTATTGGGCCTCCAAAGGTGAGGTAAGTTAGGTAATATATCGATATTATGAACAACCGGAGGTTACTTAGTGAGAATGCTTCAGAGTTCAAGCTGGGTTGTAAATCGGTTTCTTCTTATCATAAAGGTCAAATTGATGGTGATTGGATTCCACAACCAGGCATTAGCATAATTCAGGATTTTAATAAATTTTTTGCACAGAGATCGAATGGGTGAAGTTTGCAAATCGCTGCGACACGGACAGGGTTTGCATGAAAGGGGAAAATTAATGCAAATAATTTCAACGACATGGTCGGCGTGTGAGAAAGTGGCAAAACACGCTGCAGGATTCCATTAGATTTATAGACGAGGAATCTTTTTGAGGTGGAAGGTCACGCTTCTCGTTGGTGAAACACCTATGGCGTAAATATAGAAATATGGTACAATCCATCTGTTCACAGTATTGCACAGTGAAGTACTAGAGTAGTTGAGATAACTAAAAGCTAGTTGAGATATCCAAATCTTCTCTCGTGCGCACAATTCACTTGTATATTGTCTATGAGTACGTGCTTGCCTCTAAAGTGGTGACGAAACCAAAATATTTATATATTTTTGAAACTCTTCTATACTTGTCTGGTTACTTAAATATATATTCATTCATTTTCATGTACGACGAGTAGAATAGATGTCTCATTAGCAAAAAAATTGCAATATACAAGTTTGAAATGTTTGACAAAATTAAAAATGGAAATGCAATAAAATATTTTGTAATATTATGTGTTCCTTTCCAATTGAGATTCAATTTGATTTCCTATGCTCTAGTTCGAGTGAGAAATGGCCTCCTAGATACCATCCATTTACCTAACAAGAGACCTAAAAACTTTGTGGAAGGGCTTGGCAATGTGTGCACTTTTCTAGGATGATTGTGCTAAGCAACAGTGACATCAAAATAGGGATAGTTAGAGATGAATATATGGATAATCCTAAATGCAAAGCAATAACCTAAATTCAATCAAATCTAACCTAGGCTGCTGATTAATTTCAAATGAGGTTTACCCAACATGTGATAGCCTAATTCACAGTCTACTTCACACTTCAAGTGCAAAGATGAGCATCCCGGAACAAGCAATGCAACAATCGAAAACCAAACAAAGAGTCCAAACCAACTCATTAGGACACAAAATTCCACCATAAGTGAATCCTAGAACATCCCACCTACACCATAATCCCCCACCTAATAAAAGTGAAATATCCCATAACGACGGTTATTGATGAAGTGTGTGGAGGGTATAGGGGAAAGGGGAGGTTTAAAGGCACGCTCATCTATCTACTCAATGTGCCACCTCTCCATCAAGCACCATTATATGTTGTGTCCAATGTTGTAATTCATGAAATTAAATAAATAATAGGGTGACCCTCCATTTTAACCAAAGTTTGTCCAAATTGACCACGAAATTTGTCATGGGTTTTGCATGAGAGTTGCAAGATTAGAGTATATGGAGGAAGCCAATGCATTCAAAGCAAGGAATAAGCCTTTTGTTTCTAGAAATAAATATTGATATAGAAAAGAAATAGTTTTCCGAGACACGCTTTTCTCAATTATCCAATGATAGGTGATGAGCCACCAAATATCAATACATTCTTCATTTCCAAATCCTTCAAAATTAATATTTCTTAATATAAAGCAAGGACTTCTTCTTCATTAACTTTTTCCACTCCCAATCCCACATGTAAGTTGTTGATGCTCAACGATTAGGGGAACAACATGGTAAACACCCTTGGAGGGTTGTTCAAAGGGAGGAAGGGGATGGAATCCTGGGTTGTGTTTAGAGCCCTCATGTAGATAGGAAACAATGGGTTGATCAATGGTGTTAAGTACATAAATGAAATGAAAGCGAGGTTGGATTAGCTTGATGAAATACAAGTGCGCTTCCAAAACAACAATGTTAGTCCATTAAGCAAGCTATGTGTATCCTATCTACCCATGCATGCATTTATTTTTGAGAAAGAAATCAAGGTTAACTAATGAAAATATAAAAGAAATAAATTGTAAAGTATTTACAAAATAACAAAAAGGCTATTAGCAATTGATTTTTTGATAAAATAATAGTTAGTCGCAAGCATGAGAATGCATCAATAATTAAATCTATTAAGATACTAGTGTAAATAAAAGTATCAGCTTTATATACGCAAAGATAAATCGACAGAATCTTTTGATTTAGAAATTTTAAAATGCCTTAAAAAATTCAAGGTGTTATTAATACAATAACGCTAGTTAAATAATCATGAAAATTTTCATACTTGTTGTTAATAGAAAAAAGAAGTAATAATATGTATTATGCTAACACATAAGTAATTTTAACTACATTTAATCATATGCAAAAATAAATTTGTCATTACATTCAATTTTGCAATTTTTCAAATGAAATCAAAGATCTATGTTCATTATTGTAACATTATTAGTGATAAATGGTGAACTTGGTGAATTAGTCATGTGCTGAAAATGACTTTAATAAATAAAGCAAATTGCATGAAATAAAATATTGTTCAAAACTTTACGGGAAGGCTACTTTAGTCTGAATTATCAAGTGCTAGAAAGCCTATGACTTTAGGTTAAAAATTAGTATTTTTGTGTACACATAATAAAACAAATAATACATACAATCCTTATGTACATATTTTACAGTTTTGTAGAATGTACAAGAACATAAAAGTATGCACAATTGAAATGGAAATTGGAGGAAGACACAGATATGCCCATAATCATATTTTATTAAAAGATGGAATTAGATAGTCATGAGTACAATAGGCCATGGCTAATTTAGCCCTTGAGAAAGAGATGTTTTTGAGACCCTACACAATTCTCAACAACTAAAATTCATCAGGGTGAAAATGAGAAAACTATAGTAGTCCCCACTTACATTGTCATGTAGTAACCTACACACATGAAAATATTAGTAACAAAATATACCGAAAGAAACAACAAAAATGCAAGAAAACAAAATGTATCTCCAGCGGAAGGACACTCTGCCTTCACCTTAATGGATGGACCTGAATTGTAGCCTTACCTACAATTGCCGCCTATTAGGGTCATGGACGACCGAGTATGAAGGAAAAACAATGTAGACCAGAAGCTAGCAGTACTTGCCTCTTACCTATGATGCAATATGATTTCCGCGGCAGCTTCATTGAGCTTTGAAAGGCTGTAACAAGGTATGCGAAATGTTTTGGAAGCTGTAGGGATAATAAAAGTTGTTGCGTCATCTGGAATTTAACTTTCCTCTATGTTCATCCAAGTGAGGGTGACCCACAGTAACCGATGCTCACCCTGTGATGAGATATGAATCGTGTGAAAGACACAAAGCTTCAGGCATTTGAGACATTTTCTCAAAAGGAAACTAATAATTAAGGTTCGATTCACCATGAAAGAATTGGGATTATATAAAATTCTTAAAATAAAGTGCCCTTGTACCCTTTTATTCACATTAGATTACAGGAGCAAAAATGTTAAAAATTAAGATTTTACCATGACTTTAACGAGCATCTTCTTGTAATACTCACCTATCTTTTAAGTGCATCTTTGATTTTTACCTTTGCAAGTAAGCATCTACCCATTTGTCTTTGGTTCTTGTTGTTTGTTGGAGCCATTTTCATCCCTCCAAAATGTTAGAGTTTTAGGGTGTTTGAGTAGTTCATCATGAAGCTTAGGCCATAAGTGAGTCGGCCAGGGTATTTTTTAGGGATTCTAATATTATACTTAAGTATTGTATCATAGGTGATTATTTTGGATTGAAAAAATCGTGCATATAGATAGGCAGGCGAATATTAAATATGAAACATACAAAATTTTTACTATTGAAACATTTAAATTTTGGCGAATATTATGATAAAAAAATTATTTTATATAAACATAGGAGATATTAGGGACTAAAAATGGCCAAATAGTGCATTTATTTTTTGAAAAAAAGCCCCAAAAATAGCCAATTGGTGAAATTTCACCCCTAAAAATTACCCTACATAAGTCTATGGAGGTCATGCTTGTTTATAAATATGTGTTTTCCATTAATAAAATCACTGCTTGGAATTGGGACACTGGATTTTCTTTGTTTCATGAGAAAACAAGTTCGTGGGTTCACCATACATACTTTGGCATGCAATGGTCAATGACTAATCTTGGTAAGAAATTTCGAAAATCCCTTTGTAAATCTGGACTATATATGCACACAAATTATAATAGTCTCAGACCCTAGAGAAAAAGATCTTGTGGGGTATATTTGGGTCATCTTCATGTTTTTTATCCTAAATAAAATTGCTTGAAGCACTTGAAATTTCCTTGAGCATTATATTCCTAGGGTAGCTGAATTAAATTGAACTCATTTACCTCAACGTATTCTTATCATCTTTGGTATTATTTGAATCCCCCTTATGCATGCCAACACCTTTATTCATTAGTCATGTTCGACCAACTCTCACACCATTGCCCTGAAATGAGGGAAGCAAGGATTGTTATAGTAATTTATCTCATGGAGATCAAAGTAGCATTGCAAGCCATTTGTCTTCTTATTTGATGACGGGATTGCTAATTGTCTTTGTTTGCATTATGCAATATCTATAAATACTTTATCTTCCTCTCTTTCTACATGAATCTATGTTTTGACATTACATTGTTTTTTGTTTTTTGTTGGACTTGTTTCCTATTAGAGCCACCTATATGTTGGGGTATATGGCAGGTGTTCTCATACAAACTTTGGCGATGGTGTGAATTTATTTTGAGTCCCTCTTGGTGGGTTTGAGATACACATCCCTTTGTGTGTGAATATATTCTTTCGTTGTTGGAAACTATTTCCTGAGGAGCCGAACATTGCTACAACGCCCCCTTGTCGAGTGTGAGTTGCATTGATTTCCTACTCTGGATTCTATTTAGGTGAATGAATCTCTTTGCCAAAAAAATATCATGGGCAACAATGGTTCCTTCATTAGATAAAATTTGAGGTCTAATATGGGTTTCCTAAGGAAAATAATAAAATAATAGTTAAAATAATAAAATAATATTTATGAAGTTTGGAGGAAAAGAGAAAAAAAAACTATATTTTTCTTCGTATTTAAAACATATATCCCTGTCGTTTTACTCAAATTTCGAGTGGGAGCACTCATTGGAGGAGGAACTAAATTTATCATCCAACAATTACCCGCACTACATACTTTTGATGTGCCCCACCCCACAAAAAATGAGAAATACATCGAATTTTAAAAAGAAAAATTAAAACTATAAAATATAAAACTAAAAAAAAAAAACACCCACCACATCCCTGTTCCCCCTCCTCAGTATCCTCCCTACCAACCCTCCCACCCCACCCTTCCCCCTCCGCTCCCCCTCCCCTCCCCTTTCCCTCAACCCTCTCCCCCTCCCTACCCTCGATTCCCCCTTCGCTCCCCCTCCTCTTTCTTTCCACCTTCTTCTCCCTCTTGCCCCACCATCCCCTCCCTGTCCCCCTCCTCCTTGTTCGACCCTGCCTCCCCTCCCCCTCTACACCCTCCCGCCCCTCCGTCCACCCTCTCCCCGACCCTCGCCCCCTGCCCACCCCACCCTGTTTCACGGTTAGCCGCAATTCTGAGAATCACACCACCGTGAAAGGGGCGACGCTTGGGCGGAGGTCCTCCTTAGCCCAAAAGTCTCTTTCACGGCGTTGCGATTCTCAGAATTGCAACCGAACGCGATTCAATTACATGAAGAATACCCATCATTTTATTTACCTATGTCTATTAACCAAGGTTTTTATCACACAATTATTTACTACTGAATGCCAAGGGGTGTCCCTCTTGCATTAAAACTACCCCAATACCTTTTTTCAATGCATCACATTTAGTATAATTGAATTCTAACATGGCTAGGATAGAAGTACTAGACATTTATCTTCCTTTAAATATCGAGAGGCCTATTTTGAATCATCATTCTAGTTGAGGGTATTTTTCTTGAGAAAGTTGGTGAGGGGGGACACAATTTTACCATACATCTACTCAAACTTATTATATTAATTGGTGATGCCATGGAATCCATACAAACTTTTGAGAGCCTTGGGGTAGGGATAGTATTTCATTACTTGAATTTTCTTAAGATCAACATACACTCCATCTCTACTAACAATGTCCCCCAAATATTCTACTCCAAAGGAACCAAAACTTCATTTAGAACATTTGATAAATAGTTTTTTATTACATATGATTTGTAAGGAATAATATACATGTTCTAGAAATGCCTACATGTTTTGGTGTAGATCAAGATATCATCAAAGAAGAAAATTACAAAATGGCACAAAAGGGGTCAAAATATCTGATTTATGACTAGAATGGGGATTTAATCATATTTGGCTATCAATTTGTTAAGAATGTAAAATTTAGGACATAGGGGTGAAGCACCTTATTTTTCTAGAACCATGATGAGTAGAGGGTATGGGTCGGTACTAGGATGTACCACACATGTTTCCAACCATTCATGAATGAACTATTCTATCTCATTTTTGTGTGTAATAGGATGTTGATATCGGTGCACATTGGGTGGTTGGCTTTCTAGAATCAATAGAGCTATATGATCATGCTCCCCACATGAGAGTGGAATTCTATGGGGAAGTTCATAGACTTGTTTTTGTTTTTTATCTAAACCAATTGCATGTCAATATGAACTCATTGTGAAGCATACTCTAAGGCATGAATCCATGCATCAAATTGTGCAATAATCCATGAATGACCCTTCTTCAATTGATTTTTCATACAATGAGAACTAATGGTTTTCAGAGATCTCACTTTGAGACCTTTGAGAGTATTGAAATACCCATCCTTTTTTAAACTCATGTATACTTCCAAGAAATATATCATTATGGGGCCCATTGTTATCAACCATTCCACACCCAAAATGATATCATAGCCTCCCATTTCAATGGAGAACATGTGAGTTTTCAAGAAATAATAACCTATTTAAATTTTTACATTGTCACACATGGCACTACATTTCATAGATTCCCAATTTGTAACCATGATTTGAAATTTATTAAAAGCATGGATATAACTTATATGGTTCTTCTACAATGTCACAATGAATAAAATTATGGGTGCCATTGTTGTTTGTTCAGACAATCACCTTCACGTGCTTGATATATTTGAAAAAAATTTAATGTCTAATAAATGTGTGTTAAGGAATGAAGGGATATTTATGGTTATTCAAAATGTTGACTCAAAGTGGGAACATCCTCACTAGGTGATATTTTATTTGGATTCAACCCATCAACTTTATCATCAAGAATGTTTTCAAATATGGCCATAAATAATTTGTCTTCCTTACATTTACGCCCTAGAAAATATTTATCAACATAATAATAATAGTGCCATTTAAGTTGACATTTATCCATTTATGCCTATGTCAACTTGTGGACCTTGAGGGGTGGAGAAATATGTCAAGGAGGCACAAAGTTTTGGAATAGTCATGCAACAATTTTGCGGTGTTTAGACTAGGTATATGTCACAACTTTTGCATGACAAGATAGTTGAGAGGTCTACAACTAGGTAATAGAATGTAAATTTTGTTGTAATCCATTGGTAAGAAATAATTAGTAATGAAATATGGCCTTATAATGGTGGTCAGACCCCTAAAATTTATTTTAAATATTAAAGGCATATTTGTATTTGTAAAAGAGATATCCAATTAACACAACCTAACCTAGCTAAAAAAATATGGAGTTGACATGCCAAAATGTTGTTGCTTGGGTTTGATTACAATCCTTCTTATGCGTATTCATACCATGCACTTGTATGGAATTTCTATCATGTTTGAAAATCTTGCGTTGGTACCTCGTCTCGTAAGATACATGAAATAAAAGAAATATGTTTTGCCTAAAATTTTGTGATTTATCCATTCCAAGCATACCAATATGTGTGTGTGGGATGACTCATGATTTATCTTCCTATTGTATTAAAATTCCCCTTATAAGTCTCCAATCATAAAATATTAGCAAGCTATCTATGAGTTGTGTAAGATGGTCAATATAGAGGTGGGGGGGAAATGTTATCCCCAAATTAGATAGCATTATCTACCATCTTATAATTATAGTTTTCCTTTTAGTGACTTGCACATGTGGTTGATAGAATAATTATGATGTAATGACTTCATTAATTGGTTGTGAATCAACTCAAGAGGTCATCATAAGAAGATGTTATGAACAAGTCCTAATTAGCTTGATGAATAGTTGTATTCCTTATTGTTATGTCTGTAGAAATCCAATGTGTCTAAGAGGACCAACCCTTCAGTGGAATGGTTGACCTTTCAAAACCAACCCTTCATTAGAAGGTTTGAATAGGACCTTGTTGGAGTCATGACGACCTTACCTAAGGAACCCTTTGCTATGTTTGGTCAAGTTAGAATTAATGTATTATAATAAATCCTTCTAATTTCCACATTTTCATTCAAACCTATGACCAAATAAATTTATCTACTACGACCTATCTCTTGATTCTCCCCTCGAACACCATCCGGAATCATGCCACATCACCTTTCCATCATATTAGTTTTACTATAAACCCATCACATATAGTATTCCCACGCTTTCCCAACTTTCAAGGATATGGATATAGTATCATTTGTGATCCCCATGAGAGAACACCAACTTTTTTTAGTGAGGAAACCACCTTATCTCCCACAACGCTATGCTTATTGAAAGTGTCAATGGGGCCTCACAAAATTTCCTCTAGGGATCATTATCCATGTGTGGGGTGCTAAAGAATGACATAGTACATAGATAGAATCTATTTTTCATATGAGTGCAATATGGTGACAATTTAAAAGTCTAACACATGGAGGATGTGTACTAAGGACCATGTCTTGGTTCTTAGTTCCTAGGACATTGTCAAAGGTCATACTACAACATAAAAAACCATATGATCAATTTAATATGGGGCTCATAGGCCAAATGGTTTGAAGTTTTTTATTCAATACAAAATAAGTTTGCATAAGATGCACTACATCAAATAAACATAATATTAGCATTGAAGGTGGAAGAACATTTAGTGCACATGAAAATTATGAGGAATTTTGATAGAGTAAAAGGTGTTGGTGGAAAAAAACACATTTTATAAGTGTATTTTAATAATCCAAAAAATTGTAAAGCTTTGATGTAAAAACAATTCCCTATGCTGCCTTCCAATTCTCATGAAAGGAGCCTAGTAGGAACCTATGACTTGCCACTAATATACCAAGGTATAGGGTGCAAGGAAGAACCAACTTGAGGTCCCTATTTATTTTAATGGTACGAGATAATATTTTTTTTAAATTTTATCTCCACATGACGTTGCTTAAGAAATGCCCTATCAACGAGTGTGCTATCAACGTTTAGTTAACACTGATAACATGACCTACTCATCGATAGGGAATCACTTAAGCAACGTCATGTGGAAGTAAACTTAAAAAAAATTGTGTTGTAAATACATAAATTAGACGTCGCTTAAGCGACAACATATAGCGTCTCTTAAGTAACGTCTAATCTAACATCACATAAGTGATTACATGCGGAGATTTTTGAAATGTTTTATAAAAAACCTGATAAATTGATTTTTTTTCAATGTTTAAATTACTGGCATTTAACATTATACATCAATATAAACGTCGAATTATGACCCCAAATCTGTTAGAGAATGCCGAGTCTTCATAAGAAATTCTAAATTTACCTCATCACTATTCCAAATAGTGCAGAAACCTCCGGAAGCACCTTTGGAGTCAATAGCCATTGGTTCACTTGATTTCAAATATTTTTGCTAATTTTGTTTATGTCCTCCGCACACAATTTGGTCTCGTGAATCAAGAGTAATTGAGGTTTCTATGATTTAACTATGCCTCATACAATCATCATCTTGGGGTTGCTTCCCAAACCCCACCAATTCTAGGAGACCAATTTCATTATGTTTTTGGTTTAGGAATGGTACCCCTTTATTCACTACATTTCCACTCGTATTTTTTGAATTCTTTGAATTACCAATCATCCTAGGGATTGTAGGATGATATCCCAAGATGATGTCTTTATTGACTTGGTCCTCTCTCATGATTTTGAGGATTTACTTCCTTAGTGCGTGACTTGAATCTCTTCTGAAGCTCTATCGTCGGTCTCTCCTTCTCTAGTGCTTTTATTTTATGAAAATATTTTTCTTCAGAAAAATCCACTTCTACATCTTTTAAAGCCTCTAAATATTGAGGTAATGAATATGGATACAAAATGTTGGGGATTTATTGAATTTCAGAATTAAACCCTTTTTTCATTGTGTTACTTCAAAGACCCTTCACTCCTAATAGAGAAACCCAGTATTGATTGGAATGAAGGGTTCCCCTTAGATAATTTATTCTCCACTAATATTTCCAACCCATCTTCACCAATTTTTTGCAAAGAATCAAAACTATTTTTCCAGCAAAATCCATGGCTTCATGAGTGCCTGAATGGCGATATCGAGGGGCAATATATTGAGAGGTCCTAAAAGCAACAAATCCATGACCACCTGAAGCTTGATAAGGTCCAAGTATGCACAGTTTCTTGGAACCGATATGAGGGCCCAACAATGACAGATTCTTGGAACCCATATTCTTCCTCGAAACTTCCTACCATTGATCTTCCTTTCTCCCACACATGGTATTTGCTAGATCTGATTTGTTACAGTTTTGAGAAAAATGGTTATATTGATGGACAAATTTGCATTTGAAAGGTAATTTCTCATTGTCAAGTTGTTGGATATGCTTCCAGTTATACAAGGATATTAGAACAATTTAGTTAGGAATCCCTTTTTCAAAGTCAACCTCTATGCATATCCTTGCACACAAGAAAGTTTTCTCTTTGGGTTTCGTCATGTCAATATATTTACCAATAGAGTTACTGATGCATCTCAAGGTGCCATCATTCTAGCAATGAAGTGGGAGGTGGTGAGGCGGATGAAACCAGACTAGAAAATCCAAAGGAACATCATTTTTGTGGGATGATGTATGGAGTCCACTTATTGAGATACATCCTCTTGCTCATAGAAAATACGGTCTACTTCTAAAGATTAAATCCCTATCTTCCAAAAATTCAAAGAAAAAAGAGAAAAAGTGATTCAAAGAACCCTTGATTGAGGGTCTCTAGTTCTTATCCAACCATGTACCAATCGTTCTTGGAGATGGAAAGATAGCAATAAACTAGCCAATGAAACTACAATAGACCATAGCTAGGGATTTATACCAAGATGAGGAAGGAGGGAGAAAGACGCTCAACATCTTATCCAATTTTTTTACAAACGTAGAGGGATAGGATTTGGAGCTTTTCACTGAGGAAACAACTGTGGATTGGAAGGAAAAATGTTCAAGGTCCACAGGGGGCTTACGCCTGACCCCTAGCTAAATCCTCTATTGCAATCAATATCCAGGCATTGGGTTTCTAGAGAACTAGATCAAAGCGCTTCTTTTTTCTTACAATTAGTTCACATACACTTTGCCACTATTACTATTTATGAAAAGGATCATTGACATTAAAATTTTGTTTTCCATACATTCAATACAACATTTATTCACATGATCATTTCAAAGAAACAATGGACTTTCGAGAAGGCATGTTGTAGCCTAGACAACAAAGGAAGAAGACTTTATATTTTGATTGTATTTCTATCCATGTTTTGAAATTTAACATATATGTTTTTTTTTTCATAATTTTATTAATACCGTTAACAAAATTACATTTGCATAATGCTTGTTTCCATGCATTTCTAGTCTATTGCATGAAGGATCATGTAAAAAGTTTCCAAAAGAGAAAATTGTTCCAATACAGTGAGCATATGTGCCCCCATCAAGACCTCATAGGTATGTACATATATAATAATAATAAAAAAATGTCGATCCCCTCTAGAAGATCATATTTTCTATACTGTAACAGAGTCCATGCAAACAATCTGTAGGAACAGATCCAATATAGAAGGAAAAAACAAAATTGCTTTGCTGGAACCACTATATTTGTAAGGATTCATTCTGTGTGCATCTGTTGAGGGGCCAAACCATCGATGAAAGGATGATGGTAGTACTAAAAAAAGGTCTCATTTTGTGCTTCAAAAATATTCCACTGTCCAAAGCTTAAGAGCATCCCATCCTTGGAAAGTTGATCTAGAATGGAATTATGTTCCTTGTAGAGATGACGACTTACATAAGAATCAAAGTTGTCCAACAGTCGATGCACCTCTTCTATTAAATAAAGGAGAAACATATTATGACATTTTTGGATTGTGTTTATCCAATTCATGATATTCATGGACTCGCCAAAATCTTGTATAGATTTGCATTCCTTTTCTTTAGCAAAACATGGAAGGAGTTTTAAATACATAATTTCTTCATAATTTTTTGTACCACTTCCCAATTCCATTTGTAATTTGAAAAAAAACACAATTAGACAAGAATTGTATGGCTCCACCAGCACAATTCTCATTTTCTGATGCCCCATCAAAAAATTACTATGGGAGGTCCTTGTTTACTATGTATTCCTATACAACTCTAACACCTCAGGTGTTCTTCTGTTGAGGAAAATAAGACAAAATATCTAAACTTTGGATTGAGATAAGTTCAAGAATAGAAGGATTTTCTTGAAAGATGGCATGGTTCCTTGCTATCCATAGGCCCCAAATTATAATCAATGGCAATGCTCGAATAGTTGATGTCTCTGGATTGGAAGACCAATTCTTCCATGTAGCATCCACATATTCCCCATCCAAGTTGATGTTGGCGTTCAATATTTGTTTAGTCTCGTTCCAAGTATGGACAAAGAATGGACATGTTAGGAAGATATGGTTAATTGATTCAGTAGTGTTCTTACACAAGGCACACCAATCCAACCCTTCTATTGACCTTTTGGCCATTCTGTCCCTAGTCAGCACCTTTTTTTCCAAAGCGCACCGCATAAATAACCTTTCTTTCTGAGGGAAAAAATGCCCTTCCACCACCACTCAAGCTCTCCATCTTGAGGATTTGTTATCAAAATTTGATAACCCAATTTTAGCATATATCACCCATGTGGGGTATTGATCCAGATTAACTCATCAGGCCTATATGTTAATCAAACATGTGTTTCTAAGAGAGTATTGAGAAAAATGTTTCGACTGTCCCTTAGTGCATCCGGGATACCCAAGCTAGCAACATATTTCCAGCCTTGACACCATATCGGTGTCGCATCAACAATTTGGTTTAGATGAAATGAACCCTATTGGTGCAATAGATGGATGAATTGTTGAGAAAGAATGTTATTATTCTGACATCCTGACCATGAATCCGCCTCGATACACACACTCGAGCCCCTACCAATTTTCCATGCAAGGCCTTCTTCAATAATTGAAATAGAGTGAAGTGTATCTTTCCATATGACTGGAACCACTTTCCCTCTTTTATTTGGATTTCTTATCCATTCTATTAATGATTATAGGGAAATATATTTGTGAGTAACCACCTCAATCCAGATACTATTGGTAGACAGGAGCCTCCATCCAAATTTTGCAGCTAGATATTTTGAGAAAATATGTATATTTTTTAACCCCCATCCACCTAACAGCTTTGGTTTGGCTATTCTACCCCATTTTACCCAAGGAAGCATCAAATTTTCATTTTTCTTGGACCATAGAAATCTAAAACATAACTTTCTTACTTTTTCCAGTATGGTCTTTGGAATCCATGCTAGGGACATACAATATACATGAATGGTTTCTACTACTAATTTTACTAAGACCATCCTTCCAGCTCTTGAAATCCATCAGTGGCTCGGGCTACTTAAAGTCTTCTCCAGTTTTGCAGCCTTCCAATTCCAGTCCTCTTTTTTATACTTATTTGATTCTAGCATAAAAACCAGGTATTTGAGGCCTTCATCAAATATCTTTAATTCATACGTAAGAGAAAAGAGTTCCTTTATATTTCAATATCCTCCATGTTTATAATTGATATGGAATATTTCTGCACATTTATCACCATTACCGTGGCCTTTCCAAAAAGTTCCAAAATATCCCTAAGCTTTTCAGCATCACCAGTAGAGCCATAAAAGAAAATTAGAACATCGTCCATGAATAATAGATGGGTTAAATGTAGATTTGCTAAAATAGCAATTCCTGAAAAGGTTCCCCTATGATTTGCATCAATTAAGGCTCTATTGAGTCCTTCTGCTACTAACAGAAAAAGTAGCAGTGATAGAGGGAATCCTTGATGAAGACCCCTTTCAGATGTAAAAAAGGGGGAGGCTGATCCATTAATGAGAACTACAAAGGAGACTGTATTTATATAGTTCATGAACCACTTAATAGAAGAATATTCAATACCCATATGATTCATTAGTAGCCTCAGATATAACAAACTTACTCTATCATAGGATTTTGAAAGATCTATCTTCAACACGAGACTTTTCGACTTATGTGTTTTTAAACTATGGAGTCCCTCCTGGGAAACCCCAATAGATTCATGAATATGTATTCCTTCCAAGAATCCAAACTGTTCGCTTGAGATGACCTTTGACAAAACCTTCTTTAGTCATCTGGCTATGATTTTTTCCACAACCTTGTAGGTACTGTTACATGAAGAGATCGATCTGAATTCCTCCATCGAGATTGGATGATCAGATTTTGGAATGAGGGCAATTAAGGTGGAATTTAGGGGAGGGTGCATAAAACCATTTGATCTGGACTCTTCAACAAGTCATAGAAGTTCATAACCTATGGTATCATGTGACGTACCTCGTGACCTATCGGTGACTCTTGAGTCACCAGTACTGAGTCTACTAATTGAATTTTCCTTCTATATTCAAATTCATTTTTCTTTTTTTCAATATAGATATAGGCACCAATAAATTGAATATAAAATCTCTACATATAATCTCCACATAAATTCACTCGCAAATGCCATTATTTCTATCCTTCTAATTCATACAATGAAAACAATTCTATCACACAAAAATAAATACCAATCATTTATACACAGAGGAAGAATTATATGAAAATATGACCAACTGACTGCAAACCAATGACGCTACTCCTATCCTTAGGCTCTATCAATCCATATCTTTGTTTGATAGAGCTACTTCCGAGATGGGGCTACCCATCCACAAGAAGGTTCTGAGTTTATGCTACAACTACTTAATCCTCTCTTCTCGATCTAGCTCCATTTCCCTGTTCTAGTGATTATGATACAACTGTTAGTGGTTTAGGTCTAACAACAATGATGGTTCTTACATGGAAGAATGACGAAACAATGGTCTAGTAGCCAAATGGGTGTCTCTGACAGGAAGGAATGATGGAATTATGGGCTATCTCTCTCTTTTTATATGCATGGTTGTTGACATAGTGTCTATCGACAAGGGTTCACTTCGCACTGTCGTCAACAACCACCAACCCAAACTCCCTTACACACCGGCCCGAAAAGGTGTAACCCTTTCCAACAACACTTACGAAGCAAGTGCAGTCTCATGCAATATGGATAAGGGGGATGCAGGAACCAAGTTTCCATAGTGGAGTTGAAGATATTCTTCACAGATATATCAATAACGTAGAAACCAGAGGTTATGACCTTCGCATCATACTACCAACTCATCATTCGCACATTAGAACATTCACAGATTCAACATATAATAAGCATTGGAAACAACATATTCAATCTATTCATTCGCAAACATTCATATTCATCATCGCATAGAGATAGAGATAGAAATAGAACCATAATCGAACATCCTCATGCATTCATTAAAACCCCATGGAATGAACCTCACAGAAAGAGTCAATACACCATTTTGTGGATACAAAGCAGATCAAAAAGATGGAAATATTGATAAAAAACTAGATGCCCTTAGGCTTACAATCCTACTCTATTTATATGCTACTATGTGGTTACAAAATGGTCCACATGACCAATTCTAACTAATTTAACTATTCTTGCACTTCCTCGAACTCCATGAATGTTCCTTCTTTCGCGGATTGTCCCTTTCACACCTGTCGGCTTCCGCACTTCCTGTAGACTTATTCCGTGCCAATAGGCCCCTAACACAAACTTGTGGCTCTCCCTCAAGCTACCTCAACTGGACACTACTGGTTTGTCCTCATACTTTGCTATGCTGTACTTTTGAAGCTGTTCTTGTCATCTAGAGCTCGCTGTTGTGTACTTCTCAAACTCATCTGTCCATCTCTGGTTTGTTGTCATGTACTTCTTGAAGTCATCCTCCAGTCTCTAGAAACCTTGATCATCTACCTCTTCTGCATTTGATAGAGCACTTCATGCTCATTCTAGACTAACGAAAAGTTCATTGATGTCGGGAAGGTGGGAAACAGGCCAACTGCTCCGGCACATCTATTTCGCACCATGGAATGCCTACTACTAGGGCCAGGGGGCCCCCTCCCCTTGTGTTCTGGTGGTCACAGGGACCATGAATATTCTAACTACTACCATTTGCTTAGACATCTTGGGTGAGACCTTGTCTCTGTTTCTCCCGATTGTCTGCATTGCTTCCCGTACTGGCTTTTCATGCACACTCGTCATTCTTTCCCTCAGCGACCTGGGGTGCTTCCGCACAAAATGAAATGGATAATTTCCACAGCTTCCTTGGAATTACTGACACAACTATCTACCTGAACAACTTGCAGCATGGATTTATCCCGACAAATAAACACTTCCTTGCTTATTTCGCCTCTTACTCCTATATTTATGCTTATTCGTTGTGTCCTTGGTGCTTGATTCTGAAATTGTTTGCAACTCCATTCGCGTAAACCTATGATCATGTCATCATGCCTCTTTGTTGTCTTTTGGTAAAGCTGATCTGCAACAATCATGCTCGGACTTGACTCCCTGTGTGCAAATCGTGCCAATCATGCAAAGCATCGACAAGCAACTCGGCTGGCCCTGCCTCCACTTTTTGTCATTATTGGTTTTTTTTTTCAACGTTGGTGCTCAACCGCTCTGTGTTGGATCATGGTGATAGGGCTTCATCCTATTCCCATCGAACAACTTAGGCAACAATAATCCATCCAAACTTTGTAGCTGCACTGCACCTCCGTTAGTGAAAAAATTTATGATGTATGGTCCTAACCAATGCATTTGCAACTTACCTAGATGTTTCACAAAATTACTATCATATAACAGAACTATATCCTCGTGCTGAAAGTGCTTTGGTTTTACATGGTGGTCATGCCACACCTTATGGCATTCTTTCTCCACCTTCTGATGGAACCCTGCGATGAACCGGTCTTCGTCGAGCTGTACCAGTTGGGCCAAACGTTCCTCCACTGCGTCATCATCGCTCATCCCTATAGCTACTGCCATGGGAAAACTTGGTACAATGTACTCCATCGGCATGACTGCTTCCTAGCCATAAACAAGCTTGAAAGGGGTCTGACCAGTCAATTGTTTGCACGTGGTGTGATACGCCCAAAGTATCACTGGAACTTTTAAATCCCACTGGAACTTTTAAATCCCAATCATCGTGGTTCACATTGCACACCTTGGTGAGGGCATGCTGCAATATATTATTAAACACCTCAACTGTCCCATTCGCTTGAGGGTGGTAGGGGGTACTCTTCTTGTGCTTGATCTAAAACTCTTATGTCATTGTTGCAGTCGTCTGGTTGACAAAACGAATCCCTTGGTCACTCAACAACACTTTTGGGAACCCAAACCTGGTGACTGCATTGTCGAAAAGGAACCGTGCTGCAGTCACAGCTGAGCAATATCTCATTGGTGCAGCTTCCGCCCATCGAGTCAAATAGTATGTCGTAGCAACGATGTAGGGAGACCCTGTTCTCTTCCCGAGTGGGTTGATTGGTCCCACATAATCTACTTCCCACTTGTCGAAATCCTGCAGTGTCACTTGGGGTACCAACGACATTTCATCCCTTCGTGATGGCTTCCCTGTCTGTTGACAGACGTCGCAGCTTTTGTCATAGTCCACAGCATCTCCGTGCATGGTTTGCCACCACAATCCTACTTGAAGGATCTTCCTAGTAGTTGCACGTCCACTGTAATCTCCCCCTGCGATCTTGTCATGAGCTTCCAACAGAATCCTCTCTTGCTCATGTGGAAGGACATATCGTCGCAGTATCTCCTCTAGTCCCATCTTGTACAATTCCCGTGCATTTAGCTGAAAGTCTGTAGCTCTGACAACTAGCTGCTTCTTCTGATTGGTAGTGAACCCAGCTGGAGCCTCCCCTGTCGCCAAAAACTGAATGATTTTCTCATAATGGTCATCGACCATTCCAACTCTAAACATTGAGCATTCGACAATCCTTCGTCAATGCTCCTTGGTTCCTCGCCAGACTCTGTCCTTGATAGGTGATTTGGTCTTGCATTTAAGTGTCCCGACTTTACAATTCTTTCAAAATCAAACTCCTAAAATAGTAACAACCAGCGACAGATCTTCCCCCCCAACATAGGCTTGTTCACCAGGTATTTTAGCGTAGAATGATCAGTGAAAATTTTGAAGTGGCACCCTAAGATGTAATGAAAAAATTTCTGTAAGGCATAAACCATCACCAGCCCTTCCCTCTCAGTTGTTGTATAATTCTTCTCCGTAGTAGACAGCTTCCTACTTGTGAAGGCTATCGGGTGGTCGATGTTGCATGTTCCTAGTTGGGCCAAGATGATGCCTAGTGCGATGGAGGACGCATCAATGTGGACGTGAAACTCCTTTGTCCAATCCGGGAATGCGAGTATGGGTGCTGCGACCATCTTCTATTTCAATATGTCCAGGCTCTTCTAGCATTCTTCGTTCCACTCAAACTTGGTGTCCTTCTTCAATAACTTCTCCATTGGTGTCGTAATTGATGCATATCCTCTGATGAATTTCCTGTAGTAGCCTATATGTCCTAGCGTATCTCTCAGTTGCTTGAATGTCATCGGAAGTGGGAGGTCAACAATGATGGCAATCTTCTCTGGGTCTACAAACATTCCTTCTCTGCATAAAATGAGCCCCAACAAAATTCCAAACGGAGCACAGAAGATGCACTTTTTCAGTTTCAAAGAAATTTGGTGCTGTCGACATCATTCCAACATTAGCCTCAAGTTTGCGACATAATCCTTGACCAACCCATATACTATCCATCCATACAGACAACAAGATATTTATGAATGTAGTCTTTAAACGCTACAACCACTAGACTTGAAAAAATTGTTGGAGCATTCTTCAACCAAACGGCATCACTGTATACTGAAAGCATCCCCACTCCATGACGAATGTAGTCTTATGTCTATCTTCTTTCGCAATCTTGATCTGGTGATAGCTGGAGAACACATCCGTGAATGAATATATCTCTTGACCTCCTACTCCTTCAAGCACCTCATCTGTGAATGGTGTCGGGAACAGATAGTGTAGGAAGGTATCATTCAGCGTCTGAAAATCGACGCATATCCGCACCTCACCAGTTTTCTTATCCTGGACCACCATTGGGATGATCCACTCTGATTCTTCCACAAGTTCTATAATTTTGGCTTCCAGCACTCTTTCGATTTCAGCTTGCACCCGTTCCTTGTATCTAGGATTCAATTGATACGGCTGCTGCTTGACTGGCTTCGCATCGAGTTTCAGGGGGATCTTCATTTTGCCTAAGTCTTCGGAAATTCCTTTCATTTCTGAGAATTTCGTTGGAAACAGATCCTAAAAATCATGCAACAAATTAGTCATCTTCGTAATTGTCGACTCATCCCAGGAGTCACCAATGCTTGTGAACTCAGGGTTCTCCTTCGACCCAATGTTCACCTTCTTAATCTTCAATGGTTGCTGAAATTTATTAAATGGTATTTCTGATGCCTTGACACTGCAACTACCTTCTGATTTTAGCACGTATATATCCCTTGGCTCATCCTCATCATTAGGCTCTCCTGTGATATTATAACGTTCCCTCAACATTTTTGGTGTCGCAGTCCATTGAAGTGCCATCGGTTATTTTGTTGGTACCACTTCAAATATCCTTTCGCGGATCACCTGCAGTGCACTATGGATGAAGGGATTTTCGTCTGAGAAAGAAAACGATTAGTTGAAGCCAGTGGTAAGCTGTTCCCAAGAGGTCACCCCACGTCGTAGTTCTGCTGCGACATACCAACTCCGTGGAAATTCATCCAACATGTGTACGAATGGATGTACCCACTCCTGCTTCGCTCGGGAACCCCATTGATGTTGACATGCATCCAGATGTGCCTTTGGATCTCCTCAACCATCATATTTCTTTCTACCATACCCTGCAACTTCACCGAACCGAACCTCCATGAGGCGTCGACATAGTGGCCAAGTTGTGATATTCAATTTGTGCGTCGCCTACCAGCATGCAGGAGTAGCCTTCATGGCTTCCTCCAAGGCCAATAGGCAATGCAGATCTGCCACTTTCTCTTCAAACTCAGTGAGAAGCTTGCTCAAATTGGGAAATTCCTCGTACGTAGGTAGCGCACATTCCTCTATAGCTACCCATCACAACGACTGTGTTACTCGTGTGCATCTTCTAAATGACACTTCATGTAACCGATTCTGCCAATTCTCAAGCACCTCGTTTGAATCTGATGATGCCGAACTGGCGCTGTGCCATCCCAGTTCTCCATCTGCGGTGGGATTAATATAATCCTCAGATATGTTATACAAAATGTCCCATCCCTCTGCAAACTCATCTCTAGCCGGTTCAACATAGCGCTTTCCTTCCGCAGGATCTAGAGGTGCGATAACTCTCATCTCGTGATTCTCAAATGACATCGTCCGCTTCTTGAAATTGATAATCGCTTGGTTGTCCAATGCCCAGTCTATCCCCAACAGTATTGGTTAGGGACTTGTGTTAACAATGATGTCTATGACATCGAAATCGACATATTTCCTAAGCCCCTCAATTTCAACTGGAAGTTGACATACTTGACCAAGTGGGGTGACCTTACTCTGATTTGCCAATCCCAGCTGTATTGGCGACCAGAGTAGCCGTGGTTTCCCCATTTTTTCTCATTTTTTCTTGGTTAGAATATTCATATTCGACCCCAGGTCCAAAATGATGGACTCGACATCAAATGCTCTAATTTGTGCCGACATTCGCATCTCCCTTCCTATCTTTCTTTTGTGTATGCGATTAACCTTTTGTTCCTGATGTGCACCGTCTCATCGATGCAACAAACTGTATATTTCTTCCAACGCGTCTGGGTCCTTTTCTAGCTCCAGGAAATTCTCCAAGAAGGATTTTAGAGTGTTTTCCTTCCTCCGTGACTTCGTTGAGTCGAACGTCGGTGGCATGTCATAGACTTATTCCCGAAGAGGTAACTGCCTCCTATTCCTCATCGCTTTCGACGCCTCTAAGAAAACATCCCTTTTAGCTTTCGCATCAAAGGTGACTTGCTTCCTTGCTGTTGGTTGGACATTAGCATGTGACCTGTCAGCTCCTGTCACAGCTCCTCCTCGTGTCACAACTCCAACAGTTGCATTGTGTTTTTGAACCTCTGTTAATACCATTTGTACAACTGATGGTGCGTTCTGATTGTTCTAATTCTGGTTCTGGGGCGAATTCTTGGTCTTCCATTTCGCAATGAGCCGACGGAGGTCCTCCACAACACTACAATAACTACACTGCGGCGCTGGGTTTGGGAAATCCCTCTGGTAATGCCCCTGATGTCCACAATTATATTAGGCTATCGACCCTCTTCCTCGTCGAGCAGCTCCTCTACGTCCAACCCTAGCACCTCGACCTCCACGGAATCCTACTCTAAAACCTCCATGTGGTGGCCCATATGGTGGATACTGCAGCTTGCCATACTATGGCTGCCCATACGGTGGTGGTAGATACTACGGGTGGCCATACTACGGTTTCCCATATTGCCCTTGATCATATTGCGACGGTTGATGAAACTGCGGCTGTGGTTGGGTGTACTGCGGTTGCTGTTGCACCACCGGTTGCTCCTCCCCTTTCATAAAATATGTGTCCGCAGTCGAGTCCTGCAGTAGGTCATAGTCCCTACAGTCTTTCTCATCATGGCCAACCGACCGACAAAATTTGCAATACAAGTTTGCTGGCTTCGACACGATCTTTTGAAGATATACATATTCCTCTGGTCGATGTCCTCTGGTCTGGCATATAGGACACCACAGCATGCCTCCTTGACACAGGGGGTTTGGTGCCCGGACTGCAAATACTCACAGAACTCGGGGCAATTATCCTTATGGTGTCCCTCAGCTTTGCACCTGGTGCAACATATGTCAATGCGGGTTTCCTTTCCCTTCTTGATATCCTCCAATTGAAGTGTTAGAGTGGCCAATTGAGCCTGGATTCTATCCATTCTCATCCTTGCTTCGTCGATTGGTGAAGCCTCCAGCTTCATCGCAATCTCTAATGCTTCCTCCTGTGTCCCTACTTTTTGCTGCATCAGTGGTCCACGGATATGCGGTACTAGTCCTGCGATAAACCACTCTTTGTGTTGCATCTCATTTACGGGAAAGATCACATTTGCTATCAACTTCTTGTACCACTGATCAAATTCCCACATTGGCTCATTTGGGAATTGCTTAATCTCCTTAAGCTTAGTAACATACTGCGACTCTGATTTTGGCTTTTTAAACTCATCAATCATCACCATTCTAACCTGTGCTACTGTCTTGGCCACTACTCCCATAGGAACCTTTATAAATTTCATGAACCAGTCTAATGCCTGGCCCCTAAGGGTCGTCTCTATCTGTCCCATCTTTATGGATTTGTCCTGGACCTGCTTCACTATCCAAACTGCTTCACACATGAAGCAATATTGTTCGGGATCCTCGGTCCTGTTCCCCTGAAAGGTAGGCATCTTCGCCTCATCTGCCATCCTAAGGTTTCTACTACTATTGTTTACTGAAGTGCTACTCTTACTGTTGCACATAGGGCAACTCTGCGAATAGCTTGTGTCTCTTCCTGTAAAATTTTGAGTAGTGCGCGGGGTTGAAGGTATGTTGTAACTTACAATATGTCCCTCTTCTACTTCTGGGGTATCCTGGTCAATGTCTCCTTCACAATAAGGTCACTTTTTTCCTTGTGGTCATGTTTAGTAGTCTTCCATTCCGGTCCTTTCAGGAGACTCTCTCTCAATCCTCCTCTTCTCAGGATGTTGGAATATCACCCCACTCCTCAAGGAACCACACTCTTCGTAATCCTCCCTTAGATACTTGTCATCGCTTATGTCCATCTACCCCACATCTTTCTATCAGATTTGCATTCACCCGATACCCTCAACCTCCGCACAATGATTTTTCTACTTGTCGGTAGAAATCCTCAATATTCCCTTTTCGTAGACAAGCATCTTAATCCATAGTTTTAACAATGACAAGAACCTTCCTCTCAGTCCCTTGAAGAAGTTCCTCTCCGCGTCACTATATGACTTAATAGTGTCCACTATGAACTCAGTCACATATCCATCAAGGATACTATCCACCCAAAAATCAACAGCCTGCAATACCTTGTTATCGACTTGATTCATCTGTCAGATCAACTCTGGGGTCCAACAATCAGGTTCAATCTTTTGGCAGTGATTCTTTCAGAATGTCAACTGCGCTAGCCACTCGTGCAACAACATTGGAAATTCACAGAAGAATATCTCGTGGATATCTGAATAAATGTATTTTTGCAGCCAACTGGTTGTTGTCTGTTGAGGGTTTCACTTTTCGCCTTTTGTGAATTCCTCTGCCTTCTTATCGAACCACTCTTGGATATCTGCTTTCATTGGATGCCACAGCATATCCTCTTCTTTTCTTCCTCAAGGTCTCGGCAATGGAACCATTTGTTGACATAGCGTTTATCGACAGGGGTTCACTTCGCACTGTCGTCAACAACCACCAACCTAAACTCCCTTACACACCAGCCCGGAAAGGTGTAACCGTTTCCAGCAACACTTGTGAAGCAAGTGCAGTCTCACCCGAGATGGATAAGGGGGCTGCAGGAACCAAGTTTCCGCAATGGAGTTGAGGATATGCTTCACACATATATCACTAACTCAGAAGCCAGAGGTTACGACCTTCGCATCATACTACCAACTCATCATTTGCACATTAGACCATTCAAAGATTAAACATATAATAAGAATTGGAAACAACATATTCAATCTACTCATTCCCATAAACAGTAATCATTAAACCCACAGAGTGTTAAACATGTTGCAAACATTCATATTCATCATCACATAGAGACAGAGACAGAAATAGAACCATAATCAAACATCGTCATGCATTCATTAAAACCCCGCGGAATGAATCTCACCGAAACATTTTATACACCATGTCGCGGATACAAAGCAGATATCAAAGATGGATATATTGATCAAAACTGGATTCCCTTAGACTTACAATCCTACTCTATTTATATGCTACTATGTGGTTACAAAACGGTCCACATGACCAATTCTAACTAATTTAACTATTCTTACGCTTCCTCAAACTCCGCAAATGTTCCTTCTTTCGCGGATTGTCCCTTTTGCACCTGTCAGCTTCCACACTTCCCGCGGACTTATCCCGTGCCAACAATGGTCGAGAATAGCCAAGTGCCACCAAGGTTTATAGGAACTAGCTACTTGGAATCCATGTGGTTAGACACTTTACCCCCTTAAGGAGAATTGTACAAGTAGCATACTTAGGGTTGGAAATATTTCCTCCCTCCAATCCCCAACTTAGGATGATCACTCCCCCTCTTGTGGAAGGATATCCCCCCATCTCTTCTTCTTCCTTCATGTTTTGCATTAGTCATGTTTTATATTAAATAGAAAATGTACACAATTACATCATCCATATTTACAAAATTACATTCCGGGGTTAAAAATGGGGTGTTATATATCATATAAATCCAAGAAGACTTCAATCGTCCATCCATTCGAGCTTGGTATTTTGTACTTTTTAAAACTATGCAAGGTCGCCTTTAATTCCTCTTATACTACTTCTTCCATCAAATCTTTGTTATCTTTCGGAGTTACAAAACCCAGGAAAAACTAGGATAGCCGAATTAATTCTACAATGCACACTCGTTCATTTTACTTGAAAAGAGTCTAGAGATGGGTTTTCCCCATATTTTCCAGTCCTTCAAAGGAGGAAACAACTTCATTATTGTGATCTTAATTTAATCCCCATATGGTATTCCACATTTTCCTATTTTTTGCAAAGGCTCGAAATAATTTTGTGTTATCATCCCTGCTTTATAGCCAAATAACCTTACTTTTCAGTCTCCAAATTTCCTCTTGTTCCTTAAGTAGTTTCCTTCTTCTTTTTTCCAAACCTCCTAGGTGTTCCTTGGATTCATAAGAGGAATAACCCCATCCATCCTCCTCGACCAATTATTGAATTTCCATTTCAACCTGCTTTAGCTCCTAATCATCCTTTAATTTTTTATTTTTTTCCCACTCTTGAACCTTCTTTTTAATTGTGGATAGGTTTTGGGAAAAGTGTAGTGCTATAGGTCCCCCTCCTCAAGGCTATAAGGAATCTAGGAGGATTTTATTAGGTTTATAAATTCCTCATCCTTCATCAAGGCTACACAAAATTTCAAGGGACTAGTGGGATTCCTTATACCCCCTTGCATCTCCAAAATAATTGGATAGTGATATGATTATCCCCCTGAGTCCACCCACTGCCTGAACATTAGGTTTTGTTCCATCAGACTTTCTTTCCACCAGGAAACGGTCTATCATTTTTGAAATTCTATTGTCCCTGGTTCTTTTATTCATCCAAGAAGGAGTCATCTTCACAAGGTCAACATCCAATAGCCTTCCTTCCTGAAATTTTCACTCGAAAAACCCTACCAGTGGATATATCCTTACCCTTGGTCCCCATATTTCATGAGAACCCTAGGTGAAATTTAGATCTCCTCCCACTATAACATTATCAATTTTGATGAAGGAATTCTGGAAAACAGAGTCCCAAAAAGACACCCACTCCTCATAGGGACCATAGATATTCAAGATGATGAAGGTTTTATCTAATTCTGCCGAAAATATATCCATGTCTAACCGAGAATCAAAGCTCCATGATTTATGGGCCTTAACAAACTTTGGGTTCCATCCCACAGTCAAACCTCCAGAGTGGCCTCTACCATCTTGAGCAATAAATTCCATGTTCTAATTTAGAGTATTCTTTAAAAGGATTATGACAACATCACCTTTTCCCATAGTTTATCGAAGCAGAATAATCTTTGGTTGGTTACTTTGTACCAACCTCCTGAGTGCAATTTTTTTCACGTGACTTTCCAAACCCCTACAATTAAATGCGAGACATTTCATGGTGAAACCCCTTTTGAGGCCTTCACTACTCTAAGTTCCCCAAGAATGGTTTTTTGTTTTCCATCTAATTGTTCCTTTTGTGTTCGATTCTATGCAGAGGAAATTAAAGTAGGTCTTCTACATCCTCTCTCTTTAATGCTACCAAAAGGGTTGTTCCCCAACCCCACGTGATTTAATAAAAGACTAGATAGATAAGGAATTTCCTTATTTCGTAGGTGGAATCAGGTAGGAAACTCACCAGAACACAAAGAGGAAGGTAACTCTATCAGTGGAGAAGGTGTCTTATTTTGGACCGTACCCAAAGGTACCTTGGGAGGGGAGAGGGGAGGATTTGACCTACTGGTGGATTGGAGAGGATTCTCAGATGATGTCCAATTATTTCCCAATAATTCAAATGAATTTGCTAGAGTAACAATATGAGTAGCATGGTCCAACATATTAGCTAACAATTCTATCGAAAAACCTTCTGTAGCTTGTGGATCTGAACCATAATCCTCTTTAAAATCTTCTTCAACCTTAGCGCCCATAGATGAATCCACTCCTACTAATATAAACTGGTCCGAAGTGAGATGTTCCCCACCATCCTTGATTGTGGGAAGACTCTACCCCATTCGATCTGCATCAATCTTGTCAACCTTTAATGAAACGCCACCTGAAACATTTCCACTTCCAACACTAGGCCTCTTTCAGTTCCATTGGGGACCTCTAGAAAAATGAAGATTACATTGCTTGGCGATATTCCCATAAACATGGCATCTATGGAATCATAATGCTTTCCTTCATAATCTAATTTCTTCTTATGCATCTCTCTTCCCCAAATAAGTCCCACCTCTTCTCTGAGTCCACCCCTTATGTTTATCGAAACCAAAATGTGAGCTACCGTCATCCTTTTCATGTATAGGAAAGACATGTCCACATCAATGAATGCACCCAATGCATTTCCCAGGTCTCTGAAAGAGTCCATATTCCTAAATTCCTAACCCACACCGAGCATCCTTACCCATATCGGGATCACATCCAATTTTTCACTTTCAACATCAAATAACAAAGTCCATTTATTTAAAAGAATAGGTGTTGAACCAAGCCTCCAATGTCTCTAAAGAATTCGATCAACATCCTCCTTGTTTTCAAATTTGAACATGAACCATCGCTTTGCAATAACCCTAGCCTATTGGACATAATTTAGCATATCCAACCGACAACTTTTTCCCATTCTTCTAGTGAATTTATGATGGGATACTTTACCCTCTCCTTTCTGGACACCTCAATCTAATCCATTTCCACATATTTTTCCATGGAAACATCTACTTCCCACACACCAATCTAAGGACTTCATTGTTTCTATTTGTGCATTTATTTTTCCATCTCTTCTGACTCGATCGGGTACTAGTTCCATGGATTCGATTTGATCCGGTCCGAAGCCTCCTTCCTTCACTACCACTCTTCACTAAGATGAACTCGATTTGATCGCCACATTGGCCAGTCGATCTAAAAAAGGATACAATTGAACCATTCGAGCGCTGCACAAAATATGCCTCAAGTGGAACAACCTCCTTCCATTGACCATGTTCTGTGGCATGTACAAAGGGCCATCCCGCTTCCACCATATCAAAACCATAGTCTGAATCCAAACCCTTAAAGGCTATGTGACTAGGAGGTAAACCTTGGTTCATATATTGATGAATAATTGTAGAGTCGACCATCAACAGGAACCCCAAACAAGTGCTGAGAGGCATGAAAAATAGTGAGAAATTTTTTCCCCAAATGTTCGGATCTAAAAACCTAGCCGCTAGTGGTTCCATGGTAGCTTCAAAGTCCATTCCACAAATGTTTCTACTATGGGAATCAACAAAACCCCATTCCAAAATCACCTAGCTATCCATCAAATCCCTATTTGTCATGCCAGAAACATCCCTATCTTCTCAATTCACCATGTCTAATTGATTTTCATACATTAAACTCAATTTTCAATTTGTTATATCATATGTTATGTTTCGAATTTGAGATATGTTACAAATTGTTTACAATGAAGAATTATTATTACTTCAAAATTTGGAGCATTAAGCATGCAACCCATTTTTATACTTATGAAATGTCTACTTTAGAATTTTAATCGTACTAGAATTTTTCTTTACTCCATACTTTGTATTCACTAATTTGAACTCTAATATTACTACTATTATTTAATTATCGATGTAATGTAACAAGCTAATTTTATTTAAAGATAACACGTGAAACATATTCCTAGTATTTGATTAAAAGATAATAGTTCGAAACATATTCCAATTTTATATAGATATAGTAGAGCATTTTATTTGGTTAAGGATGATATTTAGTATCCTAGTGTGAATGACACTTGGAAGTAGGATTCATGAAATGGAAATTTCAATTACCATTTGACTAAAGATTTTATCATTTATATATAAAAAGTGGTTGAGGGTAGGAAACCCTCTAAGAAATCAAGAATCGAATGAAAATATAATTTTTTTATGTCCTTTGGAGTCAAAAGAGAAATGAGAAGAATCTTTAGTAAAGAGGATGTTTAGGGTTTGTCTCTATGCAAGATATAAGTGGGAAGGATCTAGCTTGAAAAAGAAATATATAGGAAGAGCTAAAGCGCTGAAGAAAAATCATTCCGGGAATCATTAGTTGTGAGGTAGTTTAGGGTTGTGTGAAAAATATCCAAGTGGGAGGGAGTTTGTAAGAAAGAGCCAAATCATAGAAGTAACGCATGTGGGTTTGGAAGATTCCCTCAAAATCTCACTAATAGAAAAATGCATACTTAAGTCATAGTATCTAATACTAATTACTGAATCTCTCTGATAGATATTACAACAAATACATAAAATTCAGAGAAGAAAATAGAACCCAAGAATATCTTTAAAAAAATGCGTAACTTCATTCATCAATTGAATACATGTATCACATGGGCTAAAATATGTAACTAGCAATCCATGAATGCTATTGGAAAACTAAAAAAGAAACCTCAAAGGAGGTGCATTGTTTGTAAGTTGTCCTTTTAGAGTACTTATCATATTTTGCATCATCAATGAAATGATTTTGATGCAATACTAAATACAAAAAATATCAACAGTCAGCATGAGGGCATACGTAAACCTTGAAATGTGTGTCTGGACATATATATACACATTGTTGTCACTAAATGATATCAATATTCATATTCATAAATATTTATAACTTTAACATAAATCTCATAGAGTATCTCTTTCATCAATGATTTTATAAAGGAAGGTATCAATAAATGTTACACTACTTGACAACATTAACCAAATCAAAACACGTATTTTTCCCATTAGAATGATCATATAAACATGAACCATGTTTAAACCCTACCAAACATGATCTTACACTTTATGATTAGCAAACATGCTCCTCCCATATATACAGTGTGTCCAAATTATGTTTTGGTGTTTTCCTAGAAAAATATTAGGAGGATTTGCATAGGTATTGGCCCACAAAAACTAAATATTTATATACTAACTAATGAGTGTGGCCATTCAAGGGGCTTCGTAATTATATTTCATATGTCCGACACAATGTCTAATACACAACTTTTATAGTTTGAATATAATGAAGTTTTTATGTGTGATTAGACATGTTGAATACGTAAATTAAATAGCAAGATTTCATTGTCTTGAGAGTTCATGTGCATTAGTTTGGAAATTGAAATTTGGTAAATATTCAACATAAGTTGAATAAATATTTAAATATATTTACCATTTTGAAATTTATTAAATGTTGCTCAAAGGAGTTGGATCCATTGGTGAAGAGTGAGGAGTTTTTCATCAGTGGGCAAGGTTCAATTCCAATCAGGGTCGAGGTTGGAGCCATAGGGCACCTTGAAGTAGTGTTCGAACATGTGGTTCCACCTAGAGAGATTGTATTAAATGATCTCGTGACTTGTGGACACATAAGTGGATCAAAGCCCACCCCCATGTCCTCCTAAAAGAAATCTCAAAGGGGTTGGATCCATTAGTGAAGAGCGAGGAATTTTTCAACAGTGGGCAAGGTTCAATTCCAATGAGGGTCGATCCTAAAGCCATGGGGGCACCTTGAGGTAGTGGTTGAACGTGTGGTTCCACTTAGATAGATTGTATTAAATGATATCGCTCAACCCGTGGACACGTAAGTGGATCAAATCCCACCCTCATATCCTCTTAACATTAAAATTCAATTCTTGCTAGCTCATTCGGTTAAGGTGTGGGTATCGTCAGCAGGGCGAGCCAAATTCAATTCCCCTTAGGGGTGAGCTAGTTGGGAGGAGACACCCAAAAATCCAGCCATCATAAGGGTTGGTGTGGCCCAGGATGGGTGCGATCCCCAGGTGACTTTGACGGCTTAGATGCCCCTGGGTTGGTGTTTTTACCAATGGTTCACTGCTTCTGGCTTTGAGTGATGGGAAATCGAACAAAGAAAAAGAATTTACTAAATGTTAATATTAAAATTTCTGTGGAATTGCAACTAAAATAGCTTATGTTACATGTTATTTAAAAATAAGAGTTCTAAACATCTTCTCTGTTTTATTTTATTTTAATAATAACCAACCTAGATCCAAATCCTAGGCTCTATCAAGCACTGAGAGGGACCAAATCTCCCGAGGTGCAAACCTCTCCTCGAAAAGCTCCTTGAGTGCAATACTTGAGAAGAGGTTTGCACCTCAAGAGGCTTGATCCCTCAAGAGATTTATATGTTTGAATCGAAAGTTAAATTTAAATTTAATATAAATATTAAATAGTTAAAATAATTTAAAATGTTTAACATTAATATAATTTAAAATTTAATATATTAAACAATTAAAATTTATTAAATTTAAAAATATTTTAAAATGATTAAAAAAATAAAATTTATGAAAATTAAAATTAACTAAATAGTTAAAAATGATTATAGTTTAAAATAATTAGAATTAATATTCAAAACCATTCACATCATTATTATCATATTCAAATTACCGTTTAAAGCATTGCCATTAAAACTATTATTTTTAAAAAGTGAGGATATTAAACAAAATTTAGAATTCTATTTTTAAAAAAACCAAACTCAAATTTAAAGCACTATAATTAAAACTATTATTTTAAAAAGTGAGTATATTAAACAAAATTTACAATTATTTTTGTAGAAAAACTAAATTCAAATTCATTATTCTATTTGGTAAAACATAATTAGTATTCTATTTTTATATAAAATCAAATTCCAAAAGAAAACGAGAAATGGAACTTGCTTATAAATATGATTATAAAACTGTAATTTGATATTATCATCCATGTTATGATTATGAATATGATCATAAAACTGTAATTTGATGTGGTTAAAATACAAGTAAGAGTGACTATTAATTTTATTTTAAAAACTTACCAGAACAAAGAAATATTTTGATTTTCTTATACAATACCATTATTATAAAAGCTATTTAAAAAAAGACGATAATAATTATCGTGATAAATAACAAATTTAAGGCATGATATAAACAATTTTCAAGCTGTAATTGCAGTGCCGTGACGGGCTCTTCTATGGCACGTACAAAATAAAATATGTCAACGTTGTAATAATTAAATCTTGTCGCGTTGTGTAAGGATAGAAAGAAAGTCGTAATTTTGAGAATGCCGCGTTTCGGAATAAATCGCGGTCTGTTTGTCTTCATCTCATCCACTCCAATCATGACAGGTGGCCGGAATGAAAGGGTTTGTTTGTTTCTTTGCAATGGCATGAGTCATCCGCGATCTAACATCATTCGCTACGTCATGAGAGGTTATGCCCCGCGATGTAACATCATCCGCCACGTGAGAGAGGTTCTGGCACCGACATAGCCATCATCGCGGGCCGCGGCCTATAAAATGGAGGCGCCCGCCGCACGTTCATAAGAATTGAAATAACATTTGTGATTTGAAGAGTTTGTTAGAGGCGGCAATGGCGATGAGATCATTTGGCGTTGCATTGGTGGTAGTTGTGGTAGTCGTGGTGGTGGGCAGTGCTGCAGGTGATCCGGATACAACCTTCGTTTCGGCTATTTGTAACCACCAGAAAATCCCAAGCGGAGACCCATTCTTTGAGACTCTGGGAAGCCTGCTCATAGATCTCCAGCAAAATCATGAATACTCGACGTCGAATGCAGGCACTCTATAACTACTTCTTTGGAGTTGCTTACACCATGCCTTAATTCCTTGGAATGATCCTCAAATCATAGGTCTTAGGGATTTTGAGGAGTAACAAATGTTTTTGAGAACTTATACGTGTTGAGAGTTATGTATGTTGGGGTCAGGAGATATTGATTTATCTACATTAGGTTCTTTAATTTAAATTATGTTGGCGGTAGCTCTTTTACTGGTCAATCTTTGCATTATAATGAGATATCTACGTATTTGACTCATATATATCATCTTTTTTTCTTCAAATCCAATAATATTTTCTATCTTTACAGTGATTTGACTTCTGATTTGCTTAGACATCAAGATGTATATTGATTTCTTCTCATCTTTAAATTTACTTAAACTAGAATCTAAAAAGGTCCATGTTTATTCCATGATCTCAAACTTCCTCGAGGATGATAAATTATGGGGATCCTATGGTAATATCTCAATTCAAGAGGATTATGAAGAACTTCAAACGAAAGTGGACAAACATATTCCAGTTCAATAAAATGAGATCTAACATGGGATAATTCCTTAACCACAAGTGTTAATTCCTTTGAGTGGCTGATGGCTTGTAGAATTTTCTAAGACAACCGATATATTATATAATTTTAGAATTAAAAAATAAAATTTTGGCATTCCTTTATAGTATCAAGAAAATATCATTGTAAGGCATTCCACACTTCAAATCACGTATAAACATTTATTTCATTAAAATTATTCATGTGTGAGATATATGACATAATGAAGAATCGACAACAAGAAATTATGAATATTTAAAAAAAATAAAGAGTTGAAAACATCATTATTGATAATGATGAAGAAATTGTTCAAGCTTATAGAAAAATGGATTATTGTTACTATTTCAAAAATAAATTGAAGAGAATAAAAAATATACTAATATCAACATCCTAGGCTCTATCAAGCGCCCAGAGGGATCAAATCTCCCAAGGTGCAAACCTCTCCTTGAATAGCTCCTTGAGTGCAATACCTGAACTATTAGACAAACATCATATTTATTACTTTTTACTTTGTATAATTCTTTTTTGTTTACTTTGTATTATTTTGTTACTCGACAAACATTACAAGATCTCCCTTATACTGGGCTGTTGAGCGCCTCTCGGGGCAATAAATTAAGTTTACATAGAAAAACTATTCTTTTTTAATAAAGACATATCTAACAATAATAAATAAATTTATCACATAATAAATAGATAAATGTAGAAATAAAGAAGTGAAAGAATGATAACTAAAGTTAAAACACATATTCTAAAACTAATTTGTTGACAAAAAAATGTAATCAATCTAGTTCTATAGTAGTTTTATTTAGGTTAAAATATGAACTATGAAGAAGGAAAATCTCACAAACTCATCAAAGTGGGAAGACCTAGAATGTCCTCCTTAATGAAGTTTCATTATATATGGAGAAAACATAATAATTCAGATCACGAGATAATTAAATGACAAAGCAACATCTATTGATCCCGTAATGGTTGAAGGTCCATCCATCACCAATTATGAATTCATATCATAGAGGATAGAACTCTCTAGCATATCTTACATCTAAAGACAAAAAGCATAGAGAATAATACAATAAACAGTTACATCCTCATCGATTCATCTGACCATAGGAGGGGTGTATTTATGAATATTAACCTTCCAAATTTCACCCCATTGGCATAATAAGAATTCATAAATGAGAAATGTATGTGCATGTCCAAAAATGAAAAACACAATAGAAGTAAATATCCATCCACACACCAACATCATTCAAAATTAAGCATTTTTATCATACACATATAAAATAAAATCATTCCACATGCATAAACAAAGAAAAAACTTACTATTTAATAAGGAAGATCCAAGCAACTAGATGTGTAAGAGCAAATTTCCACCTAGCCATAGATATCAACTATAGATACCACCCACAAGCCTCGCTATGATGCCATTAGGGTGAAGGAAACATCTATAAGATTCTCTCTCTCTCTTAGTTGATATGTAACATCTCTTAAATCCATACATAAAAAAACTTGTATCATCGCTCGATAACAAATTTCTAGACTTATCTATCTTATTATCAGGTATGGGTGTGAGTATAGTTTGCAGGGCCAAGAATACCCTTGAGTTGCTAACATAGTTGTGTCATTGTTTAGTGTTTAAAGCTTAACATAACGTATTGGTTATCTCCAAACTGATTGCTTATTACTAGTTATTACTGGTTTAAACCATATTTATTTATAACTCAACCCCTTAGAAACGCTCTCTCTCTCTAGGGTATTTTTTAAGGATTCTAATATTATTCTCAAGTATAGTATTCTAAGCGATTATTTTGGATTGAGAAAAACATATATATAGATGGGTAGGCGAATATTAAATATGAAACACACAATTTACTACTGAAACTTGTAAATTTTGGTGAATATTATGATAAAAAAACATATTTTATGTAAATATAGGCGATATTAGAGACTCAAAATGACCAAATAGCGAATTTAATTTTTGAAAAAACCTCCAAAAAATAGCGAATTGGTGAAATTACCCTCTCCCTCTGTGTGTGTATATATATATATATATAGTTGATGCAATAAATAATAAATGTATCATTTTTATGGTGGAAGTGGTCCATGATTGGTCACAAGGCTTGCTTAGCCTTTGGCTAACACTTCATTTTCATGCAGGTGTATATACTTGGTTTTGTGAGGTTGTGTAGGGGACATGGGATCACCCCCTAGTGTTCATGACCTTTCCCCTGCTCACGGTGAAAACTTCCTAATGAAAAACCGTGACCAAGACTATCAGAAAGTGGGTTTGGGTTGCTCCCGCCAGCGGTTCGCTTTCCACATTTATTGTGACAAGGACATATAGTTGTTGAAAGGCCGGAAAGAGGGGCTTGGATGAGCTCTATCCTCCACCTGGCTGGATATTGGCACTGTCATTAAAAACCTATTATATGCTCTCTCGAAATACTAAACTCCAAAGGCTAATCAAGAGAGAGTTCTTGTGTATTTTCACTTTGTTTTTGGGATGGAGAGGCTTGGCCTACTCTGTAAGACCCATCAAGGTTTATTACGATTCGAGTCTTATTTCATGTTTCAATGTTTGTTTAAGATTTCTAATAAAATCACAAACTACTGTTTGTATTCGTTCAATCATTTAGGAATTTCAAAGAGGACATTAGAAATTCACATCACATGAAATGTCATAAAAATCATGGTATAATATTATCATAGAAAATTCTACAACAACATATAAACAATTTAAAATCACAAGAAAAATACCTTGTTATGGGAATGGTGACGGATTCCAAACTGAGCAAGCTTCCCTCTTCTCCTCAAGTTGATTCCATATTCATTTCCCAAAGTGGAACCATGGTTTTACCTCCCATCCAACTAGGGGCCTAGTCGGCTCCCTAGCCCTAGGAAGCCATCCAAACAGTCCCCTCCAAATGGCCTCCTATCCCTCCGTTTTCGAGACCCCCAAAGAACAGAACAGTGATGCACTAGTAGGCTATGTATCAAATCTTCCAAGAGTTCTCAAAATCTTCCAACTCTTCCAAACTCCTCATGCCCCAAAATATCCAAAATTCTCCTTCTTAGAATACTCTCACCAAAATAATCTTCAAGAGAAAAGAACCTCCCTCCTTCCACTCTTGAGTCTCCTATTTATATTAAAAATCCTCATCATCTTCCTCATCCATCAATAAATTCCCATAAAATAATAATCATCAATCAATAAATTCATTTTCTCCAAAAAATAGAAACTTCATTTAAATAATTAAAATATTAATAAACGTGGATGCAAATTCTCACTTTTCATGCTTCCATCTTAATGCAACTATGACAACTCTTTTCTAAAAATTTGTGCAAATGCTATCTATCCATGTATTTGCATTATCCTTTCATTCATAAGTCAAATAATATATTTTCATATACTATATTATACTATGACATATGTTATATTATATATATATAATTATATATGTTATTCAATAATCCAATCAATTTATATAAATCTAAAACATATTAAACAAGTCAACAAACTCATACTTTCAACACACAAGTAATGCTTTCATCAATTCATCAACCAAGTTACTAATAGATAATATAATCATATTAATTTATTCATCGGTCGACCAATCATAATAATGTACTCACGAATTGGCGTATGCATGGCCAGTGCACATGTATTAAGCGTGGGTACTAATAATCACATTTAATGCTCCTAATAGATCATTATTACATGCTCGCAAACAACATATAGAAGAACAATTAAACAATGCATCATTCATCATTCATAATCATTCATACATAAACAATAAGACATAATTAGATAAACATAATGATGAAATCAAGCATATAATCATGATGGTTAATAACAATCAAGAACATCATCCAATACATCATTGGTACCATCCATCCATCAGTACTCCAACCCCCTAATCACCATTACTTCCATATGCTGACCTCACCATCTCGACCTCTGCTGCAATATAGGGTGGCGTCGACTACTCGAACTAACCACATATAGAACCCGTAAGTGGAAGTGTCGATCGACTACATCAACCAATCTTCCCCAGCAGGCATCTGCTAGTCGTCATCACACATCTAAGGGAGCGTGTGTAGCACAACCCTCCCACGACTACAGGTTTCGGGGGATAAATGGTGGGAAATGCCTCCATCCACCATGATAGTACTAGGGTCAACACCCCAAATCAACCTTACTATGCCATCACTATTATAAGGGGTCCCGTCATTATACAACCACTTTGGGCAAGTCACAATTCCGGTTAAAACTGACACTCACCCACAAGGCATAGAAATATTGGAATTCACAATTAAATAGCATGAAAAGTTTATATAACATCATTATCCTCCTGATCTCGTGCCCCTTGGCACTATAGGAATCCACCTATCTCATAGCCAATCAACATGTGGAATAGTTCATCATTAACATGAAACTCGTGTACAGGCATACCCAACTCTTTCAAGGGTTAATTCATATCAATAAAATGACATTTAAATAGAATCATGTAAGTTCTTTCTACAACCAAACTAAATTAGCATTCCACATATCGATATTCCATATTCAATTTTGCATGTTCAAATGAAATAACATATTCATTGTCATTAATAAATTAAAACAATAGATTCCATTTACCATCCACACCTCAGAGGAGTACATATGTCCACATAACAATAATCTTAATCAATTAATCTTAGTCAAACTGATAATGAGCAAATAAATGCTAAGCTGATTCACATTAGAGTTTTTTATTTATTTAATGGTTGTCAAAATATGGGGCGTTACATCCTCCATGCATACCCTCTATTTTTCCTCCTTTGAATGTCATTTCATATGATTTAGTAGCAAGGGAAAATATGGTTTTCCATCCAAACTCTTATAGAAAGACGGTAGCGTAAAGTGGTCTAGTGTTTTGAGGTTTTGTTTGGCAGTCTCATGTCTGCGAGGGTTTGCAGGAATGTTTCCTAGTCAACACCCATATCCTCTTTAGGTCTAAACATAAGTAACGAGCTCATTTATATTATTATATTTATTTTCCTTCATTTTAGCATATTTACATAGATATTGTTTAATGGTACTGACTATGTCTAATTTTTTCCTCATAGATATGGAATGAGGGTTAACTCAACTGTTGCTTGGAAAAGAGGGTGGACAAACAAGAGTGTAATGCTCTTGTAAATCCATGGTCATTCATGGGTCACTCTCCTCCGAGTTCGAGGGTCAACTTCTTGGTTCCTTTTGTATTGTCTTGTTTAAACTCCACATTATTTCACCATATAACATATATGTAATAACAACCTTGATCAACCCTGTTGGTAACACATGTATGTGTGATACGTAATGAAATTTATGTTATATAAATAACATGTAGACTATGTTATTTCCCTGAACAATATTGTTTTATCTGGGCATTTGTTTATTCAATATCCATATGTTCCTGTATGGTTCTTAACCGTGAATTACAAGCACTATTTATTGTTGGTAATTATATGATTTATCTTAGATAGTTACACTGTAAAAGGGGTTAGGGAAAAGTTGTAAGTGGCCTATATTGGTCCATTTACCCAATGCTTATATATATATATATATATATATATATATAGAGAGAGAGAGAGAGAGAGAGAGAGAGAGAGAGAGAGAGAGAGAGACGCCCGTCATCCTTGGAGCTTAACCACTTTTTTCATTTATATAAATACATTCATGTTTAGATATAAAACTATGGCAATGCATACTAAATGAAGAACCAATATGTATTTTGGATTGCACGTAACTGTGTAAATATTGGAAGCTATGTTTTGGATAGCTTGGGTGTGACTGTAAGGCTCAACTTGTGGCATGTTGTTGTATGGAAAATACACACACATAGGTGGACATAGTGGTGAGGCTCAACCTTTGATCAATTTTATGAACATAAGTGTTTACAATGTATTCAAGGGTTCGTGTTAGGGTTTGAGCAAAGAATCGAAAAATGGTCGAAATTGTTTTATAAATGTATATTTATATATGATGTATTGTATACAATGGCTTGGGTGGCCGTGAGACTTGACCCTAGGTTACCATAAACGATATGCAATGTTTAATATATTGTATGCAAGAGTTTGGGCACAGTCATGTGAACTCGACCCCTGTTGTGTAACTGTATGAAAATCCTATTTGTTATGCTATGAATCATATGTTGTATGCGATGTTTATTTTATTATGAATTACATTCTTTATGGTTATGCGATATAATATTAATATTAACAATAATATGTACTTGCATGTCTTGGGATTTGATCGCAAGATTCGAACCTGAATCTTGACTTGCTAGTATTTACATGTGAGTTTCCTTGCTAGGGTAATTAACCCTATGATAATTAAATATATATTTGCATGTATACTTTAGTTTGATTAAATACTTTCTTATTTTAAATATTTAAATAGAGATTGCAAATTACTATGTAAAATGTAAAACTCATATATATATATATATTTCTGTTTGCACATTTTTGAAATCTATTAACATATAGGTAGTAAAAACAATGAGAATAGCAATAAATTGATAAAAGAACCTGATGAATAGGTTCTATTGTTGATTAAACCAATCATGTCAAGGGAAGATTGTGGAATGCGCAAGAAAGCCCAAGCCTTGTATGGTCAAAGATTGGAAGTGCATAAGAAGTATGGAACGACTTATGGTTGAATAGTCTTGAAAGTGCGCAAGTCCCACAAGTGATGGTACCGTAAGGGTTAAAGTCCCACGAAGTAAAGGAATAGGTATGCACAAGTTCTACAAGAGATGGCTTTACACAAGCGTGAGATGAGGTCAAAGTCCCACCAAATTGAGGACCATGGTTGCAAAAATTCTTCAAAGCAATGGTACATCGAGAGCGCAAAACTACAACACTGATGTGAAAGTTACACTAAGTCGTGGACCATGGATGTGCAAGACCCACAAAGGATGACATATCAGTAGTGCAAAATAGGACATGTGGCATAGGAATAATCTATGAAGAAATGAATGGAAGAACCAACTTGTGGACATACAATCCATGCAGGACATGTATAAATAGAGATGTAATTTGGAGATTTGAAGTAAGATTGATGGAAAGTATATAGAGATTAAAGTGGAAAATACATATTTATATTCGAGGCATCAAGGGCTCGAGGACATAACAGCATGATCTCGCAACGAGCCGAGTGTGCACATGCAACACAATTATTTACTAATGGTGCGCAAAATGATGTTGTAGATCTGTCATGGATGCGCAAATACTGAAAGGAAAAATTATAGAAGTACGCACAAGTGCGTGAGGACCGAATAACAATATTGTTGGTAGCACACAGATAGTCACAAATGATGTAAGATAGAAGCACAGAGAAAGAACCAAAGTATATTAGAAGATGCGCAAAATTTTGGATGGTGCATGAATGTTGAAGTGAAGTGTGCGAAGTAAATAAGTCCATCAGATGTGCAACGAGAAAACATAATCAGAATCTTGTAAGCGTGTCATGATGATGATGATCTGAGGAAAGTGCATTAAACTGAAAGGATGAATCATAAGATGCACATCATGTCGTAGATTGCCTAAAGGACTATAGCACTTAAACCGAATGGACACATCTAAGTTAGCGTGCAGTTCCATCTGATACTAGTGTGTAATTTCAACATAGTAAGTTTTCAACTGAAGCACAGTATTAGTTGGTGAAGTGCAATTGCGCAGAAGCATAACAGTACATCTAATTAGTGGCGTATACTTCAACAAATGTATTAGAACATGACATATGAAGTAATTTATTAGCATAAGCAAATAATTGAGTTGAATGAGAAGTCAAGTGATGCATGTAGCAAAGTGATAGTAAATCATCTGCATACGATGGTGGCGCACAACATAATGAACTACATAAGATCAGAAGTGTGCACGAGTTGAAATTTCAGAAAGACATAATATTATTTTGGATATCTAGGTGGTAGGATGGGGCAAGGAGTAGGGGGTTGGAGCCTCCTTCTAGTTGGTGCTTCCTTCAGGTCGGTGCCTGTAAAACGATGGGGTCGGTGCCTCCTTCCAGTTGGTGCTGGTAAACACAGGAAGTTGGTGCTTCCTTGAATGTATTATTTTCACTACAAAAGAGCATTATGTGGTATTCTCCCATTTGGGTTTCCACGTAAAAATTATTTGTGTTATGTGTTCTTTGGTCTGGTGCATATGTGAATGATGTTTCTTTATGATGGATGCATAATTGAAGATCAATAATTAGGTTAAGGAAAATATGTTAAAGAAGTAAAAATCTATTCATAACTGCACTAATACTGATTCACCCCTCCCTCTCAGTATTAAATTGATTCCAACACATCATTCTAACATTTTCTTCTATGAAATTTAATAATGAATTACATGTATATTTAACTGAATCATATCATACAAAATGGCTAGAACATATGGATTAATCGTGGGATTTTGGCTCCACCAATGATCTGATGAATATATCATAGATGGCACTCTATTTTAAGCTAACTATGGTGATTCTATCTACCCAAATAAATGTGGTAATTGAATCAGATGGGGTTTTGAGTATTTAACTGAATGATATCATACAAAATGTAATATCATTGAAATCAATGCATCTTAAAAATACTATCTGATCATATTGCATTTCCCAATGCACATATTTCAAATTATAGGGATGTTAGATCATAACGCAAATCTCCATCTAAAGACATAGATCAATAGATTATGGATGTTCCTCAATGTAACTAAATCAGATCAGGGTTTCGACCATTTAATGATGGTGATTCTATCTACTTGGATAAATATGGAAACTTAAATAGATTAGGTTTCAACTATTTAATTGAATGATATCATACAAAATGGAAAGAGTTGAATGATATCATAGAAAATTGATAGAACAAATGGATGAAAGTATTTGTCTAGAACGAATGGATCAACCGTGGGGTTTTTGGCTCCAACAATGACTTGACGGTATGTTGAACTCTTGGATTCTATCTTCCCAATGTCGTTTATGTTAATTAGATTAGATTTTCAACTATTTAACTATGGTGATTATATCTATAGTTGTAGGTAGTTCTTTGGATTCTTTGTGATACCCAACCATAATTACTTCAAGTAAATGATTTCATGTACAAACTTTCACTACTAATATAATGCATTATAATATTATATTCCAATATATAATCAAAAGAGTAACTTAATTAGATTAGGGTTTCAACAATTTAATTCTGGTGATTTTATCTACTTGGATAACTATGGTAATTGAATTAGATTAGGGATTTGACAATTTAACTATGGTGATTCTATATAGTTAGATAACTGTGGTAATTGAATTGGATTAGGGTTTCAACTATTTAATTGTGGTGATTCGATCTACTTGGATAACTATGGTAATTGAATCAAAAAAATCTAAAAGATAATGGAATAAAATTCAATATCACTGAATCAATGCATCTTAACAATACTATTTAATCATATTGAATTTCCCAATGCACATATTTCAAATTACAGAGATGTTAGATCATAACGTGAATCTCCATCTAAATACATATATCAATAGATCATAATGTCCCTCATAAGAAATGCATCTTAACAATACTAAAAATTAACATTAATGAAACCAAAGAAATGTAAAAATGATATCACTGAAATCAATTTATATCTAACAGTACTATTAGATCCTATTGCATTTCCCAATGCATAGATTTCAAATTAAAAAGGTATTATATCATAATGCAAATCTTCATCTAAAGACATAGAATAATAGATCATAATTCCTATGAGTGTAGGGTTGGTGCAAGCTAATGCTGGCCACTCATGATGCGTTAGTCACAATGGACTTCTCGAAAAACAGAAATTTGAATGTCAAAAAACAATATTAGAGCTACCTACACAACTTTTTGGAATATGGCGCAAGAAGATGAAACGTAGACAATCGGATCACCTTCCGGAATATATAAATATTATTTATGGAAATTAAGTATAACCCACAAGAAATGGGGTTCTCCTAAGGTTGGTATGTTATTGTTTTAAGAAAACATAATGAATATGTTTGCGTTAGCCCCCTGGTTCGGTATTCAAATGGTGGATTTCTGTTAAAAAAATTATATACAGTTGTATATAATAGGCCGTTCTAGTGTGGTGCTATTTTTCCATATTTATTTATGTTAATTTATTTTTTATTTTAATAAAAGAAGTCAGCCCATCCCTAAAATGACTAGGCCGAGCGTTAGTCCCCGATATCATGGTCTTAACATAATCAATCAACATTGTTTTTATTTGTAGGATGTAGGTTTTTGTGTGAACTTGTGTAGGTTCTTTTCCATTTTCAAAATAGTTGAGCTAATAAAACGTTATAGACAAAAGAAACAACCTACTTTTTGTGTAATATTGACGTTCGTGCAATTGAAATTAACTAAAAAATAGGATCAAATAATAGATTTAATAAAAAATTACATATTCGGAATCTGCACACATAGTTCTACAAGTGTGTGCAATTTCATTAGCAGTGGACTAGTGTAGCATACGCAGAATCATGCTCGAAATAGAAGAAGTTATAGAATCAGATGTATTTTGTTATAAGATGTATTTTTTTATAGTATTATATGTATTTTGGCAACCTGAACCTAAAACCATAGCAGCCAAGTAATCCACCATGTTGGTGGGAAACGAATTACCCGCCAAAACTTAAAAATTAAAATGGCAGGTGCGTGTTGATTTAAATAGCATGTACGCAAACAATAGCACGTGCGCACACAATGGCGCGTACGCACATAATGGCACGTGCGAGCTGATTTTAATTAAGTTTGAAATTTGTCAATGTGATTATATAATTTTATAAATTATATATTTTTTAATAATTAGTAATGTTTTAAATTGAATTAAATTAAATTTATATATAGTTTTTTTATTATTAAGAAAATAATATAATTTTATAAATTATAAAAAAATAAAAATATTTAAGTGAATTAAGTTTAGTTTAAGTGGTTTGAAGGAATGATTATTATTCTCTTTAGCTATTTAGTAAAATCGGACCAAACCATAGCTCAAGCACATATGCATCCATACAAAAATCCTATTGAATGGATGAAGATGATTATGATGATGTTGATGATGAAGATGATGACCAAGATGATGATGATCATGATGAGGAAGAGGGTGATGACGATGATGATGATGATGGAGATGATGATGATGATGATGACGACGATGATGATGATGTTGATGATGAAGATGATGTCCAAGATGATGATGATGATGAGGAAGTGGGTGATAACGATGATGATGATCATCATCATCATATTCGTCATCATCATCATCATCATATTCATATTTGTACTCATCTTCATCATCATCCATCATCTTCATCATCATCTTCATCATCATCTTCGTCATCATCATCATTATCAACGATGATGATGAAGATCATTATCAATGATGATGATGAAGATGATGATGATGATGATGATGAAGATGATGATGATGAAGATGATGATGATGTTGATGATGATGATGATGATGATGATGATGTTGATGGTGAAGATGATGGCCAAGATGATGACTAGGAGGAGGAGGAGGATGGGGATGATGACGAGGATGATGACGATGATGTTGATGATGAGAATGAGGATGATGATGATGATGCTGTTGATGATGAAGATGATTATGATGATGATGATGATGAGGATGATCATATCTGTCATCATCAGCATCATCATCTTCATCTTCGTACTCATCTTCATCATCATCCACCATCTTCATCATCATCATCATCATCAACATCATCATCATCATCATCTTCGTCATCATCATCATTATCAATGATGATGATGAAGAAGATGATGATGACGAAGATGATGATGATGATGTTGACGATGATGATGACGATTGAAAATGATGATGATGATGAAGAAGATGATGATGATGATGACAGTGATGATGATGCTGATGATGTTGATGATGATGATGATGAGGAACAGGGTGATGATGACGATGATGATGATGGAGATGATGATGATGATGATGATGATGACGATGATGATGATGTTGATGATGAAGATGATGATGAAGATGATGATGATGATGATGATGATGATGGGGATGAGGATGAGGGTGAGGATGATGACAAGGAAGTGGGTGATAACAATGATGATGATGATCATATTCGTCATCATCAACATCATCATCTTCATCTTCTTACTCATCTGCATCATCATCCATCATCATCATCATTGATAACGATGATGATGACGAAGACGATGATGATGATGTAATCATTGATAATTATGATGATGACGAAGATGATGATGATGATGATGATGATGATGATGATGATGATGGATGATGATGATGATGATGACGACGACGAAGATGATGGATGATGATGAAGATGATGATGATGACGTTGATGATGATGATGACGATAATGATGATGTTGATGATGAAGATGATGGCCAAGATGATGATGATGATGATGATGAGGATGGGGATGATGACGAGGAAGTGGGTGATAACAATGGTGATGATGATGGAGATGATGATGATGATGATGATGTGGATGATGATGATGAAGATGATGATGATGATGCTGATGATGACGAAGATGATTATGATGAGGAGGAGGAGGAGGAGGATGAGGATGATGATGATGATGATGATGATCATATTCATCATCATCGACATCATCATCTTCATCTTCGTACTCATATTCATCATCATCCATCATCTTCATCATCATAATCATCATCTTTGTCACCATCATCATTATCAATGATGATGATGAAGAAGATGATGATGACGAAGATGATGATGATGACGATTGAAAATGATGATGATGATGAAGAAGATGATGATGATGATGATGACAATGATGATGATGATGATGATGATGATGATGATGATGATGATGATGATGATGATGAAAATGATGATGATGTTGATGATGATGATGACGAGGAACATGGTGATGACGACGACGACGACGACGATGATGATGATGATGATGATGATGACGATGATGATGATGTTGATGATGAAGACGATAACCAAGATGATGATGATGATGAGAAAGTGGGCGATAACGATGATGATGATGATGATGATGATGATGATGATGATCATATTCGTCATCATCAACATCATCATCTTCATCTTCGTAGTCATCTTCATCATCATCAATCATCATCATCATCATTGATAATGATGATGACGACGAAGATGATGATGATGATGATGTCATCATTGTTCATGATGATGATGACGAAGATGATGATGATGACGTTGATGATGATGATGACGATGCTGATGATGACGATGATGATGATGGATGATGATGAAGATGATGGCCAAGATGATGATGATGATGGTGAGGACGGCGATGATGATGATGAATTGGGTGATAACGATGATGATGATGATGGATATGATGATGATGACGAGTGTTAATACCCAAATTAACCCCCAAGGTTGTGAAGAAGGCAATTTGGGGTAACCACTGATTAATCTTTAGCTTGTGCTACTGACCCAACACAAACAGAGAGGGCTCTCTCTATAAGCTCATGAAAAACTAGAATAATCAAAGGTGTCAACAATGAAAACATACACCAGTATTCATCATTCAAGATATTCAATTACAACATACAGAAGATTAGATTTCTACTAGAAACAAAATGATTTAAACGTTGTTTGGCTGAAACATATGAATCTCTATTTGGGAAAATGGAGTCACAATTAAACAAACCTTGAAAATTATTCACAAAGGCTTTGCGAATGCATTCACACAGGGGCGAGGTAGTAAGCAGCTAATAGTCAAAGAGATTTAAATTGGCGAAACAGAAGAGAAAAGAACAATCCATTGATATAAGGCATCCAATGATGAATCCTACACCAACTTTAACAGAGAATAAGGATGAAATACTTGGAATGAGATTAAGCAGAGCATAATTTCTATGAATTCCACTTAATTATTACACTGTACCAAGTATGAAAGAAATATTATACACATGGAATAATGATGAAAGAAGCACAATTAACATGGGAAAAGGAAAGATAGACTATCAGAGCAATTACACAAGAATCCCAGAAAAACGCAGGCTCGACTCTGCAAACTTTATTAAACAGCTCAAAATGTCTTATAAACTGATTCTCAAAATTCCAAAAGTTTTTCAAATAATATTTTCAACCCCTTTTCATTTGATTTACATCACATATATAGATGACCTGAGCCTTAGGCTTGATCCATCAAAACTGAAAACTGTTGCAACTGAGTGACACCTCATCAGATTTATTCATCATGTATCTCTACAAAACAGAAACAGGTAGAACCATTCTAACTGCTTTTCATCTCTAACGGTATTTTATGACATGATATTTACTTTCAACTACAAAGATAAAGATAATGAAGTAATTGTTCTAGCTGACTATTTTCATAGTCGACTCAAAAAATATTACAAATTGCATTTTAAAAATAAAAGTATCTTAGAAGTCTTCGTTTCTCAAATAAACAACAACTATTAAAAAGGAAACGACTATTGTGGAGGGCGGAGAGCATATTTCATTTTTCCGTATCTTTCCACGGTAGTCTAAAGCTCAACAAAAGGGAGGGAATAATCCGTCATCTCTTTTTCCATAACTCGGATCTCAATGTGCTCGGCAAGGGAAGCTAGAGGGAGTCTTTCACTAATGGCGATCAACCGGTTCAGGATTTCAAAGTATTCAGAGATCTTCTCCATCAAAGTTCTGCCTATAAGCAGCTGGTTTAGATTTTTGAACTTGGTGTGATCCATCCTTATGCTCTAGAGAAAGTTTTTATAACCTGCTTGGGAGATTAATTCTCGATTGTTATCCCAGAATGATGGAAAACCCATCTCTACCAGCTTGTCAAATGATCCTTTGAAATTCTTTACTTATTTCCTCATCTCTTCTACTCTGGTTTCCATGCCTTCAACCTATGCATTTTTCCCTAGAACTCTTTGTGCTGCTGCAATGGCCATGATCCGGTTTCCAATATTCAAGTTGATTCTTTCCTCTTCTGATAAACTATTCATAAAAGTGATAGCATTCAATGCTATTTCGTTGGGATTCTGTATAACAGTTTCTCTTGCGTCCGCATAACCTATGAAAACATCACTGATTGTTTTCTCTATTACTCTTATAAATTCCAAGTATGGCCTGAAACTTTCAGCTTCTTTAATAATTCGATCCCAAACTAAATGCTTGCAACCTTGCAAGGTTTCTTGTCCTATAACTTGGTGGGTGAGGTTCTTATTGATACCAACTAATTCATTATGCTTGTCTCGAAGGGTTTTTGCTTCTTCTTCTTTCTTTTCATTCTCCTCCTCCAACCTATGATATTTTTCCTTCAACTCCTTGATTTCCACATCCTTCAGGCTAATGTGAGACATAGCCTGCACAAGGCTATCAGTACTACTGATATCCCCATTTTGGTTCATATTGGTAGGCCGCATGTCCAATTTGGACAAGTTAACTTTTAAGTCATCAAGCTGCTTTTCTAGGCTCATTTTCTCTTTTTTCCAACTATCTTCCTTCCCTGCAAATTTTAGCAACTCTGCTTTACAATCACTTGATTCTTTAGACAAGGATTCCTTTTGCATTTCAAAGTCTGTTTCTCCAAGAGCTTCAATTAGCCGGATATTAGGAACTTTCTCCTTTTTTTGTAGTTTCAGAATCAGCTTATCTTTCTCAGCCAATAGCTTACTCATGGTTTTGCCTCCACCATCACTTATAACTAGGTCAGATTGTATCTTCTTGACCTGCTGTTGAAGAGGTCGGTTTTCACTTTTTTATTGATTCAATTGGCTCTCTAACATTCCCACAGTAGCTTCCAGGTTGTCACCTTTCAATGCTGCTTTTACAAAATCTTCATATATAAAGTCCCCAATCTACTTGTGGAACTGGATTTTATCCGGCACCGGTATCTTCTCCGAATTGACCCTCATCTCAGTCACTTCATCCGCGGTCAACACTGCCAGGTTCAAAGTGTTATCCCTCATGTCTATGTTGGTCATTAAGGAATTTTCGGTACTAGACAAACTCCTAGCCCTTGACATCAAATCAAATAGATTTTGGGCCGAGGCCTATTTATTCTGTCCATATTGTTCGCACAGGTTGGATTTCGACCGAAATTTGCTCACTTCATCATCCCCCTTACCATCATGAAAATTATATTCTTTAATATGGACCCTAGGAGCTGAAGATCCCTCATTATCTTCTCTCTCACCACCCATCGGAATAGTCAATTCTTCTTGAGCCATTGCAACAACCAACTCTTCTTTAGTGGGGGAAACAACTGACTTGGCATGAGTGGCTGCCACAACTAATTCAACTTGTGTTTCCAAAATTTAGGCCATTTGTCTCCACTTCCTATTTCAGTATCCATTTCTTGAAATTCCTCCAAGTCTCTTTTCTGTCCCACTTCCACAGTGTCTGGCACCTGATCTATGTCCATTATAAAATCAGACAGCATTAGATATCCTTCCTATAACTCCGCAACTTACTCCGCCTCGGGTTTCCAATGCAACAAATTTCGCCCTTTTAATACCCCTTCTGGCTCCTTATGTTCAAAAGCACTTAGATTACAATTTTTTATTCTCTTGGTGATAATGTGCAAGGGGTCGTATTCGACTGCTACATCTTTCTTAAACCCCAGAGGTTTCAGTAACTCTTCTACCTCCTGCAAAGCTTCCTTGTTTTTTACTATGAAAGGACCTACCTTCCAACGGTATTTTACATTAGTGCCCTTCTTAAATTTTTGCAACTACACCTCTTCCAGGGCCAGATTCTGTCTGATAAACTCAAGAGCGAAGATTCACAGTGTCAGGAAAGCGGGCAAAACATAGGGCTCTTGTACAAAACTGTACATCCTAATGACTGTAGTATCCTTTAATAAAAACCAGTCACCGAAAGCCAGTTCATCCTTCAACTGCATCATTGTTTTCATCTAGGGCAATACCCTAGGAAATTCTTCCCCAAAGATGACTTTGTAAATAGGCGGCAAGACAAAGTTTAAATAGTTAAAGTAATTATCTATCAAAGCATCTGCTGTAAGCAGTGGGGAAAAATGTGGGCTTTCCGTGCTACTGTACATAATCATCTTCATAAGCTGTGTCTGGTACCTAAAAAACCTAGCATTTGAGAACTTGCTCAACTGTACATGTATTCTGTTGGCCAAAAATTCATCGAACTTAAGGGATGGGATGAGCCCATTCTCAGACCTTGCCAAACTAATGCTAATTCTAAACAGTAAACTCAACTGAACCTCGGTTACCCACAGATCCGTGTCTAATCCTAAAAAAAGAGCCACCAAAGATAAAACCAACTGGGAATTGTCATAAAAAAGGTTGACATTCAAGGGGTATGGCTTTTCTGTAATGTCTGAGCCGGGTTTCAGGTATGTAGCTAAAAAAGATTGACGGCTTTTGGGTCTAATTTAGCGAAACAGGGCAATCACAGACTCTTCAGAAAAACCTTTCGACTCAAGGTTTTGTGATTCGGACACGAAAAATGAATTTCTAACAACCAACGCATCTATAGCACAGACGACTCTAGACTGTTGGGCATCCATAATTACCCTCTGGGGTTCTGAGTAATTCGAGGAACACTATGATACAAATTCAGGGAAAGATGGTATCTGGTGAAGGAAAAAGGAAACAAAAGACGATCTGAAAACCCCATGTATATCCAGACCTTGTTCATGTAAGGCCTCCAATCTCATCTTGATCTTTGGGATAGGGAGATGAATGTATGTGTCAAACACATCGGTGTCTCTATCTTCCAGGGCGACCTTAACCCTAGAATTGGTAGAAGCTTGTTCTTCCCCCATATTTTGACTGTAAAAGACTTAAATTTTCAGAGAATGGCAGTTACAGATCCTACCTGTCACTTTGGAATCCCTGCACGCACCCTGTCGAAGGTTATGTTGCCTTCGTGGTCTGCCACATGCCAAGAGACTTTGTGACTTCGACAGGCTTTGAAACAAATGTCAACTTTTACGGGCGTTCTTTTATATATAACCGTGTTTCCATAACCTCTGGCTCCTTTAGCCAACTGTCCTTTAATCTGAACCATTGAACTCCCACATGCTCACTTTTCGCTATCGGATCTGGCTTCCCCTTACCTACTGATTTGACAACTCTTTTATTTCCACCGTCGGATCATCTTGCTAGTTCTCATCTAGGCCGTTCGTCTCATTTGCATGCCCCTACAAGGTAGTATTGCATGCATCCAAAATGGTTCCTTATATCGCCCTTCCTCCGTGCGACGGGTTCTGGAGTTGACACCTGTCTGACAGAAAATATCCATCGCATCCGCCTTGCCGTTATCCAGCGTGCTATTTCTTGATGCGACTATCCATGAGAACCGTCCATCTCCCTCCTGGCATGCATCCACGGTGTATATTTATGCTCTGCTTAACTCCTAGGTCATCCGTATGCTACCGGGGCCTTTCCTATTATCTTCCGTGTATTTTTGACTTCCACCAGTTGTTGATGTGGCTTTCCTTGTCATCCGAACCGTAGATCTGCCGGAGACCTAGGCCTTTACTATGGTTAGTGAACCTGAACCCTTATATCTCAAAAGGATAACCTCCGTCGTAGATCCTTGCACCGGTCCGCACCATTGCATGTGCCCAATATGGCATTGCTCACTTCTCTTTCCTCCATGCGACGCCTTCTTAAGCCGACACCTGTCCGACGGGACAAAGCCTATCGCATCCACATATTCCTTTTCTTCCTCATAACATGGCCATGCGACACTCCATTTAAAGTTTTAGATCTTGCTCCCGCCCTTGATCAACGGTGTCGTCTTGTGCGACGCTTAGTTTTTCATGTTTCGCCCACGAACTATAGGTTTTAAGATATTCTCCACTTTCCTTTGTCATTTTATTTGCCTATTAATACCTATCCTTTGACATTAGTCCATCTTTATTGCATTGGACCTTTTCTAGACCATTCCTTTTCATGTCTTAGCACTTGGCCATCGAGGATGGATATTACTTCAAGCTTCCATCAAGTAGTTGTCTGACCCTCCACCTTTCATATACAGTTTTTTGATGCTGCAAAAGAGAAAAAGTATATAGGTGCTAACAAATGGCTCCAACTAGGGATGATATCCTCCCAGTGAGGTAGCAAAGAACTCCGTAGACCAAGTGCCTGATCCATTGGGCAGATCTCCCAAAGCCGAGACTGAAATTTTTTTCTAGAAACTGAAACTGAAACTATGCCTGCTTTCATATCTAGGATGAATATTCAAAAAAAAATAAAACAATGGTTCCCCTTTCAGACCTTAGGGCCTTCACTTCGGGCTTCAAGTCTTTCTTGTTCACCGTTAAAACCTCAAAACAACTGTGAAAAATAAAAATATATACAGGCTATGGTACATGAGTTACCTGCTTCCTTTAGGATAGGTAATGCTTCAAAAATATTCCATTGACTAGACCTCCTGACCAGGAAGATCCATCTTGGTGTTCCAGGATGAAGGAATTTATCCCTCGGCTTGATGCAATAATATATGGCCCCATCCACATATGGTCAAATTTCCCATGTTTATCATCCCTAGGAGCATCCCACTTCAGGACCAAATCATTCACCTGAAATTCATCTTCTTTGGCTTTCCTATCGAAAGCTTCTTTTATCTTCTCCTGATTCCCTTGTACTTTGTCGTATGCTTTAGTCCTTAGCTCATTTAGCTCGACTATCTGATTTACCCTTCTCTGCATGTGGTTTGGTTCTTCTTCTATCCCCTGCAGTAACCTCATAACCGGTAACCCTAGAGATGCCGGAAAAACCACCTCAGCTCCGTATACCAGTTGGAAAGGAGACATCCCAATGGCCCTTTTTGTACTTATTCTATCATCCCATAGAGCATATTTCAGTTTTGTGTGCCAAGCTCTCTTGTTTTCCTCTAACAACTTCTTTATTATTCTTACTAAGCTTTTGTTGGATGATTCTGCTAGTCCATTTCCCTGCGGGTAGTATGCTGTGGAATGATTCAGATTGATATGGTATTTGTGACAAAAATTTATCATTTTCTTAGAACAAAATGTAGGTGCATTGTCTGTCACTATTCTTTTAGGGCACCCAAATCTTGAGAGGATATTATCTTCTAGGAAATCCATGATAACACTTTCTGTTGCTTTCCTAGTTGGTATGGCTTATATCCACTTAGTGAAATAGTCAGTGGCTGTCAATATCCATCTATGCTGCCCTGAGGAGTTAGGATTTATTTCTCCGATGAAGTCTAAACCCCGCTGCTGGAAAGGTGCTTCTATTATGACAGGGTGAAGGGGTAGTGAAACAACTTTTCTTTTTCCTTCAAAGATCTGACACTGGTGACAAGCAACAGTTCCTTTATATACATCTGAAAACATGGTAGGCCAGTAGAAACTAGCCCTCAGGATTTTGTTTACTGTCACCTTCCAGGAATGATGTCCACCACAGTCTCCCTTGTGAAATTCTTGCTTTGTGTGTTTAGCCTCTTCCTCAAGCAAGCAATTCAGCAGCACATCTCCAGGATCCTTCTAGTATAAGAATTGATTCATAATACAGTACTTTGTAGATTTTAGTTTCACAGCTCTAGCCCTGCTTTTGCTTAACCCTGGAGAAGCCTGTAAGTTTTCTAATACATACACAATGTCAATATACCAAGGGGATGCAGAGAATTCTGGCTTCACCTGCACTCCTACATCCAGCTGATTTGAATAACCTTGTAAGAAGTTTAGTTGCAAAGAGTCAGAGTTGGCCTTGGTCATTAATTTTGCTAACCCTTGCCCCTTTACCAGTTTGGTGGGATTTATCTCCAGGTCATATTCTAGCAATACAACAATCCATTTGGCTCTTCTTCCTTCAGGGTCTACTTGGGTGAGGATACCCTTCACAACACTATTTGGGACATGAGAAATGATGTGTGAATGTAGGATGTAAACCTTGAAATATTTCAGTGACTTGATTAAGGCATAAGCCTGCTTTTCCATGATATCGTATTTTAGTTCTGCATCTCTCAGCACCCTGCTGAAAAAAGCAATTCACTGTTCAGGGTTCTAGGCATTCTTCTGTAACAACACTCCCGCCACTGTATGCTCAGACGCATAGGAAAAAATCAAAAACTCTTTAGAAAAATCTAGAATGGCTAATACCGGGGCTTCAGTGATAGCATTCTTAATTCCCTTAAATGAACCTCTTGCTTCCTCAGTCCACTTTACCTGATTTTCCTTTCTTATCATATTGGTAATATTCATCATAATTTCTGCAAAACTGGGAATGAACCTTTTCAGAAAACCTACCTGTTCGATGAAAGAATGCACCTCTTTTTCGCTTCTTGGCTCCCCAAATTTCTAAATGGCACTAATCCTCTCAGGATCGATCTTGATACCTTCCTTGGAAATAATATGACCCAAGAGCTTAGCTTATTCTAATGCAAAATGTGATTTCTTAGGGTTAAGAGAAATACTGTATTTTATACATTTCTTGAAAACTTGTTCCAAATGCTTCAGGTGCTCTTCATTAGATCTTGAATACACCGTTATGTCATCCATGTATACAACCACGAACTTATCCTTCTCTTCAGCGAATGCTATATCCATCGCCCACTAGAAAGTAGCTCTTGCATTCATCAACCCAAAAGGCATTTTCGCATACATGAAAGCACCCCAAGGAGTGGTAACAGAGGTCTTCTCTTGGTCTTCAGGGCAGACCTTGATTTGATTGTATCCGGAGAAACCATCCATAGTAGAGATCCTTTCTGCCCCTACTACCTTTTGTAAGATATGCTCCATTTTAGGTTGGGGGTAATTATCCTTTAGCGAAGCCCTGTTCAGGTTCCTGAAATCTATACAAATTCTAATCTCACCATTCTTCTTCCTCACAGGAACCAGATTTGCTATCCATTGAGAGAATATCAAAGTGACAATGATTTTTGCATTAAATAATCTTCTGATCTCTTTTTATATCACAGGCACCAGTTTAGGGTTTATCCTCCTTAATTTTTGGTTAAAGGGTTTCTCTCCTGGTCTGATTGGAATAGAGTGTTGTATTATTGAGGTATCATACTCTTTTAGTTCTTCATAACTCCATGCAAATGCAACAACATATTTTTTCATCAACTCTGCATATTGCTCCTTATTTTTAGGCTGTAGCTTCTTAGACAGGTTTACCATCCGAGGCTCTTCTTTAGTACCCAAGTTTTGGTCTTCTACCACATCTCTACGGGGTTCAAACTTCAGGTTCTTTGCTACATCATTCTAGTCAAACAACCTCTCCAGGGGTATCAATCCCTTGGGGATATAATTACTTTTTAATTGAACAATATCTTTCCCACCCAACACGTTTTTCTATTGCTTGCTTTCTCTTTCTTCCCCCTTTGATTGCTCTTGGTCCATTAATCCTTCTATGTTCTCATTTTCAGCATCAATCTGAACATTAGCAAACTCATCAGACAATTTTAAAAATCTCTTAATTTGTAAATCATCTTCAAATACTTGCCAGTATTTAGCATTGTCTGGAATAGATGGCCTATTCACCACCTCTACCTCGTATTTTTCTTGAGAGAAAATAGGAGTTTTGAAACCACCAGCAGTGGTGGCCAAAGAGTTTGCCACCTGATTTTCAAACCTCGGGATCACCCAGATCTTATGTTCAGTGAAAAAGTTTCCAAACACATCCCAAACTTCATTCCTATAGGCCCTCATCCTAGGGTGTTTTGCTTGATAACTGTCGTTTACTTGATTGACCACCAATTCTGAATCTCCAAAAACATGTATCCTTTTTGCTCCCAAATCTTTCAAAGCTCTTAGTCCTAGGAGCAGAGCTTCATACTCGGCCACATTATTAGTACACTCGAAAGTTAGTTTGTATGACACGGGTCTGGACTCTTGGTCGGGAGGTATAATCCAAACTCCTGCACCCGCACCATTCTTGCTCAGTGATCCATCAAAATACATCTTCCACGACCCTTCCTCATTTTTCTGTCTCTCTGAGGCCTCATACCTTGCGAAAAACTCCTTGTCTTCCTCAACCTGATGGAAAAATGGGGGCATAGGATCAGTATGTGGGCCATCATTGATAAAAATAGAGGAACCTACACTTGTGTCTACAGTGTATATGGGGTGATTTTTAGGTGGGTCATCACTGCTGACCACATAGGCCATTCTTTTCTCTCTGTACAGCTTTCTATTGCTTCCAAAAAGTGGTATAGTGGCGTAAGATAAGTCCATCTTCATGGTTCCCTTCAAATTTTTTACCCAGGACCTTGATAATGACATCCCAAAATTAGCAGGCACCTCGGCCACTATTATGTCCATCATAATGCTCTTAGCTAGAATTTGGGAAAGGGTCACTACTACATCTTTAATTAAACCCAAACATGGTACCTTTCTGGAATCAAAAGAATATAGGTCTTTGTAGGGTCTGGTGACTTCTAACCCCAACTGATCTACCACTGATTTTGGCATTAAGTTGTGTGAAGCCCCATAATCTATCAAGGCATTGTGTAATAACTTACCATGGAAATTCAAACTCAAATATAAGGGGGGGACTTCTTCATCATCCGGTTCTTCCAGCTTGGAACCAAAGATTATAGTGCGGGCATCATCTGTTACTTCCAACATGTCCTGCATACCTTCTGCATGTCCCTTTACCAAGCTAGTTATCTCTTCCCTATATTCATTGTTTCTTAATAGCTCATTTAAGGGGATAGAGATATTCACCTTGGCCAGTTCATCCTTCAGACTGAATGTTGAAGCTGGCCTCACTACTTCAGTGACTTATGGCTGCCTACCTTCTTTAGAATGTTTCCCCTTATCTTCTAAGGTCTTCTGTGCAGCAACCTCTGGCTGTTTTTATCTTAGCTTCTCCATATTGTGCTGAGTCTTGGAGAGTTGAATATGGGAAGAATTCCCTTCACTTATTGGTATCTCCCTGCTCCTTAACTTCATCTTTCTTTTGATGTCATCTACAACATTCATGTAACCCATTTGGTACTCCTCAGAATAAAATTCAGCAGCTTTACTAGCATTCCCCATGGTGAAGAAGTCATGTTCCCTTTGTGTCAAATGTACTTCATGTTCTAGGGTGTCAAGGAGATGGATCTGGTCTCCAGCAGGCTCTTCAGGTCCTTCCTCATCCACAAAATTTTCAGGGAAGGGAGGCCTCATCTAGTGGTCTTGTTGATTTCTTGGATTTCCTGGAGGGGGTGGCCTTCTAAAGTTAGGATTTCTTATTTGATTTTCAGGCTGCTCTCTAGCAGGAGGTTTATTTTCCATGGCTAACCTATCCATCAGCTTTTCCATAGTTTTCATCATAGTATCAAACTTGGCATCACTAGAAGAGGAGGAGGTAGAGGCTTGGGCTTCTTGATTCTTTTTATTTGCTTCTGTTTTTCCTTTTATTTTCCCTGAGGCCATCATGTTGGCTTCCACCTCCATGGAATCCTTTAGCATAGCGGGTAGGGTAGCAGATTTTTCTCCCTTAATGTACATGAGAAATTTCCATCAAAGGTATCTGCATAATGGATCTTTGCAGCTCCTACTGAGGGTCTTAGATCATCTGGGATAGAATTATAGGTTCTCGTAAACCTAGCAGAAACTCATGAACATATTCAAAACCTCCTTTCTTTAGATGGTTGTACTAGGACAAGACCAGGGCAGGACTCCCTATCGTTTCCCACCTCTCTAAGAATAATGTCTTAAAGGCTTCAAAATCATTGATAGAAGCATTCGACAACTGTCTGAACCATTTCTTGGGTTCTCCAAACAAACTCTAAGCAGACAACCTCATCTTAGGATCATCATGATCTACTTCCTCTAAATCAATAAAATCCTCTAACCTGTCTACATGTTATCTGGCAAAAAAACCCCCCTCTCCATCATAAGAGACGACTCTCTAGGTGTAGTTCTAAGGGAGGTCATGCAAAACAGCTGGTAGGGCCAATGGTGCAAATCTAGTAGCCATGGGTCCAGGTGGATTTTGTGTTTGGGGATGGATATTCTGGGCAGGGTTACTTGCAGGGATTGTGGTGTGAGATTGGGGGGTCTGAAAACCAGGTCTAGCTCTTCCGGCTTTGATTATATTCTGCAACTTAAGCCAGACATGATCTAACAAATAGGACTCGGGTGCATTCAGACCTTCTTCATCTAGGATTAGATAAGACTCAAATCTTGATCTTGGCAAAGGTTTTCCGATATCTATCTCTATATCCAATGCTTGAAAAATAGGTAGCTCTTCTTTAAACCCAATTCTTTCAATGTTGGAAGTACTAGCTTTATCCTTTCTGGTCTTGTGTCTAAGTAATATTTCTGGATTTTCCACACTTAATAGAATTTCAGAAATAGGGTTACCTCTTGTATGGATCTTTCTTGAGGCCAGGATGCCTTTTTTGAGATTTCTTCAGAAATGAACTTGGCTCGTCGATCTTCCCCAGTGGAGCCTTTCTTGAATGTATATCTTTATGAGTGGAGTCACCAGGGAAAAAATGTACAACCCTCTAAAAATATGGAAATCTCTGTTTGCCCGCGGGGATCTCTCCTTTCTTTGAATCTTCATAATATTTTGTTGTTCTCCTAGGGATAAATAAACAATCACATCCTCGACAGCGACGCCAATTTGTTAACACCCAAATTAACCCCCAAGGTTGTGAAGAAGGCAATTCGGGGTAACCACTAACCAATCTTTAGCTTGTGCCACTGACCCAACACAAACAAAGAGGGCTCTCTCTATAAGTTCATGAAAAACTGGAATAATCAAAGGTGTCAATAATGAAAACATACACCAGTATTCATCATTCAGGATATTCAATTAAAACATACAGAAAAACAGATTTCTGCTGGAAACAAAATGATTTAAATGTTGTTTGGCTGAAACATATGAATCTGTATTTGGGCAAATGGAGTCACATTTAAACAAACCTTGAAAATTATCCACAAAGGCTTTGCGAATGCATTCACACAGGGGTTATGTAGTAAGCAGCTAATAGTCAAAGAGATTTTAATTGCTGAAACATAAGAGAAAAGAACAATCCATTGATATAAGGCATACAATGATGAATCCTACACCAACTTTAGCAGAGAATAAGGATGAAATACTTGGAATGAGATTAAGCAAAGCATAATTTCTATGAATTCCACTTAACTATTACACTGCACCAAGTATGAAAGAAATAGTACATACATGGAATAACAATGAAAGAAGCACAATTAACATGGGAAAAGGAAAGACAAACTATCAGACCAATTACACAAGAATCCTTGAAAAATGCAGTCTCGGATCTGCAAACTTTATTAAACAGCTCAAAATGTCTTACAGACTGATTCTCAAAATTACAAAATTTTTTCAAATAAGATTTTCAACCCTTTTTCATTTGATTTAAATCACATATATAGATGACCTGAGCCTTAGGATCGATCCATCAAAACTAAAAACTGTTGCAACTGAGTGACACCTCATCAGGATTTATTCGTCACTTATCTCTACAAAACAAAAACAGGTAGAACCATTCTAACTGCTTTTCATCTCTAACGGTATTTTACGGCATGATATTTACTTTCAACTACAAAGATAAAGATAACGAAGTAATTGTTCCAGCTGACTATTTTCATAGTCGCCTAAAAAAAATTACAAATTGCATTTTAAAAATAAAAGTAACTTAGAAGTCTTTGTTTCTCAAATAAACAACAACTATTAAAAAGCCAATAACTATTGTGGAGTGCAGAGAGTGTATTTCATTTTTCCGTATCTTTCCATGGTAGTCCATAGCTCAGCAGAAGGGAGGTCATAATCCGTCATCTCTTTTTCCATAACCCGGATCTCAATGTGCTCGGCAAGGGAAGCTGGAGGGAGTCTTTCACCAATGGCAATCAACCGGTTCAGGATTTCAAAGTCTTTAGAGATCTTCTCCATCAAAGTTTTTCCTATAAGCAGCTGGTTTAGATTTTTGAACTTGGTGTGATCCATCCTTATGCTCCAGAGCAATTTTTTATAACCTGCTTGGAAGATTAATTCTCGATTGTTATCCCAAAACGATGGAAACCCCATCTCTACCAGCTTGTCAAACGATCCTTTGAAATCCGTTACCTGTTTCCTCATCTCTTCTACTCTGGTTTCCATGCCTTCAACCTGTGCATATTTCCCCAGAACTCTTCATGCTACTGCAATGGCCATGATCCGGTTTCCAATATTCAAGTTGATTCTTTCCTCTTCTAATAAACTATTCAAAAAAGTGATAGCATTCAATGTTGTTTCCTTGGGCTTCCGGATAAGAGTTTCTCTTGCGGCCGCACAACCTGTGAAAACATCACTGATTGTTTTCTCTTTTACTCTTATAAATTCCACGTATGGTCTAAAAGTTTCAGCTTCTTTAATAATTCAATCCCAAACTAAATGCTTGCAACCTTGCAAGGCTGCTTGTCCTGTAACTTGGTGGGTGAGCTTCTTATTGATATCAACTAATTCATTATGCTTATCTCAGAGGGTTTTTTATTCTTCTTATTTTTTTTCATTCTCCTCCTCCAACCTCTGAGCTTTTTCCTTCAGATCCTTGATTTCCACATCCTTCAGGCTAATGTGAGACATAGCCTGCACAAGGCTGTTAGTACTACTGCTATCCCCATTTTGGTTCATATTGGTAGGCCGCATGTCCAATTTGGACAAGTTAATTTTTAAGTCATCAAGCTGCTTTTCTAGGCTCATTTTCTCTTTTTTCCAACTATCTTCCTTCCCTGCAAATTTTAGCAACTTTGCTTTACAATCACTTAATTCTTTAGACAAGGCTTCCTTTTGCATTTCAAAGTCTGTTTCTTTAGGAGCTTCGATTAGCCGGATATTAGGAACTTTCTCCTTTTTATGTAGTTTCAGAATCAGCTTATCTTTCTCAGCCAATAGCTTGCTCATGGTTTTTCCTCCACTGTCACTTATAACTAGGTCAGATTGTATCTTCTTGACCTCCTATTGAAGAGCTCGGTTTTCACTTTTTTCTTGCTTCAATTGGTTCTCTCAGTTTCCCACAGTAGTTTCCAGGTTGTCACCTTTCCATGCCGCTTTTACAAAATATTCATATATAAAGTCCCCAATCTGCTTGTGGAACTGGATTTTATTCGGCACCGGTATCTTCTCCCAATTGACCCTCATCTCAGTCACTTCGTCCGCGGTCAACACTGCCAGGTTCAAAGTGTTGTCCCTCATGTCTCTGCTAGTCATTAAGGAAGCTTCGGTACTAGACAAATTCCTAGCCCTTGACATCAAATCAAATATCTTTTGGGCTGAGGCCTGTTTATTCTGTCCATATTGTTCGCACAGGTCGGCTTTGGATCGAAATTTGCTCGCTTCATCACCCCCCTTACCATCCTGAAAATTATATTCTTTAATCTGGACCCTAGGAGCTGAAGATCCCTCATTATCTTCTCTCTCACCACCCATCGGAACAGTTAATTCTTCTTGAGCCACTGCAATGACCAACTCTTCTTTAGTGGGGGAAACAACCGACTTGTATTGAGTGGCTGCCACAACTACTTCAACTTGTGTTTCAAATTTAGGTCGTTTGTCTCCACTTCCTATTTCAGTATCCATATCTTGAACTTCCTCCAATTCTCTTTTCCGTCCCACTTCCACAGTGTCCGGCACCTGATCTATGTCCATTATAAAATCAGACAGCATTAGATATCCTTCCTATAACTCCACAACCTACTCTGCCTCGGGTTTCCAGTGCAACAAATTTTGCCCCTTTAATACCCCTTCTGGCTCCTTATGTTCAAAAGCACTTAGATTACAATTTTTTCTTCTCTTGGCGATAATGTGCAAGGGGTCGTACTCGACTGCTACATATTTCTTGAACCCCAGAGGTTTCAATAACTCTTCTACCTCCTGCAAAGCTTCCTTGTTTTTTACTATGAAAGGACCCACCTTCCAAGGGTATTTTACATTAGTGCCCTTCTTAAATTTTTGGAACTGCACCTCTTCTAGGGCCAATTTCTGTCTGATAAACTCAAGAGCGAAGATTCGCAGTGTTAGGAAAGCGGGCAAAACATAGGGCTCCTATACAAAACTGTACAGCGTAATGACTTTCGTAACCTTAAATAGAAACCAGTCACCGACATCCAGTTCGTCCTTCAACTGCATCATTGTTTTCATCTCGGGCAATACCCTAGGCAATTCTTCCCCAAAAATGACTTTGTAAACAGGTGGCAAGACAAAGTTTAAATAGTTAAAGACATTATCTATCAAAGCATCTGCTTCAAGCAATGAGGAAAAATATGGGCTTTCCATGCTGCTGTACATAATCATCTTCATAAGCTGTGTCTGGTGCCTAAAAAACCTAGCATTTGAGAACTTTCTCAACTATACATGTATTCTGCTGGCCAAAAATTCATCGAACTTAAGGGATGAGATGAGCCCATTCTCACACCTTGCCAAACTAATGCTAATTCTGAACAGTAAACTCAACTGGACCTTGGTTACCCACAGATCCGTGTCTAATCCTAAAAATTGAGCCACCAAAGATAAAACGAACTAGGAATTTTCATCAAAAAGGCTGACATTCAAGGGGTATGGCTTTTCTGTAATCTCTAAGCTAGGTTTCAGGCATGTAGCTAAAAAATATTGATGACTTTTGGGGCTAATTTGGAGAAACAAGGCAACCACAGACTCTTTAGAAAAACCTTCCGACTCAAGGTTTTGTGACTCGGAGACGAAAAAAGAATTTCTAACAACTAACGCATCTATTGCACAGACGACTCTAGACTGTTGTGCATCCATAATTACCCTCTGGGGTTCTGAGTAATTTGAGGAACACCATGATACAAATTCAGGGAAAGATGGTATCTGGTCAAGGCAAAAGGAAACAAAAGATGACCTGAAAACCCCATGTATATCCAGACCTTGTTCATGTAAGGCCTCCAATCTCATCTTGATCTCTGGGACAGGGAGATGAATGTATGTGTCAAACACGTCGGCGTCTCTGTCTTCCAGGGAGACCTTAACCATAGAATTGGTAGAAGCTTGTTCTTCTCCCATATTATGACTGTAAAACACTTAAATTTTCAGAGAATGGCGGTTACAGATCCTACCTGTCACTTTGGAAGCCCTGCACGCACCCTGTCGAAGGTTCTGTCTCCTTCGTCGTCTGCCACACACCGAGAGACTTTCTGACTTCGACAGGCTTCGAAACAAATGTCAAATTTTATGCGTGTTCTTATATATATAACTGTGTTTCCATAACCTCCAGCTCCTTTGGCCATGTTGATGCCCCGGAGATCGTAACATCAATCAGAAAGGGATCCTCCCCGGTAGACTTTCCCAATTAGATTGTCCACCGTTTGGTGTGGGGAATCCGCCCGGTTAGTGGTTCCGGCAACTGTGGGTTTGGAGATTTGCTCCAGTTATACCGGTTATGGCCCGATCCACCATTCTTTTGATTTTATGTTTTAGAATGATATGCAAGTGCCTAGTCTAATTTTAATCTAAATGCAGAACTGGAAAAACAGATCTATGTCTAAAATTGAAATAAATCTAAACTATCCCTGCAAGGAGCAAATTGAAAGCATGAGTAATGAGATGTAGGAGTTATCTAAAGAATAAACAGACAACCATTAAATCTTAAAGATAAAGCTACAGCAAAGGTAAGAGATATCAGAAGATAGCTTCTAATTAAATATAACACATTCCATTACTCATGAAAGAGAGAATTCATTTGCACAGAAAGAAGTAAGATCATTCACTACAAAGAAATAATTCAGAACAGTAAAGAAAGATCTCACAGTAAAGTATGGAAGTCACAAGAATAATCCAATATACATCCAATCTTCATTTCCATGCAAAAAGACATCCTCTCTAGGCTCTTATTAGGTAGATTTTATTTTCTTGATATAAGTGCAAGGTAGCTCGTACAAGTTCAGAAAATATTATTTCCCTGCCAAAAGTCCTTTACATTGCTTCCTAAACTTCTATTTATAATCTTACAAAATGCCCTTTGGGCTGCCACCTGGCTCTTTACACTTGTCACCTACAGACTTTTCCCTTTTAATAGACAAAAATGTGACCCTTTCTTAAACAGAAAATTACTTTAAAAAGAACAGGACAGTTGTCCAATGGCTCCACGCTTTTAGACATATGAAAGCCAAAATACAAAAATAGGAATCAGCTCCTTAATATCAGCGTGTTCATTCTTGGGTAGGCGTTCCAGCTGGGAAGGAAGCACTTGAGCTGGCCATTGCTGCTGCTGCTAGGAGATGAGCACTTGGGCTGGCTGTTACCTCTACTGTTGCTGGAAGAGAAACACTTGGGCTGGCTGTTACTTCAGCTGCTGCTGCTGCTTTCTTTTCTTCTTTAGCAATGTAACTGTACTAGACACCAGTGTCTCTGATAACTACATTTGCTGCGGAAGGTAGCAAGATTTTCTAGGAAGTCACATCTTTACCAAGCTCTGCTCCAATGCCCTGAATTTCCACAACAGCTGCTTGGTGGATTTCTTTAAGCAAATGGTTGTGTATCGATGACATCCCAATATAATTATGGACATCATCAATGGCTAAGACATCAATCTTTTTCACATATTCTGTTTGGATATCCAGTTCCTCCTTCAAGTTAGACAAACGCTGCTCCTTGCTCGGGAACTCATCAAGGGACTGAGGGAAACTCAACTTGCATTTATCATGCACTTCATGGATTTTTTGATAGAGACTATTACTTTTATCCATTGTCCCTTGGATCTTAGCCATTAGCTTAAGGCTACAGTTTCTGCAAAATTCCAAAAGGGTTATGTCTTCATTAAAACCATCTACAGATTTGAATGGGAGATGTTTGGGGAAATCCACCTTTCCTTCTCTCCATTCTATCTGACTCAGGATATTTGCCTTAACCCGGGTATATTTAGCCTTAATCCTACTAGCCTCTGCATTAATCTCTTTTAATCTAACCACCATGGCCATGAGCTTGCATACTTCCTCAGTAATTAGTTCCTGCGTGTCATGGATTTGCTTTAGGATGCTACAGGACAACTCATGGAAAGGAGACATATCTATCGCCCTGCCTTCTGCTTGTTCTAATTGCTCAACCAATACCTGCTTATCTGCCTCTAGATGGGATACTTTAGCTTCTGCATCATTCTTTTCTGCTTCTAAGATCATCATCTGGACTGCCATGTGCTCCTTTTCTTCTTCCAAAAGGTTATACTTGTCTAACAATTCCTTATGTTCAACAGATAGGCGATTATACCTATTCACTACGAGATCTCTGTAAGCCTGCTCGTTAGCCATAGTGTGTTGTAACATGCGAGCTCTCCTCTTTGTCGACTCAACTTCTTTAACTATATCGGCCACATTGTCCAGAGTTGCTTTTGCTGTCTCTACAGTGGCGGATGCCATAGCTAAGGGAGCCTTATTTGTGTTTTGCATTACTGTGGTCTCCCGGTGGGTAACAATATCTTCTTGGAAGAGTCTCTTTATCCTCTCTTCCGATTTAAGGACCATTGCCTTCCTCTTCTTATCATAGACAAATTAATCCCATCTGGACACGGTATGCTCTCCTGATGGAGTGTAAGGGACGATTGGGAGATCTATAATATTTATTTCTGCTTCCGCGGGTGGGGTCTGGATTACTTGAGGTGAATCTATTCCCACATTTTGGGTACCAGAGACACTTGCTTGTGCTGTGTCTGCCTCCACATTTTGAGTGCCGGAGACACCTGCTTGAGATACATCTATTTCCATATCCTGGGTGCCGGAGCCACCTGCTTGGGCATCTTCAACTGTCTTGAGTTCTTCTTCCATCTTTTGCCTCACTTCAGCTTGTTGCCTTCTCTCTTCTTCTTCAACTTGCGGCTGATTCTCATTTCCTTCCACCTGCTTCACGCCTTCAGCTTCTTTCTGCAGCCTTGCATCTTCTGCTTCTTTCTGCTCCTGGGCTTCCTCAACTTCTTTCTGCAGCCTTTCATTTTCTGCTTCTTGCTGCAATCTTGCCATTTCAGCCTCTTGGTGTAACCTTGCTTCCTCTTTTAACCTTTGTTCTTCTTGGGCTTGAGCATCAGTTGCTTCTTTCTCTTTCTGTAGGCTGGTTTTTTGGGCCTTGGTAGAGCTAGAGCTTGCTCCACTGCCTTGGCGACAAATCTGTAGCTCATTCATGTTGCTGATGCCTCTGAATGCCTCTTCCTCGGCATCATAATAATGGGCGTACTCAAAATGAGCATAAATTTCCTTGCAATGCTCGGCAACTTTTCCCCACCTATCATTCCTATGGAAAATTAATTCGCCGAAGTGGAAAGCTTTTAGCTCTTGAACAAACTCCTCAGCTGATGCAACCCTTGAGAATTTGTAAGCTCCTATGCAGAAGGGTAAAGGAGGGAAAGAAGCCTTATGCTGCTTGTTAAGCACTGCTCCAATTCCATCACGGAAAATTTGCCTCACAGCTTCCTTGAGGACTATATAGTCAGTAGCATACCTCGGCAAAATATATGGATCTTTAGTCCCTCCAAACATCCTGATGTAGGTGCCTTGCTTTGAAAAATAAAAATCTCCATAGTTTTCCATGATCTCCATGGCATTTTCCGACAGACAGTTGGGCTCTTCCTTGAATATCTGCTCATATAGGGGCATGATGAACCCCTCACAGATGAGATTATAGCTGGCTTTGTAATTTTGAGCCCACATCATCTTGTAAGCAGTGTAAACTGGGGTATTGGCTTTATCCCAAGTGCATCCTAAGCCGAGGAAAGATAGCTTGGCCAAAATACAGTTAATGAGATACGAAGACATGTAAAATTCTAACTTTTTTAAGGCCAGACCTTCTCTTGCAGCAACCACCATTGATGCCAAACTGTCCGACAGGATAGCAGCCCAATCAAACACAGTTCCTTTGAATGCTACGAAGTGGATGATGGGGACCCACTGTATCTTGTATAGAGTGCCATCGGGCATGCTGAAAATTCTGCACAGCATCAGGGCGATCAACCTGAAAGGAGGTCCTAGGTTCTGAACATCGTATTCATCATTACCTCTCTTTCTTAAGTGCTTGCCTGCGACCAATAATTTTTTTGCCATCTCAATATTGTTCATCTGGCCCAACGATTCATCACTCAGAGCCTGCTGGGGACGTGAGAATTTATAGGCTGCAGCAATATATGCTGGGTGGAATGAGGCAATGGGCATTCCCCCGCTGTCATTTAATACTCTTGTCTCTGCATTAGTATGCTCCAGTATCCACCCAATCACTTCAGAACATGGGAACACTTCAGGGCGGGTAGAAGCTCTAGCTATGCCTGAAGTTCTGATGTTGTGGTAGATCTGTTCTTCCTCCAATAATGCATCTGGGATATCCTGGTCTCTGATCATCCCATAAATATCGCCCCAGTGGACTTCGGGAGGAATGCCGGTGGTACACTTAGTATCTTGGAATGTAGTTTCAGTCCTAAGTAGTATTGGCTCTGGTTCCATCATTTTAGCCTTCTTCCTACCACCTTTTGGCATCTTGGCTTATCCCTGCTAGCAACCAAATACAAGTCATTATAAAAATGTGCAACCTGCTATGAGATTTTAACAAAGAGAAGGACCAGTTCAACATGCTAAAACATAGACAAATTATGAAGCTGTGTGTTGGGGAAGCAAAATAAATCACTCCAAACAAGAAATATAGCTCTGAGACTTGATTATCCTAAGGAAACAAAGTTTGGAATGTTCCCGAAATGGAACGCATATGACATGGAAACAACCTGCTTCCCATTTATCCCTAGGAGAGAGGGTATCCTTCATCGTTGCACCCCTAATGGTCGATAGCTGGTGAGCTTGGATTGAAACACTCTTACGGTGAAACAAGGAACTGCCTTCTACATTTATCAAAAGGTGATAGGATTCCGCTGACCACTACGGTTAATAGTAATGTTTACGAGGCGTTGTGTGGCCTGTTCAAATTTTGAATGAGGGTGATGACGCCTGGAATAGGGCCGGTGAAACACTCGAGTGATTACAATTTTGTCTTTTAGCTGGTAGAACGAGAAACCCATGGGGCCTCAGTGGCTTTAAAAGACAAAATAATGATATATGCAACTAGTGTCTATCGGCCACGTTCTAGACAAAAAAGAAAAACTCAAAGGTAATCTGACGTGTGGATGAGACAAAAAAAAAATGGTTAGAAACCTACCTGGCAATGTGATAGTGGCTGAGTGAGGTGGAAGCGGTCGTGGACAAGCTGAGCTGGAGTGGTCCGGCGAGGTCTCCCAACGGCGTTTGTTTAATCGAAAAATAACAATGCAGTCGACCCAAATCCCCACCGTCCTTTTAAACGGGTTAGCCACATGTGGCATTAAATCCGGTGGGTGGCGCCATTAAAATGATTTTTTAATTTTTTGTACGTCGCAGTCTTTTCAAGCTGCCTTGGCAGTTATGTGCGACCGTCATTTGTGGGGCGGACTCACGAATTTCACCTGCAATTGCGGAGTGATATAGCGAATGGCTTCGACGTTTCAGAAGAGATTGGCATATCCTTCCGAAACGCAACCTTAGGAGAGCTGTTGCGAGTGTTTTTACGTAGTCGTCCTGCAGTTTCAGGGAAATATACGATTTCTTTCCGCAATTTTAATGGAGATAAGTCAATCGCTTCCGCAATTGCGGAACCATTTCGTGAAGGTTCTCGCCGTTTCGGGAGGATAGGCGAATGGCTTCCGCAACTCGAAAAAATTTCTAAGTCTCCGCGAGGTTTCGAAAAAAAACATGAATGCTGCCGCAGTTGTGGACAACTTTCACAAATAGCTTTCGTAGTTTCGGAATGGATTGGCGAATGGCTTCGCTATTTCAGAAAGATAAGCTGAATGGTTCCGTAAAAAGTTAAATCTTTCGGCAGGGCTTCGTGAATGCTTCCGTAGTTGCGGAAAGCTTTCACAATTAGATTCCATAGTTTCGGAACATATTGGCGAATGGCTCCGCTGTTTCGGAAAGATAAGTTGAATGGTTCCGCAAAAGGTTAAGTCTTTCGGCGGGGCTTCGTGAAGGCTTCCGTAGTTGCTGAAGGCTTTCGCAAATAGCTTCTGCAGTTTCGAGAAAAAAATCTAAGTCTTTTGCACAGTTTCGGGAGGGTTATATGGATGGCTCCCACAGTTTCGGGAGGATAACCCAAATGATTCTGAAAATTCAAGAGGATAACTCAAACGGTTCTGCAAATTCGAGAGGATAACTTGAAAGGTTCCGCAACTTCGGGAGGCTTTTCTCAAATGGTTCCGCAAATTTTAGGATAACTTCACAAATTTTATCCTTAGAAGAAAAACTTGAAATTCTCAAAGCAGGATTTTCAGTTGAAAACAAAGTAAAAGGGAGAATTATACTCTTAAGGCAGTCTTTCTAGAAAAGAAGGGGCCCCAATATGTACAAAATTTTTTGGGGGGGATGTTGCTACAACAACAAGCCAACTGTCCTTTAATCTCAACCGTTGAACTCCCACGTGCTCACTTTCTGCCGTTGGATCTGGCTTCCCTTTACCTACTGATTTGACAACTCTCTTATTTCCTCCGTCGGATCATCTTGCTAGTTCTCATTTGGGTCGTTCATCTCATCCGCATGCATCCAAAATGGTTCCTTATATCTCCCTTCCTCCGTGTGATGGGTTCTGGAGTTGAAACCTGTCCAATAGAAAATATCCATCTCATCCACCTTGCCGTTATCCAGCATGCTATTTCTTGATGCGACTATCCATGAGAACCATCCATCTCCCTCCTGGCATGCATCCACGGCAGAGATTTACACTTTGCTTAACTCCTAGGTCATCCATATGTTGCTCGGGATTTTCCTATTATCTCCCATGTATTTCTGACTTCCACCAGTCGTTGATGTGGCTTTCCCTGTCATACGAACTGTAGATCTTCCGGAGACCTGGACCTTTACTATGGTTACTGAACCTGAACCCTTAGATCTCAAAAGGATAACCTCCATCGGATATCCTTGCACTTGTCCCCACCATCTCATGCACCCAATATGGAATTGCTCACTGCTCTTTCCTCCATGTGACGCCTTCTTAAGCCGACACCTGTCCGGTGGGACAAAGCCTATTGCATCCACATATTACTTTTCTTCCTCGCAAGTTGGCCATGTGATGCTCCATTGAAAGTCGTAGATGTTGCTCCCACCCTTGATCAACGGTGCCAACCTGTGCGACGCTTTTTTTTTCATGTTTCACCCACGGACTATAGGTTTTAAGGTATTCTCCACTTTCCTTTGTCATTTTATTTTCCTATTAATACCTAGCCTCTGACATTAGTCCATCTTTATTGCATTGGACCTTTTCTAGACCATTCCTTTTCATGTCTTAGCACCTGGCCATCGAAGATGGAGATTACTTCAAGCTTCCATCAGGTAGTTGTTTGACCCTCCACCTTTCATATACAGTTTTTTTATGCTGCAAAAGAGCAAAAATATATAGGTGCTAACAACGAGGATGATGACGATGATGAGGATGATGATGATGAAGATGATGACGGTGATGCTGATGATGACGAAGATGATTATGATGATGATGATGATGATGATGAGGATGATGAGGATGATGATGATGATCATATTTTTCATCATCAACATCATCATCTTCATCTTCGTACTCATCTTCATCATCATCCATCATCTTCATCATCATCATCATCATCATCTTCGTCATCATCACCATTATTAATGATGATGATGAAGAAGATGATGACGACGAAGATGATGATGATGAAGTTGATGATGATGATGATGATGGTGATGATGTTGATGATGAAGATGGTGACCAAGATGACGATGATGATGATGGTGATGATAACAATGAGGAGGAGGAGGATGATGATCATATTCGTCATCATCAACATCATCATTTTTATCTTCGTACTCATCTTCATAATCATCAACGATGATGATGATGAAGATGATGATGATGATGAAGATGATGATGATTGATGATGATGACGAAGATGATGATGATGACGATGATGATGAAGATGAAGATGATGGATAATGATGATGTTGATGATGATGATGTTGATGATGAAGATGATTATGAAGATGATGACCAAGATGATGATGAGGAGGAGGAGGAGAAGGATGATGATGATCATATTCGTCATCATCAGCATCATCATCTTCATCTTCGTACTCATCTTCATCATCATCCATCATCTTCATCATCATCATCATCATCATCATCATCTTCGTCATCATGATCATTATCAATGATGATGATGAAGAAGATGATGATGATGATAATGATGATGATGACGAAGATGATGATGAAGATGATGATGAAGATGATGGATGATGATGATGCCGATGATGATGATGTTGATGATGAAGATGATGATGAAGATGATGACCAAGATGATGATGATGATGAGGAGGAGGATGAGGATGATGATGAGGAAGTGGGTGATAACGATGATGATGATGATGGAGACGGTGATGATGACAAGGATGATGACGATGATGAGGATGATGAGGATGAGGATGATGATGATGATGCTGATGATGACGAAGATGATTATGATGATGATGAGGAGGAGGAGGAGGAGGCTCCTTGTAGAGGGATAGTGTCATGGATTCTATGTGTTATTGATGACGCATGAGGTCTAGAATTTTCAATTAAGGCCCAGGTGGAATTCAATTGAGCTCAATACGCTTCAATAAGATCTCAAGGAACTTGTTTTCATTCTTCGATGATGTTCAATTCTTTTCAACATATCCACGGTCTTGCATGGTAGGATGAGGATGCATTCGTGGCATTTGATATTTACAAAATATGTTTTTTGTCAAAATGAAATTCAAATTTCCTCTTTGATGAGTCCTCCTCTACAAGACTTCATTTATTGCATGAATGTCACAGACTCACAAAAACTCTAAACAACACTCAATGGCATGCAACTATACCCACAAACCAAGCAGAGGTTGATTTTATGCATTGATATAGAGAGGTGGCAGTAGGCACACAATATGGAGAAACAATGGGTTAGAAAAAACATTTGGACCAAAGTACCACAATGGTTATTAATAAAATTTTAAAAAACAATTTTTGGCTCAAGAATTGTCTTCAATTTGATGGGTGGCATGATCATGATCATGTAACCTCCCTCCGTCCTTCCAAACATATGTGGTTCATCACCACATTTCTCTTCAACACTCACCATCAAAATACGTATAAAAATAACATGTCCTTACATCCTATTCCATTTAAATCCTCATCGCATAGTCATAAATAAGGATTATTATGCATGCACATCCTCACCTTACAATATCAATTGGGTCAAGGCGCATAGAAAACCATAAACTATCAAATGTGTCAAGATGCAAAGAGTAAGCCCTTCAAATAAAAATTAAGACCCACCCTTCAAACTTCATCACCGAGTCCAATTTATGCAAATATTTTCGAAGTGGGGGAAGGTTTGGCATTAAATGGTGTAAACGTTGGGGAATAAATGGTGTAAACGTTATACAGGGGCACGTACGCACCCCAGACATGTACGCGTGAAAAACACGCATGCGCGCGTTTAAGCACGTGTGCGTGCATTTAAGCACATGTGCGCATCCCTGTTACTAGTTAAAAAAAATAGAGTTCTCTGTTTCCTGGGAATTCTACCAAAAACACGGGTTTCATTTCTTCCGCGGGTTTCAAGCTCTTATAAGTTTCTTATTGGCTCACACTCATTGATATTTTCGACACTCTTTGATCTATTGGAAAAAAAATTACCCTTGGAATCTAACAAACATCTTCAGTGGTCTTGGAATCTAGTGGATTCATTCAAGCTACCAGTTTCCATTGCAAGTGGAGATCATTTTTATAGAGGTATGGTGAATTGTAAATAAGTCTTTTCATTCACAAGATTTGAGATGAGCCCATGCCTTTTTGTTTTTATCATATGCCCACAACAATATCCATGCATAGACAACAATGAATTTGACAAGAAGATTTCCCAAGTTCACATCTAAAAAAACTCATATGAACACTAGACAAGATGAAGTATGCAACCTCCTCATTGTGTAATTAGTTTGCAAGTTAATTTTGTTGTTTTCACCTCATATTATGTGAGAAAAAATACTACACACTCACTAAACATGACTAAAAATATCACTTCAATTCATCCACAAAACCTCAATTCTCTTATTTCTTATTCAATACCATTGTATGGAATGAGGATATATGTAAGTATATGCACCTTTCCTTTCTCTATGAATCCAAATATGATAACATTCATCCATATTTACCATCCTTACAATATCCCCTCACCTTTAATAATGATTTTTTTTCCAAAAACCAAGACTTTCCCACTTCATGCTCTATTCAACATGATCATTGTTGGTATAGTCCCTAGTTCGCCACTCTCCAACACCTCCCCACCCTAGATATTGCACATTGAAAGGTCAAATTATATCCCCCCTAATCACCCTTCCCAAGACCATGATCCTTGTTAGGAACCTTTTCATCCTCCTTAAGGTTTTGCACAATACAAGGTATACATTCATTCTATTGTGATGCATTGTTGAATTCAACCATGGGTATTTTAAACTCAAAATCACATTCTATCATCTCAAGGTTTATAGATAAGGAAATAGTTTGTTGTTGTTTCTTCAACTCCTTAAGGTGTTATATAACCTAGTAATTTATGTTGGTAAAGGAAATTGCCTCAAATGGAAGGATATACCATTCCACTATGAAGACAAAGCAATCAAACTAGGTGCAAAATTTAGAATTGATAACATTAAGGGAGAAAGCAAAAAATGAAACTAATTAAGGTTACCTTATTTGATGTAGAAAAACTATCAAACTATTCCCAAGGCATCTCTAGCCATCTCTGTTGTAGGGTGTTACTACCATAAGTTTTATGAATTCATGGCTAGGCAAGACACTAGTTTCTCCTCTCCACACTTGACCAACCATCATCTATATTGATTGGAATTGTAAGGGATAATGATGTTTATTCGAACACAAATAAACCAACATAGTCTGTAGTTGTATATGTTAATTTGTAAAGTGGTAAGTTGTGTTGGAATGTGTTAGGTTCATTGTATAATGACACTAATATCTTATTTGTTGTTTATTTTGCAGGGTAGGCCTGATAGTTGTGTTAAAGAGACTTTTGGAGATGGGAAACCCACGAAACGCAAAAAAAAAAAATAGAAGGAATTTTCTCATTGAAAAGGGAAATGACTTAAGAGAAAAGGCTAGGTTGGGAATGGAAAGATTGAGACATGGTCCTATCATTGCCCCAGATCTTGCCACTAATCCTAACAAAGTTGTTGACACGACAACCTCTTGTTCAGAACCACGGGTAAAGCGGTCGAGTCCAATGGACCCAACTCAAATTCCAACATCAACACAATCTCCAACCAACAATCCATCAACGAGTCATGCTGAAGTTCCTCACGACACAAGAATTTTGGGAGATGCTGCATGCGTAGAGATGGACATACAAGCCTTGCTTAATTTGCAATCTCCCCAAGAAGACCACAACGATGTCGACCACACTCCTGTTATGGCCCAATCTATGAATGAAGCACCACAACAAACAAGCTCCGGTATTCATGTCTCATGTCCACCCTCCCTACCTTGACTGTCCAGTGCAAGAAGAAGAACTCCTAGACGTATTCATGTGGATGAGAGTGCTATGTCAAGGCTTGAATGCAAGTTGCCAAAACGCACTATTGAATGGCAATGCAACAAAATTGTCAAAGAATATTTTGAATCCAAAGGTGATGCAGGTAAATGTCAATTATTGCTATGTTTGTTAAAGTCATATTCTTTAGCTGTTGTTGGGAGAATTTTGGGAATAAAGATGGTTAAAAGTTCAGAGGCCAACAGTCATATTGTTAGAAATCTCCAATCTGCATTTAATGCGATTGGGAAGACATCTCATACAAAATATCTTTGTGTGGCTCATCGTGTTTTAGCGGAATCAGTTGTAAGCAAGTCCACAAGGCAACGTCGCCTGCTATCACACACTTATCACATACTCAAATTAAATAGAAAAACTATTAAAACCAAAGAGTTAGTACAGATAGGAAGCTAATTGATGTTGTTAAGGAGTTAGTACAAAATTTTTGGCATGATCATACTAGACCTTCATCAAACCAAAGAAACATGATAAAACTGAGAAAAGGTTCTACTAAACGTGAACCCCATGTTAAACACTTCCTTGACACCACACAGACTGAACTCTATGAGAGATTCAGGAATGAGCACACACAATTGAACCTGGGCCAAAGGTCCTTTGAGAAATGCAAACCATGGTACCTTCGTATATGCATTGATCGGAACACTTGTTTTTGTAGATACCACGTAGAATATGAATATTATTATGACACATATAAACATATATTTTGTGATTTGCATACTAACATTGTGTAGGGCTGCAATGAATCCATACTACCACTGAATGTATCAAGAGACTTTATCCACAACATCATGTGTCCAAGGCCCGAAGGACAAAAGTATTATGAAAAATCGTGTCTATATGGGACATGTTCTATGTGCAGTGGGTTTTCTCTTTTAAACCGTCGCATTCACGAAAGCAAGGAGCATGAATTTGGCATGATGGGAGTGGAGATGCAGAGCTTCAAGTACGTGACCTATCAATTAGATAGTGTCAGAGAAAGTAAAAAGATTGCATTGGTGAAGTTACAGGTACAAATGAATATTGCATATTTTTCATATTACACGTTCAATTTATGACATATACATTTTTCCAAAGGCCACATTGTAATATTTCCCTTGTTTCCATGGTAACAGGTACCGGTATGTGACTTCTTGACAAAGTTCTACGAGAAAACAAAGCAGTATGTTCAACATGTGCATGTAGTGCGATGGCAAGATGAGCAGTATAGAAAATGCAGGGACACATTTCCCGTTGGAACCATAGTGTCAATTGTGTATTTTGCAGAAAATTACACTCTTCAGCCACAAAATGAAATCCAGAGTCAATACTACCATTCAGACCAAGTCAACATCATGGTACATATTATGTATAGGCATGGGCCAGAGAGCAGCAATGACAAGAGGATAATACTGAAGGAGACAAACTTTTACATAAGTGATGATAGAACCCATGATCTGCATTATGTGCAACATTGTTTTCAAATTTTCTATGATCATTTGAAGGAGAGAGATATACAGATGGATCAACATTGGATATGGTCAGATGGTTGTGTGGGCCATTTAAAAAATGACCGAGTATTCTAATGCATGAGTACTTTGCATAAGACTTATAATGTACTGCATATCTGGAACTATTTTGAGACCGAGCACGACAAAGGCGAGCATGATGGGGCCGGTGCATGCATCAAGACCACACTACGAAGGGAAGAGATGAGGTTTGACAAGGAACCTCATATCTGAGATGCAGAATCCACATTTTAATGGTGCTCCACAACAGTGTTAGACCGAGCAAGAGATCAACAAACATCATCAGTGGCAAGATGTGTGGTGAGAAATTTTTGGCTAGTGGTTGACATAGATCGTTCGCGTTCCTATAGTTGCGGAATAGTACAAGGAACATGTGGATTTCATTCAGTTTGAAGCTCAAACAACCCCTTATTTGAAATATGGACGCAAAAGATTGCATGCTTTTGTAGCCCTTGCAGTAGTGGCGAATGGGATGAATGCGAATGCATGGACTGGGTTGATGAATGGGATTGTGTGTCACTTGTAGTAGACCAACGTGCAGTTGTTGAAACAACCTAGTTAGAGGAGGGTTAGTCAGCGATTTTGACATACTACAACCATATCTCATATCTTGTACAAACAGGACACATATACGTAGTTGTTGCACCGAAAGACAATGAATGGGGCGCGGATTATTGGTTGGCACGGTGCATCCAAGGTAAGCAAACCCTTTACGGATCATTAATCGGCGATGAAGGAATTGAATTTCCTACTGGCTCGATGGTGGTTAAGGGGGAATATCTTACACTAGATGGGAAGTAAAGAAATACTGTGGGCATGTATTCATGGATTACAGACCAGGTTCAGTGGTGTACACTTCAAAAACTTGATCGTTGGCACAAACATCCATCTACAGACAATGTCAAGCAAGAGCTCAACCAAGGTACGCTACTACTTGCCTCATTCAGAGCACGAGATATTGATGGAGACAATTAGCAACAGAGAGGATCCATATGGATTTATTGAATGAGGCAAGTCAACTTTACATAAGAGAAAGAATTGCATCAAAGAATGTTATGTTCTACATCGAGGTATGTGTAGTTTTATGTTATTTCATTGGTAGATGCATTTTTTGTTGATACATACATACATACATGTCTTTGCGTATGTTGTTTATTTTTCCTATATGTATTAAACTGTTCCATGCTTCTCTTTTATGTTGAATAAAATGGTGATATGATTTGGATCAAAGTGGAGTAATTTGAGTTAGTATTTTCTTAAATATCTATTTATGTTTGTAGCATTTGATGATAGCGGTTTTGATAGGTTCTCAAGATTAGAATTACCTAGGTTTTAGGAAATTTTTTGAAGTACATAATTCATTACAATGGTCTTGAAACCTTCTAGGAATACATGTATGGATAGAAGGGTCTTCTACTTGGGGTAGGGAGTTATCATAAAGTTTCAAGGGTGGTATTTTCAAGATCTATACTTGAGAAAAGCATTATCGAATTGTGAAATTCCTTATCGATCAAATATCTCTTTAGTTTCTCTCTCTTTAGTTTTGTGCCCACCCAAAACTTTTTCATGCTTTGGGTACCTTGAGGTATATCCCCAATCCAAAAAAATCTTATATTATGATGATTATGTTGGTTATTGGCTTCACCCAACAAAATTATATTTAACAATACACATATTCATAGATTTGGTTCCCCATGCTCAATGCTCACCCAAATATAGCTAGATTTTGGTTTTTTTCCCTTATCCAAGCATCGTGTCATCAACCTAGGTTTTCCACTAATATATTCTAACTAGATACTAGAATATCCTTGACCAAATTTGATGGAAAAATGCATAGAGATCTTCTAGACTCTTAGATATGTATCCTAGCAATTTATTTTAAAACATGCTCATTTATGGTTGGAGATTGATGCTTGATTCCCATAGATAACCACTTAGAGGGACTTGTCATCATCATCATCATCAACATCATCATCACCATCACCATCATCATCAACATCTTCACCATCATCACCATCTTCATCATCATTGGCATCTCTAGGCTCCTCATCAACATCTCCATCATCATCATCATCTTCATCATCATCATCTTCATCACCATCACCATCGCCATCACCATCATCATCACATCTTCTTCGTCATCATCATCATCATCTTCATCACCATCACCATCATCATCAACGTCTTCATCATCATCACCATCTTCATCATCATCATTAACTCTAACTCCAACCCTAATTCAATTTCCTTCTATAACTCTAGCCCTAACCCTCACCCAAACCCTAGAACTAAACCATCGTCTTCATCATCACCATTACCATCAACACCACCATCACCATCATCATCAACGTCTTCATCATCATCACCATCATCACCATCATCATCATCATCAACAACTTCATCAACATTGTTATCTCTAGGTTCCTCATCAACATCTCCATTTATCATATTCATATTCATATTCATCATGGCTTATGATAACCATTCAAGCTAGGTTTTTTGGCTTTGCAATGTCATTTGTTCATTGAGGCTTCTTGCCACTTAACAACCTTCAATCATATTCAATTCAGTAGTGTCATTTTGAATCGGTTCTAGAGAATATGTATGTGGTTCATGTGATGCAACAGCTTCCATATTTCCTTGAGCTACTCCATCATCTAATTGAGTAGCACTAACATGTTCATCATTGTCACCTAATGGTTGGAAATTTCCTTGAGGGAGGATTTAGACCTACCTCACCCATGTCAATGCTTGAGTTTTTGGAGGTCGACCTCCCACCCCACATGTCCATCATCATCATCATATTTATCACCATCACCATCATCATCAACGTCTTCATCATCATCACCATCTTCATCATCATTGTCATCTCTAGGTTCCTCATCAACATCTCCATCATCATCATCATCTTCATCATCATCATCATCATCATCTTCATCACCATCACCATCATCATCAATGTCTTCATCATCATCACCATCTTCATCATCATCACCATCTTCATCATCATTTTCATCTCTAGGTTCCTCATCAACAACTCCATCATTTCAAACTTGACCCCCATGTGCAAAAATTGCACACTCCCTCACTGAGCGAAACTCTAGTTTCCAAGATGGACCTACAAGGTGACACCTGGGCCATGGGACCAGAGGAGAGGGGCACCTCTAACACTATCCAGATGTCCTGAATCCAATGGAGTTGACGTTTCCTCGATCGGAGCCACGATCGTCATTCTATGGCTCGTTCCATCTCACATACGAAAGGCCTTCAGGGACACCTGCTGAATACCTACCGGGGTCATAGAAGTCCAACTGTGTAGCAAAAATCGGTTCCGGGGAGTCCTGCAAGTGTGGCTAGGGAGGTTGCGGTTGGGAATGCTAGCCAAAATTTCCCGGTGGAGGATTTTGCAAAGTTGACCTCCGTGTGCAAAAATTGCACACTCCCTCACTGAGCAAAACCCTAGTTTCCAAAATGGAACTGCAAGGTGACACCTGGGCCATTGTACTGGAGGAGAGGGGCACCACTAGAACTATCCGGATGTCATAAATCCAACGTAGTCGACGGTTCGTCGATCGGAGCCACAACCATCATTCTATGGCTCGTTCCGTCTCGCATCCAAAAGGCCTTCAGGGACACCTGCTGGAACCTGTTGGGGGCATAGAAGTCCAACCATCCAGCAAAACGGGGTTCTGGGGAATCCTACAAGTGTGTCTAGGGAGGTTTCAGCTGGGAACGCTAGCCGTAAGTGCCCGGCAGAAGATTTTGCAAAGTTGACCCCCATGTGCAAAAATTGCACACTCCCTCATTGAGCAAAAACCTAGTTTCCAAGATGGACCTACAAGGTGACACTTGGGGCATTGGACTGGAGGAGAGGGGCACCCCTAGCACTATCCGGACATCCTGAATCCAACGGAGATGACGGTTTTTCGATCGGATCCACGGTCATCATTCTATGGCTCGTTCCATCTCACATCCAAAAGGCCTTCAGGGACACTTGGTGGATACCTGTCGGGGGCATAGAAGTCCAACTGTGCAGCAAAACCGGTTTCTGGGAAGTTCTACAAGTGTGTCTAGGGAGGTTCTGGCTGGGAACGCTAGTCGTAAGTTCCCAGCGTGTTAAATTTTCAGAATTTACTTCAATCTGATCTAGGATCTTAACTGAGAGAACAACATGTACAACAAATCTATAGCATATCAATCATGGACACAATAATGCAAGCACACTAGAGACACAGAGTTTACTTGGGGAAAAACATAAAGGTGAAAAACCCCAATAAATTCCTCAGAGATAGATAGAGCAATGATACAACCAGAATACAAGAGATAGTCTTCTCCTAGCAGTAGAGCCTCCTCCTCCACAAGTGTGCCACTCTCCCAAGTGTGAGTGAGAGAATAGAATGTGTAAAATGAGAGAGACACACTCTCTATTTATACACTAACTTGACTTGACCTTTACTCAACTAGGTCGGCCTTAACTTAACCACTTAACATAATGCTGACTGGGCCGACCCCCACTAGGGTGGTCTAATAACCCTTTGAACCACATGGCCGACCCCCAATAGGGTGGTCTAATAACCCTTTGACCCACATGACTTATACAGGGCCAACCCCAACAAGGTGGTCTAATAACCCATCAAGTATAAGTTATGACACTTATAATATAAATGACGATGCTTCCGTATAGAGGAATAATAACATCTCTATAGGAATACAATATAGAGATATGTGAAATACATTCCAAAGTTACATATACATCAGCACTCCCTCTTAACTAGGAAGGTATTTCTTGACACAGTTCTTCTAGCACAAGTCATCTTCTCTGGATCATTGTCACTGCTGCTGCTATCTCAATCAATCTTCGAATCTACTCATCATAGGAATTTCTACAAAGCCAGTCCTTTTTCATACTGTATGTAGGCCCACCACTTGCAGGTCTTCGTCATCACTGGCCATACTGTGGAAATCTCAAGACTTAGTACGTGTGTCAGAAAACCTTAAAAGAGTCTCTTGACTAGTAAGAACCCTAAAGAGCATCTGAGGCCTTTTTCATCCTGTCCAGATCTCTAGGACTTATTACATGTGACCCCACCACAAAACCTCGAAAGAGAATCCCAGCACTAATTACGAGCACAAGACTCAACCTATCGGATCTCCGAGGGCACAAATTACATGTGGTCACCACAAAACCTCGAAAGAGCATCCCAGGACTGATTACGAGCACAAGGCTCAACCTATCGGATCTCCCAGGGCACAAATTACATGTGGTCATGGAAAAACCTTGAAAGAGCATCCCAAGACTGATTACAAGCACACGGCTCAACCTATCGGATCTCCCAAGGCACAAACTACATGCCATAGGACAAAACCTTGAAAGAGCATCTGCCAGATATCCCAGGGCACAAATTACATGCCATAGGCAAAACCTTGAAAGACTATCTGCAGATCTCCCAGGGCACAAATTATATGTCCTCCCAAGCAAAACCTCGAAAGAGCATTTGCCAGATATCCCAGGGTACAAATTACATGCCATAGGCAAAACCTCGAAAGACTATCTGTAAATCCCCCAGGGCACAAATTACATGCTTATCTGCACAACCTGTTCCACGGCCACAGAGTATCAACCTGATACTCACCATACATCATCCTGATGTACACATGATCATCCTGATCATCATCACTGCAACATCTTGCTGCATGTCATCTGGAGCAACATCCTGAAGCTCGTCATCCATGATCATCCTGATCATACAATGCATCTACCTGATGCATACCAAGTATCTACATGATACATATCATCATACATGATCCACCTGATCATACAGTGCATCCACCTGATATAAATACAAATACATGATACATATCACCATACATGATCCACCTGATCATACAATGCATCTACCTGATGCATACCAAGTATCTACCTGATACATATCATCATACATGATCCACCTGATACAAATACAAATACATCATACATATCACCATACATGATCCACCTGATCATACAATGTATCCACCTGATACATATACAGATACATGGTCCAAGCATCCAACATGATGCATATACAAAATACATACAAATGATCCAACCGATCATATCCAACATCCAACATGATGTGTACATATATAAATGATCCAACTGATCATATCCAGCATCCAACATGATGCGTATGCAGAGCAGTAATTGGAGCATCATCTTGATGCTCATCATCCAGCACTTACATCCACAGCCATGTGAAGGATCCTCCTTCCAACATGCTTGGAATGGCTTCTGCAAATGTGTCCATCACTTCTTCCTCGAAGTTTCATCAATCTGAAGAACTCCAAGCCTCTCCCTGAAGTACTCGAACTTCACCTTGGCTAGTGGCTTCATCAGCACATCTGCAATCTGCTCGTCCATCGTAATGTATAGGAGCTTCACAGCTCCTCTCTGCACCATATCCCTGATATAGTGATATTTGATCTCTATGTGTTTCGGCCTGTCATGAAACACTGGGTTCTCGGACAGCTTCACACAACTCTGGTTATCACAAAAGATACCAGTAGCATCCAATGGGAGATCAAATAACTCAGACAGTAGCTTCCGTAGCCATATTGCCTCACAACTAGCTGAATAGGCTGCAACATACTCTACCTCAGCTATACTCAGTGCTATGTAGGACTACTTCCTACTGAACCAAGAGATCACACCTGATCCCATACTGAAGCAGCACCCATATGTGCTCTTCCTATCTGCAGCACTGCCTGCCCAATCTGAATCAACATAACCATGCAGGTTAAACTTTTGATTCGCTTCATACTTGAGCCCATAATCCATTGTACCTTTCAGGTACCTCAGAATATGCTTTATAGCAACCAGGTGAACACTCCTGGGATATGTCAGGAACTGGCTCAATGTGTTCACCGCAAAGCAAATATCTGGTCTCATGTTCATCAGGTACATCAAGGACCCAATCATCTGACGATACATAGTGACATCAACTGGTTTAGATGAAGCATCACACAGAAGCTTCAGGTTCGATGCCATAGCCTCGCAGTCCATCATCCCGAACCTCTTCAGGATCTCTACTGCATACTTCCCTTGTCCAAGGAAGATTCCATCTGCACTCTGCCACACCTCCATAACTAGAAAGTGGTGCATCATACCCAAGTTCTGCACATATATGACTCCCTGTCATGTGTCTCAAAACCAAGTGGCTCCACATACACTTCTTCTTCAACTACACCATTCAAGAAAGTTGTCTTGAAATCCATCTGGTGTATCTTCCACTTCATCACTTTTATATTTCTCTATGCTGCCATCTGCAGCATGATTGATCTTGATAGATCCATATGGAAGTCATAACAAACTTCCCTTCAGGTCTTGGGACCACATCCCAAGCATCATTCTTCATGATCGACGGATCATGGCATTCTTCCCATATCCTGGGAACTTCAATATCTTCAATAGATAATTTTGTTGTTGAACAAATGTTGTAGTTCTTCTTTTGTAGGTAATGGTATACAATCTTTCCTACACAACAAGTTAAATTGCATGATTAGAAAACATCTCATCGTTTTTAGAACAAATTCTTACACATAAAGAAATATGTCATACAGTCATGCAATTATCTTAGCCAATACAACATTTATCCATATTCCGTAACTTTCTAGATGCCTTCCAATCTCTACCAGAACATTGTTAAGAGTGTGCACAACTCCTAACATGTCAGCAAAGAGGTTTCATTCTAGATAAGTAGCAATGGAATGTTGTACAGTGCCATAGGCTACTTACCCATGTATATTAGAAGTATACTGTTCATCAATGCAACTATTCTAATATGCATAATGCACAACCTAATTCTTAGGAACATAAGCATATACATCATTGAATAACACTATTTAAGAAATGACAATTCAAATACTTATCTTTGTTTGGTTGCTGGGTGGACTCCCTCTGAATCTTTGCAACTCCATTCTGATGTGGATTGTGAGAAGTGGTCAACTCCCTCTGAATATTTTCATCCTTGCAGAAACAACTGAAGTGTGCTCCTTTGCTTTCTTGTAGGAACAACTAGAGTGTGCTCCCTCTTGAACTTTGCTTCCTAGATTACCTTTCCTTGAACTTACATCCATCCTTAATCACTATGCATGCTTATTAGTATCACTATTGTGTTATCCTTGAGGTCTCATACATAACCACAAATTTATTAGTATAATCTTAATACTATCAAAACATAATAATCTCAAGCATGTATAGTCAGGATCATTTCAAACACAAATAATAAACATTAGTATTCAAGGTTTTAGGGAAGTCTTCTTTTACTCATACATATTCTTATTTGATCATAGGACTCTTCTGGTTAGTTGAATCATCAATCAAGATAAGAGATATAATATGCATAAAACCCATGATTATTCAAACCTATACCTTCATGATTCTTCTAGTTAGTCATATCATCAATTATGGTAAGAAACATAATATGCATACAACCATGACTATTCAAACCTATGACTTCATGAATCTTCTGGTTAGTCATATCATCAATTATGGTAAGAAACATAATATGCATACATCCATGACTATTCAAACCTATGACTTCATGAATAATCATTATCAACAACACAACAGTATAAGATCCTAACACAAGGTAGGATTCTAGCTTGATATAGGAAAAACATACCTAGATTAGCATGCTAGCTAGTTATGTCTAACATACCTGCATAATGTCTTCTGGTTCTCTTCAATGACTTGTGCTAGTAACTTGCATGTCTCATAAGTTAACCATTGTAGAACCAAGTTATACATACCTCGTAAGTAGATCTTCTATGTGATCCATGACAATGGATGAATCTTTGTCTTCATGTCACCATGATCATATGTTCTTGAGGTAGAACATGATTTGTCTTTCTTGGTGTACCTTTTATGTTAGCGAACAACATAAACCTCATACAACATCACAATGCATTAGTACATTCATAACTGTCAAAACCTTAATCAATGAACATCTTCTATTAAGGTGATACGACAAGTCTAGTAATTAATCAAGATTGTACTGTATTGATAAACATATGATAAACTTAACCATGAAACATACCTGTAAGCCCTACCTGTCAAGATTGCTTGTAATCTTCTTATGGAAGGCCTTAGCCTCATCTCCCTCTAAGACAGGAACTTCTTCACTTATGCAGGTGACCAATCCATCTTCTTCTAGGATCAACCCAATCCACTTGATTTGCAAGAACTGGACCTAGAGCTAGATTAGGGTTTGTCAAAGAAACCCAAAAAATTCAAACTTTGAATTTCAAACTTCTGAAAGGATAGAAATATGCGCCTTGATGAGTTGGTCAAGTTGGTATATTCAGAATTTGAAAACTGCAAATTTTCACCCCTCAAAATTGCCTTTTAGATTTCTGGATTCACTGGGAAGGACGCTGAATTAGGGTTTGAGTATCCTAGAGCTTCACCCAACCAAAATATTTGATTCAAAACTCTAAGCTTCGATTTTTCTGAGGAGCTTCCAGCCATGGTCACAGATTTCAAAAATTCCAATTTTTGCAGAAGCCCTAATTTTCCATCTTTCCGATCAAAGTCCCGAACTGGGGTTTGATCAAGCCCGGCCTTCTGCCAAACCAAAAAATATGATCTTGGTCTCTAAATTTCGATTTTGATGAGTAGCATCTAGTCGTGGTCTTCGATTACAAAAATTCCAACTTTCTTCGAAGCCCTAAATTCCGGAAGCCATGAATGAAGGTACTCAAAAATAATTCTGTTTTGACAGAAATATGTACCTGATTGTTTCTAGTGTAAATCCAAACTTTTTGATCCACAGGGTCTGAAAACTTTTTCTAAGATAACCCGACTTGTTATCTTTCCATCCCGACAGGTCTGACCTCAATTGGATTCTCTGAGAGAGAGTTATGCCAAGTGTCGGAACATGACCTGTTTATGGGATAATACAGGAGAGCGAACTTGTACGGAGTGCCACATGTCACTATTTCAACTTCAGCCTCTGAAATGTTTTCTTGAGATATCTCGACCTATTATATTTCCATCTCAATAGGTCTGACCTCAATTGGATTCTCTGAGAGAGAGTTATTCCAAGTGTCGCAACGTGACCTATTTATGGGATAATACAGGAGAATGAACTTTTACAGCGTGAAACATGTCACTGGGTCAACTTCGGCCTCTAAAAACATTTCTTGAGATAGTATAGTCTATGTACTACCTGTCACTTTTTACGAAATTTCATTTGGAGCTTCCTAGCCCAAGTTATGACCTTTTTCCAAGGTCACCTGTTTATGACTGAGATCTTGAAGAGGTAGAAACCCTATATTGTACAGATCATAAATCACAAAGTACAATGAATTAGAAGTTGTCCTTTGGAAACAAGGTACATGGGGATCTGATCTTCAACCTGTAAAAGTTTCAGATCCGAAAACTTCTCCAAAATGGATTTATAGCGAAAGTGCTACGATGACTGGTTTTTGCTATATCAAGCCCTAGCATCGTAAGTGCAACAAGTGTCATACATGCCATATCATGCCTTCTTTCAGGCTAGCTCTAATGCCATGTTAAATTTTCAGAATTTACTTCAATCTGATCTAGGATCTTAACTGAGAGAACAACATGTACAGCAAATCTATAGCATATCAATCATGGACACAATAATGCAAGCACACTAGAGACACAGAGTTTACTTGGGGAAAACCATAAAGGTGAAAAACCCCAATAACTTCCTCAGAGATAGATAGAGCAATGATACAACCAGAATACAAGAGATAGTCTTCTCCTAGTAGTAGAGCCTCCTCCTCCACAAGTGCGCCACTCTCCCAAGTGTGAGTGAGAGAATAGAATGTGTAAAATGAGAGAGACAAACTCTCTATTTATACACTAACTTGACTTGACCTTTACTCAACTAGGTCGGCCTTAACTTAACCACTTAACATAATGCTGACTGGGCCGACCCCCACTAGGGTCATCTAATAACCCTTTGACCCACATGGCCGACCCCCAATAGGTTGGTCTAATAACCCTTTGACCCACATGACTTATACAGGGCCGACCCCAACAAGGTGGTCTAATAACCCATCAAGTATAAGTTACGACACTTACAATATAAATGACGATACTTCCGTATAGAGGAATAATAACATCTCTATAGGAATACAATATACAGATATGTGAAATACATTTTGAAGTTACATATACATCAACACGGTGGACGATTTTGCAAAGTTGACCCCCGTGGGAAAAAATTGCACACTCCCTCACTGAGCAAAACCCTAGTTTCCAAGATGGACTTGCAAGGTGACACCTGGGCCATTGGACTGGAGGAGAGGGGCACCCCTAGCACTATCTAGACGTCCTAAATCCAACAGAGTCGACGGTTCGTCGATCGGAGCCACGGTCGTTATTCTATGGCTCGTTCCGTCTCACATCCAAAAGGCCTTCAGGGATACCTACAGGATACTTATCGGGGGGATAGAAGTCCAACTGTGCAGCAAAACTGGGTTCCACAGATTCCTGCAAGTGTGTTTAGGGAGGTTCCGATTGGGAACACTAGCCGTAAGTGCCCGACGGATGATTTTGCAAAGTTGACCCCCGTGTGCAAAAATTGCACACTTCCTCATTGAGCAAAACCCTAGTTTCCAAGATGGACCTACAAGGTGACACCTGGGAAATTGGACCAGAGGAGAGCGGCACCCCCACGGTGGCTTCACTAGAAGGCAATATAATACCATGTTCATTCATATTACGGTATTAAATATTCATGAAAACCTAAAAATTATATTGCTTATATATTAAGGGGCAAAGGGTTTTTTTATTTAATGTAACAATGCAAAAATACTTTGGGGTCTTTTTTATATGGGCAGGCTGACAAATATCCACCAAATGGAGATGGCAGGATCACGACCGAATGAGAAATTAGGTTGAGGTAAGGGTCGGGCTTACGCAGGGAAATCACGTATTGAGGCAAGCTTGAGGCCAGGGGTTTCATGGTGAAGTGGGTTTCTAGTCGATCATAGTCGAGAGACAGTGGTCATTGACAGCCAATTGTTACCAATAGCACTCAGCTAGTTGTTACCAATAGCCTTGGGAGGTTCTACGCCACCAGGGCCTGTTACAGGCCCTTGATAGGCCTTGGGGGCTTGAATACCTAACCACTCGTGCCTATTACAGGCCTTGGGAGGTTTAGTCAGCCTCCTAGAGCTTGTTACAGGCCTTGGGGGCTTGGATACCTAGACCACAACAGGCTTAGTCAACGATTGGGGAGCTACAACATGCAATCTAAATGTTGTACTATGTGCATTGGCTCTAGTGACATACAAGAAGTGATCTCCTATCTCTTCATTAGACCATTAGATGTTGCAAATCATAATGCTATGTGGTTGAGTAATTAAATTGTGGGTGAAGTAATGTGCATCCACAATATACATCGAAAGAATCAAGGTCCATTGTAGAATGCATTTGGGGTCATAAGAGGGGCATCATATCAATATACTAGGTAGAAATATAAAGGGGTATAAAAAATGTTAATGAAAAAATTGATACATACAATATCTAGTGAAAATAGGGGTTTTTTTAAATTGGGAAGGCATATTGGGAGGGGGTATTTTCTAATATTTAGTGAAATTAGGGGTATTGTTTCATATGCCACGAACGAATGTGCTATGATAGCGATTTATTGAGTGAACCCACCGTGGGCACCCCTAGCACTATCCGAACATCCTGAATCCAATGGATTCGATGGTTCATCGATCAGAGACACAGTCATCATTCTATGGCTCGTTCCACCTCACATCCAAAAGGCCTTCAGGGACACCTGTTGGATACCTACCGGGGGCATAGAAGTCCAACCGTGTAGCAAAACAAGGTTCTAGGGAATCCTACAAGTGTTTCTAGGGAGGTTCCGGCTGGGAACGCTAGCAGTAAGTGCCCAGCAGACGATTTTGCAAAGTTGACCCCCGTGTGCAAAAATTGCACAGTCCCTCACTAAGCAAAACCCTAGTTTCTAAGATGGACCTACAAGGTGACATCGGGGCCATTAGACCAGAGGGGAGGGGCACCCCTAGCACTATCCGGACATCCTAAATCCAACGGATTCGACGGTTCATCGATTCGAGCCACGGTCGTCATTCTATGGTTCGTTCCACCTCGCATCCAAAAGGCCTTTAGGGACACCTGCTGGATACCTACCGGGGGCATAGAAGTCCAACCGTGTAGCAAAACCAGGTTTTGGGGAGTCCTGCAAGTGTTTCTAGGGAGGTTTCGGCTGGGAATGTTAGCAGTAAGTGTCCGACGGACGATTTTGCAAAGTTGACCCCCGTGTGCAAAACTTGCACAGTCCCTCACTGAGCAGAACCTTAGTTTCTAAGATGGACCTACAAGGTGACACTGGGGCCATTGGACCAGAGGGGAGGGGCACCCCTAGCACTATACGGACATCTTGAATCCAACGAAGTCGACAGTTCGTCGATCCGAGCCACAGTCGTCATTCTATGGCTCATTTTATACCCCTGCGCCCGGAGAAGGTTGAAGCTGTAAAGCAACAACTCTCTGGTATTCATCCTGAAGCTCTTTTGTTTATGTCTAAGATAAAGAAACTCTCAGTTCATGAGTTGGAACATATTGATCTTAACAGGATTTATACAATCTCTGTTTTACAAGAAACTGACCTTAGAACTTCTCGTAGCAATGACAATGAACCCTTCATTTTGCATTTGTTAGTAGAAGAAGATCAATTTTCGACAAAACAATGTAGTTATTACATGTGGAGGTAACGGTTTCCCGTGGGAAATGAGTGTAGGTTTGAGCAGAGGAAAGATGTTGGGGAATGGGCTATTAAATTAGCTTTTCCAGTGGGTGAGTGGCTTATAGAAGGAAATATGGCGGTTGTAGGTATCTATGCTTTTCTTCTTACGAAAATTGTAATAGGATTTCCATTTATAATACATGCATATTTTTTACTAGTTTCGACAAGAGAAAGTATCATTTTCAATAACAAGTGGAACCAGAGAATCCTTCATTGTGTTCCATTAGCCTTTTGTTCAACATTTCATGCTCTGATAAGAGGTAATTCACCTCTATCATCGAAAACTTGGGTCTATAGGTACCTTCCCTTTCATATTCCTCGTTATCCATAGCTAACACAAGTTAGAGATGCCATTTAGACCCAATTGAAAGACGAGGAAGTGGTTTTATGTGACGTTAGCTTTGGGAATAAATGTTTATGTAAGCCAATAGAAGCTCAGACAATACTCCCTTCTTTTATACGCATTCTGGAGAAAGCAAGAGGACAAGTTCATCAAAGCTACTTCATTCATCTATATTCTCGTAATGCACACATAGTCCATCCTTATCTTGATAAAGAAGAGTTTTATAATAGCTTGATTTTTTTGGGCATGGTTATCTCCCTGTATTCGGTTGTTTGATTGGTTGACAAGCTTGCCTGAAAATCTGTACGTTGAACTTCTTTGTTTTATTGCTGAAAATTGGAAGGGATTTTCAAGTCATCTGCAAAACACTCCTTTGTTGAAATATGTAAGTTCTTCCAACACCATAGATTTGGCTAGTGTATCAAATGCTGCCGTCAACACAAGAATTTATCTTTCGTCAAAGGAATCGCACATATTGTGGCTGACCAAATGGTCTGGGGAGCTTGGAAGTGCCGCCAAATATTATTCCATGCCTGAATCTACCTAGAAGGAAATTATAAATTCAGATCCTCGAGAATGCCTGAAACTACCTAGAAGTCAATTATAAATTTAGATCCTCGAGAAGGTGAGAAACTGTATGAGTGGTTGAATCAGTATCCTAAAATTACAGAGATTTCTATCTCAAAGTTTGCTGAGTGGATCCTGGATGTAGTATCAGACTCAATAGACAGTAAACTTGTTATCACAACTGCACATGTTTTGCACTATTCATCTACAAATAACTACGTCTCTCCCAAAGAGCTTACCAGTCTTTGAAATAATATTCCCCTAGTAGATGAAGGTGGGAAAATCATTAGGGTATGAGGCTCTATGAAGTTTCTCCAGCCTGCATCCACGAGTAATTGGGCCAAGGTGTCCCGGAATGGCCCCGGGGTGCCCGACTAGAATGCCCGCAGCACCCGAACCGTGGCTCCGTTGGAGAATCTTCCGATTCCGGTGGGTCTGGGACATTGATTTTCAGCTAGGGTACCCCCCACAGCGTGCCTCGAAGACCCGGAAGCGGTGCCAATGGGCCATCTCCGGAGCTAGGGTTTTGCTTAGTGAGGGCCATTCCAAAATTGCTCAAGGGGGCCATTTCTCTCCGGGAGGCCCCCAAGCATGCGTGGCCACCGTGGATAGGTCCAAAATGGCCACTTGGAGCTGTGGAAGCCGATGGTATCCAAGTCTGCTCTCCGGTTTGGGTTCCGTGGCCCTAAAGCAAATCCCCCAAGTGTCCTTGAATGGCCCCGGGGTGCCTGAATAGAATGCCCGTAGCACCCATACCATGGATCTATTGGAGAATCCATCGATTCCAGTGGGTCTGGGATGACGGGTTTCAGCTAGGCCCCCCCCCTCAACATGCCTCGAAGACCCAGAAGCAGTGCCAATAGGCCATCTCCAGAGCTAGGGTTTTGCTTAGTGATGGCCATTCCAAAATTTCTCGAGGGGGGCATTTCTCGTCCGGAGGCCCCTGGGAATGTGTGGCCACCATGGACAGGTCCACAATGGCCACATGGACTTGTGAAATCCGACGAAATCCAAGTACACTCGCCAGTTTGGGTTCTGTGGCCCTGGAGCAAATTCCTCAAGTGTCCCTGAATGGCGCCGGGGTGCCCGCTAGAATTCCTGTAGAAGCCAAACCGTGGCTCCGTTCATGAATCCATCAATTTTGGTGGGTCTGGGACGCCGGGTTTTAGCTAGCCCCCTCCCCACAACGTGCCTGGAAGATCCAGAAGTAGTGCCAATGGGCCATCTCCGGAGCTAGGGTTTTGCTCAATGAGGGCCATTCCAAAATCACTCAAGGGGGGCATTTCTTGCCCGGAGGCCCCCAAGAATCCATGGCCACCGTGGACAGGTCCACAATGGCAATGTGGACCTATGGGAGCCGATGGAATCCAAGTTCGCTAGCTGGTTTGGGTTCTGTGGCCCTGGAGCAAATCCCCTAAGTGTCTCTGAATGGCCCCGGGGTGCCCGACTAGAATGCCCGTAGCACCCAAACTATGGCTCCATTGGTGAATCTGTTGATTCCGGTGGGTCTAGGATGTCGGTTGTCAGCTAGGGGACTCCCCACAGCGTCCCTCAAAGACCCAGAAGCGGTGCCAATGGGCCATCTCCGGAGCTAGGGTTTTGCTGAGTGAGTGCCATTCCAAATTCTCTCAAGGGGGGTATTTCTCGTCCGGAGGCCCTCGAGCATGAGTGGCCACCGTGAACAGGTCCACAATGGCCACGTGGACCTGTGGGAGGTGAGGGAATCCAAGTCTGCTTGCTAGTTTGGGTTCCGTGGCCCTATAGCAAATTGGCAATGCCACCCTGGAACATTTAGAACAATCAGATAAATGATGAAACTAGATGCATATAGTAATTTTCATTAAAATTGAACAAGATTTTCATAAACTAGTCAATCTCATCGTGAAAACAGTTGGCTAGTCTTCGGGGTTGGCGGATGGAGCATTCGGTTGGACAACTTGCTCCAATGCTAGAGTGGATGGTATCGAGGAGGATGTAGCCACATCGATGGTGGCTACACCACTGGGGGGGAACAGTGGAAGAAGGGGGGGGTGGCAGAAGGAGGCATGGACTGGGATGGGCGAAGTGGACTAGCATGTCTAGGGCGATAAAGCTCAGCTGGCTGTAGTATGGGTCAGGGCACCCTGGAAGGGGAAGCAAGTGTGGTGGGGAAATGTGGGGGGGGGGGGGGGGGGCGAGGTCTATGTTGCGGTAGAGGGATTGGTGATTGTGGATGGGTGGTGTGCTGTGGTCGGATGGGGGAGTGTGGGAAGATGGGAAACTGATACGGAGGTGGATATGGATATGAAACACAAGGGGGAGATGGATGGAATTGTGGTTCTATATAGGAGGGGGGGGTTGGATGGAAGGGGTTGGGGAATGGGAAGGAGGAATAAGGGCACTGGCAGGTTGAGGTGCTTGCACCTGCATACACATTTATAACCTCATAGTTTAATATAGAAAAATATAAATATACATGGACAAGTCATCATATTTGAAATTAAATTTATGCTTTAATAAAAACGATACCTGTGCACGTGGAGAACAGTTGGTCCCCGATGGTGGTGGCTGGTCGCTAGAGCCCGTGGACACCTATGCGAACACTACAATTTTTAGACTAAATTTATATACACAATATTAACAATATCAAACAAAATGCCAATGAGAATGATAACGATAGTACTTAAAAAACATGACTGCAATTAATTTATATTCAAGTTAGATGATAGTGGTTTGATGGTATTTGGATATTATATAACTTTTTTATTGTATTGGTGCAGTCCATTTGTTCAAGACTTGGTAAAGAACTTGGCTGTGGGGATCGAGTCCTTTGACCCACAATGGATTGGGCCCATGATAGGAACAAATGACCCATTATGTGGTCATTCATTGAAGATAACGTGGAAAAGAAGGTTGACAACTTATGCTTGAAGTGTTTGATGGGCAAAGTTGTCATTGATATTCAATATTCTAAAAGGATAGAAGGTGGCATGGCATGAAATTAAAATTAAATAAGGTGACAGGGCATAGAAGGTGACATGGTGAGCTTTTCCTTTTTTTGGAGTCATCCCCATGAGTAGGTGATATTTTCCTTTGGCCCTAGAGAGATGTGCAGTGCCTCATAAGCGAATGGAATTCATGTCCATTTACAAATTTGAATTGGAAACCTATGTAATGTGTTTGGGTTCTTGATGAAGAGTTCCTAGGTTTTGATGTCTTCTTATAGATTTGTAGTTTCCTACAAGCTTGATTCACCCAATGGAAAAGTATTTGCATCCCTAGAGTGAGGATCTTGAGTCCCTTTATTTCCATAACATTTACATCATCAAATAAAATGGCATCTCATTGTTTCAATTTGCAAAGAGGTGCTAAATAGAAATTAAGTTAGTGTGCATGTTATTTAATACACTTTAGAGTGTTGATCGTTAGAAAAAGGAAGAAAGAGAAATCTTTTTCATGATTAAATTACTTATAAGGTTGAATGTGCCATGTTCTTTTGCATTGAATGAGTAATTATGTGTTCTTGATTGAATAGCCATGTTGTTAGAATGATATCACGTGATTGAAATCATGGAAATCTTGAGTTAAATGAGTATTCTTGATGTTAAATGTTTTACCAAGTTATATTTGAATCAAGATAATAGCAAGGCCCCATAGACCATATTTGTAAGATTATCGCTCTTCCTTATGGGCCTTACATCATTTTCAAAAACTTTAGTGACAATACATGTTATAAGTTGTTTTAAGTTGTTTATATGTCTTTCCTAATGGCATGTTCTAGGAGTAGTAGTATGATTACTTTCAGTCTCAAATATTAGAATAAATTGGAAATCCGGTGATAATAAACTAGGGTAATAAGGACATGAGAAACATCAGGTTCTTGAATTTCTAGAATCTTGGTCACTATGATTCTCTTTTTCCCGAGAGTTTTGCACAATGTAGTGAAAATTCATAGCAATAAATAGTTTTCCTATTGGTCTCGGTGGATGCAAAAGTGACAAGTACAACATCTTAGTGAACTCAATTAATGCAACAAAGTTAGAAGAAGCATAGAAGTGATTTGACCACCTTTACCATTAAAAGAACCTATTAGTAGAAGATGGGGGAAAGTGATAGTTACCATGGTAATATATTCTCAAAGTTTAAGATTTAAGAACACATGGAAGCAAAGGTTGATTTGGTGGACAAAGTGATGGGCATTGGAGCCATTGGCACACCTATTGAGCCAAGAGTCAAATGACCCATACTGTGGTCATTTGAAGATGATTTGGAAAGGGAGAGTACATGGCAAAGATAACTTGGATGACATGGTGACAAATGGAAAAGCAACAATAACACACATGGCATTGGTAAAACATAGGAAGAGCAAGCAAGCTTTGGATGGTAGTCTAAGGATGAAGGACACTGTGGGCATCACCAAAACCTAAGCTGCGGGCTCATCATTGGTCAAGTAAGAATGACAGATTTTGGAAATTTCTCTCCCATTTGTATAATCATTAGAGGTCTAGGATGCCTAAAGTGAACATGGACAAATGTTTCTAGTTTTCTTAGGTTTTCATGTTTTATAAGGTTTCATTTTTGTTTGGTTGGATTATATGAATTTATAGCTCTCAAATAATTTAGACAATATGATAAACACTACTGTAAAATATGATGATAATATGGTAATTACTCAGTTCTAATTAATTTTTAATTACTGAAAAAATGACTGGTAACAGGATCTAATTATTCAAAGTAAAGAAGTTACCTGTGTGTATGATGCTGCAATCTCCTCTACTGCTGCCATGGCTCCATTGAGGTCAAAGGAACTGACGTCCTGCCACCTAAGGGATGGAGATCTGGCCCCGAATAAATGTACATTAAAACAAATAAAGTCAACAATGTGTAATTCAAAGTTAAATATATTAAACAATACGATATCAAAGAAAATACAACAAATACTTGAACATTAAATAAAAAAATAGCAAACTTGATCCATGAAGCTCCCTATGGCATGATGCTACGTATCACCATGATAAGAATGACCATAGTGAGAACAACAATCTATTGTTGTTCCAGCAGAACTAGAAGGCCCCCCCTGGTTCCACCTGTACCCAGCATGTCCTGGCCACCACCCATAGAATGTGAAACTATCTGTGTCTCATCGATGTCCTCCTAGCTCTATGAAGACATGGCCACAAATTTGTTATGTTGAAGAAAGCCATGTGTGGCACGTCTGACGGAGTCATGAATCTCATCTAGGCCACTACCAAACCCGGGTGGTTGAGGAGGGGGGGTTTGGCTCTCTCCTGGGTGCAGGAGGTCCTCTAAGTGGGTTGTGGTGTGCCTAAGGTCGATCTTGGGTAGAGCCAATACCGACACCTTGAAACTCAGTGATGTCAAAATAGTTGACATGGTACCCTATCTCAAACTCAGCCCACAATTTCTGAAGGAAATACTGTGGGACCTCCAAATTGTTGCACGGGGGGCCTGTCAAACACCATGAACCACCTCTTTCTCCAGTTATCTCTCCATGGCTAGTAAATGCACGAGTTCATGCAAACCTGAGGCCTTGTCACAGCTAGAGGTTGTCCTATCGAGGGAACTATGAACTTGCTATACAACTAGGCTTTGGTGATGTTGAGGTCTTTTATCTGCTCTTTGGACAACCCAGTGGAGTAGTGTTCCCTCATTCGAGCCCTGTATTGGTTCAAGTTTGTTATCTCACTATGTGCAATATTGATTGATTCAATTATGTTTTGCAGGGATGAAGCCAAAGAAACCCGAGAGGGTTCCTTGGTGCTATTCAATTCATTACTTAGTGCCCTCAATTGATTTAAATCTTGGTGTAATTGATCTTCAGGGTTTTCATTATGTTCATTGTCGGTTCCCATGTTGTCTTCTGAAGGTCGGGTTTCATTGGTTTCATCGGATGGTCCAGGTGTGTTTCACATCTTGTTAGGTGTAGTGTAATGTCCCTTGTTAGGAATTTTATTAAAATGACAATTTTCCACTAATTTTCCCTAGTTTGACCTTTGATTAGTTTTGATCTATAGGTCCCAAATTTGCCCCAAATGATCCCAAATATTCTGAGAAGGTATATGAATGATATTAGAACATAAATATGTGTTTCAAGGATGCCTTTGGACCTTTAAAATACTTCTGCAAATCCTCTTTCAATTCTGATCAATGTAGGTAACTTTACTAGTGATTTTCCTTTGACTAGTATTGGTCTCTAGGTCTCAAATTGACTCCAAATGCCTTCGAATCTTCAAGGAAGGTGTATGAATGATATTAGAAATTGAATATGATGTTTATGGATGACATATGTCCACAAAAATACCTTTGCAAACTCTCTTAATAATCTGGACCAATTATGCAATTTTACTAGTAATTTGGGGTTCAAATCCCCCTAGGGTAAGTACTGAAAATGGCTTCCCAAATGCCTCCAAACCCACTCAAATTTATGAACAGAGGTATGTAATGTGTTAAGTATTTTATTAAAGTCTCATATGCACCATTAATGGATTATTACAACTGTTCTCACTCTCTCCCATTCAACTGCAAAAATCCCCAATTCGACCCTTGGGGAAATGGCACTATTTCACCTCCCAATACAACTAAACTGAGTAAAAATGCTTCAAATGCTCAAGTACAGTACATGGAACTTGTAGAAGACATCCATGGCAGTATATTGATCACAAATATATCAGAGAATCATCCATTCATTCGAAATCATCATCAATACATTGGCTCACAACAAGGTAGTGGGGAAATGGCATTGTTCTTCCATTAAAAATGAGATCTATACATTTCTACTTGGAATTTCGACCTGAAACATTTTAGAGATGAAGAACAGAGTATTTAATTCATATTACAAAATAAATGAGGCATTAAAAGCTTCCCCAACGAGTACAATAGCTCACCAAAAATGCCCTCCCTCAAGGATCAAGAATATGCCATCAAAACTGGAAATGGTTGAAGGAGTGAGCTGCAATAGAAGAAAACATGAGTTGCCCTGTAGCTTACACCTGCAAATAAAGACTCCATTAAAGCTCCAAATGAAAGGTCTGAATGGCCTTTCCATTTACCAACTTGGATGGGAATCTTTCACCCTTGAAATTGGCTAAGGCAAGAAATTAGTCATCCACTGGCTCTCCCTCTTCACAAATGCAATTGCAAATTCTACAAATGATACAAAACCAGTTTTATTCTTTGTTATTGACATTTATAAGCTTCTAATGTCCTCCATGGGTCGAATTCCTTCCAAGAGACTCATGCCAACTCATGTTGGGAAGAGATTCCAAAGAACGCCACTTGTACAACAATTCCTAGTCTCCCACTTCCACCAAATCACATGTGGAAGCATCTTAGCTGCCCTAACACCCTTGAGCGCCCTCTTGGAGTCTATTTTTAGCCCTGACATGTCATATATGTCATATGTAAGCCTTTAGGTCTGATTTGTGTCATAGGTGTCATAGCATCTTCATCATTGTTGTCATAGAGCTAGGGAATCTAGCCCAAGTGTCTCACTAGCTCCAAATTGCCTCTTCCTCTTCCATGGGAGTTACTCTTCCTCTATATTTCGACCTTGGATGAGTCATGCAATGAATAATACCTTTTGGACTCCCCCAAGTATGTTACCATTCACCTTGAATTTGAATTGGTGAGAGAATGATGCCAAATGTAGTGGGAAAATCTAGGCATATGTGGGTCCCACTTCCTCCATGTGTCTTCATGATGAAATGCCACTTTGATTTTCACTTGTATATATTTATTTATCTCCTTTATTAGATATTTATTCCATTCTAATGTTCAAACATCATTTATTATCCCCATTATTCCAAATCCCAAAGCTTCCACCCCAAACCTAGGAAACTAGTAATTTTCCTCCTTGGCAATTATTTGACCTTTAGCATCAATTTGACAAACTCTAATGAATAGGGCCAATGTGATTAGGCCATTGTGACCCAATACCAAATTTGGGACATGACATGTAGATGGCCTGCAATGAAATTTTCTTGGTTTTTTAATGGATTGCAATTTTTTTTTAAAATTAAGATTGAATTGGAAAACAAAAAAAAACAAAAATAACAACAAATTTGTGCTTTGAGGAGCACCTACCTCGAGAAATTGATGGCAAGGAGGTGTAGGGCGATTTGTTGGCGTTGGTGTGCTCTAGGACACGCTCGCAAGGTGCCACTATGCGTTCGCGGGATGCTCTGTGCGCTCACGGGTTTGTCGAAAATGACAAACCCGTGAGCTCTATTTTTTTTATAAAAAAAAGGGGCACGCACTCATCATTGACGCGTGCATGCCATTTTGTGCGTACGCGTCTATGACGCATGCGCACCCCTTTTGTCCATGTGGGCTCGACCACGTGGACGTTCGGCATTGCCGAAGCAGCGACGCGTGCAGGCATTTGGATGCGCGTGTGCGTCGCTTTTTTTTCCGCTCGCGCATTGCTGTTGCGACCATTTTGGGTACCAGCTTCGTGTGGGTACCCTATAAGAAATGCATAATCTTTCCTTTGCCTAATTGTACCTAGCAATTTACCCAATTATTGATTAATATGTGGTTATTACAAAACTAATTTATCTAACTCATTTTCCTATTATTAAGTTAATAATACATAATCCAATATAATTTCCATTATAATCATCTAGTTGTGAACTATTTCAATTTGGAATTGTGTTGCAAATGATAACACATAAATCCTACAAATTGGAAAAAGTTACATTAATTAATTAATTATGAAGTAAAATAGTCATTTACCAAAAACTATTATCTAACTCATTGTTCTATAAGAATATATAATCCAACATATTTTCCATTATAATGGTCAACTATTGCAATTTGGAATCATGTTATAAATGAATAGTTAAAATTTACCCAATTATTGATTAATTTGTAATTATTACAAAACTAATATCTAACTCATTGATCTATTTTTAACTTAACAAGATATAATCCATATATCTTCCATTATAATCGTTAGGCACCAACTATTCCAATTTGGAATTGTGTTGTAAATGATCGCATATAAATCCTATGAATAGGCAAAAGTTGCATTAATTAATTAATTATGAAGTTAAATACTTGCAATTTACTCAATTATTGATTAATTTACAATTATTACAAAACTAATATTAAATTCATTGTTACATTATTAACTTAACAATAATACAGAAAGATTTAGTGGTCTTGTAATTATTTATGAAAATATTTATTTAATATCTAAGGATGCCTAAATAAAATTTGAAATTAAAACTTTACATATATTTATATAAATGTGTTTTCCAATTTAACAAATTTAAACTTGGAGTTGGTGTAATTGTTTTTATATAAAAAATTATATATTTAATTTTTTTGCTCTCGCATGTGCCATGTTAGCATTATATACGTGACACTATGTCCATATCGAATTTTATATCCTCTAAGTCCATATTAGAAACTATTCCCCAATGTGGAATAACTTTTTTGATGCAATAAATGTACTAAAAGCAAACATCATAGATCTCGGTACTCTCAATTGACCTTCTTGGAGTTCCTATGTCACTCATTCAATGGAATTTCAAGCTAACTACTTCCGACGTACTAACCAAACACAACATTATTATTGTGCTTTTTTTTTTCAAAATTAATGGGGTTTCCCAATGACACTTTGTGAAAATATTAATCCATAATCAACAACACTCGGAATCATAAGGTGCTCTCTATAAAATGTTCAAGTCTCTCATGAATTTTCCTTTATTTTTTTTTGTTTTCTTTATAGTCCATTGATAACTCCCACTTACAAAGTAGTAGATTTATAGTTTTAAGTAGACATTGCCATACGATTTAGAAGGCAAAGGTTTAACCTTTAACCTTTGTTTTCATTTTGAGCTCGCCATTTGAAATATCAAGATAAAGGTCTCATTGGACACTAGATTTTTTTGAAAGGTTTATTCATAGAATTGAAGGTATGAGCAATAGATATAACCCATTTTCTACTGGTACTACCGATTCTTTCCAATTTTGATTCTATATGACATATTTTTTCACCATATAAAGTTGCCTTCAAGTAGTCTAAGGGTATAGGAATATATCAAAACCAAGAGGAGAATAAATAATGATCGAGGCACTCTACAACTACTTCCAAAAGGCCTCCAAATTAGGTTTTCATGAGTTTCATGAAGATATATGCATGTTGTTTGGTATCCTCTCAACAAGAATATTCAACTTCGGGATAGTTTTTCCTCTTCTTAATGCTCTTAATTTTTTGTTATAGTTTTGTAAGCCATTAACATTAACTCCCAAATCTCATTGGTTGTCATATTTCATGTAGTTTCTTAGTGTACCTAATTCCATAACCAGTTGGAGCCTACGGTATGAGCATTGCAATTCAATGAAGTAGAACTTCTTATGCACTATGATGCAATGAATTGGCATTGCTTATTCTCTTTTTTTTTCAATAGAACAACATCCACGTTTTTCATAGATTCACTCCCAATCTCATCTTGTCTTCATTAAAGGGATCTCAAGAAAGCTTGTTTCATCTTAACATTTTACTATTCTAAATCCATTTTAGGTTTTTCGTTTTTTAAATCCAAAATGATGTTAAGGATATTTTGTTTTTATGCTCATTGATCCATATTTTCTTTTACTTCATGAATCCATATAAAATTGTGTACTATAAATCCATGTTAGTAATTATTTTCTATTCTACAAAAAAATCTTTAGATACACAAGTATAAGAACTTGGATCTTTCTGGCACTCCTTTATTGTAATTTGAAAGTATCTACTTACCATGTACTTAAAATGAGATTCCTAAGGCCATGATGTGCAAATAATAATCCACAATTAATAACATTAAAAATTATAATATTTTTTTGAAAAATGTTTGAACTTCTCATATAATCTCTTTTAAAAAAATTCATATTTATTTAAAAATCATAAATAACTATATTTATAAACTACCACATTTAAAGTTAATTCCATGTTTTAAGTACCACATTTAATGTTAATGTCATGTTTTAAGAAACACTACCCTAATTTTTTAGAATGTAAAGGTTTGACATTGGTATTTACTTTGAACTTTCCATATGAAAGATCAAAAAAAGGGCCTCACCACTCAAATATAAAGGTTCAACGTTGATGTTTCTTTTGATATTTGCATATGCAAGATGATAAAAAGGGCCTCACTACATATTAAAAAAATTATTACTTATTATCATAAGACTTTATACAAATTTCTCAATTGTTTTCTTTTCTTTTGCATTCCAATGGAGTGGTAATCAGTATTCATTTTGTAAACTAGAAAAAACGTGAACCCATTGAATAAATATATCACAAATGAGTTAGTACATAGGAACATACTAATAAAATAGTATAGTTTACGAGACTTTGTTAATTGAATTAAATAAAAATATATTTATTCGAGAGCTATAGTCAAAATATTAAAAATATAAGGGGCAATAGATACATGAAGGTTATATATAATTGTAAAGGAAAACGATAATTAACCTACATGTCGTTATTAATTGTGGAAACAAATAATGAAGAAGAAGTCCTTTCTTTGGAAACAATAATGAAGAAGTTCTAAGTCCTTGTTTTATATTAAGAAATGTTCATTTTGAAAGATTTGGAAATTAAGAATGTCTTGATCTTTGCTGGCTTATCACTTGGACAATCGAGAAAAGCAGGTCTCGAAACATTCTATTCTCTTTAAATATCTATTGCTAGAAAAAAATGGTTCATTCCTTGCTTTGAATGCATGGAATTCCCAATATAATCTAATCTTGCAACTCTCATGCAGATCCCATGGCAAATTGGGTAGTTAATTTAGACAAACTTTAGTTAAAACGGGGAGTCACCCTATTATTTATTGAATTTCATGAATTACAACATTAGGCACAACATATAATGTTTCTTGATGGACAAATGACACTTCAACTAGATCGAGGAGAGTTCCTTTAAACCTCTCCTTCCCTATACCCTCCACACACTTCATCAATTACCATCGTCATGGAATATTTAACTTTTATCAGGTGGGGAATTATGGTGTAGGTGGGATATTTCATTGTTGTTATAGGATATTTAACTTTTATTAGGTGGGGAATTATGGTGTAGGTGGGATATTTAAGGCTTCAAGGATGGTGGAATTTTCCGTCCTAATGGGTTGGGTTGGACATTTGTTCGGTTTTGGATTGTTGCATTGCCTATTGGGATGCTCATGTTTGCACTTGGACTATGAAGTGGACTATTGCATCATGAAATGGTTTCAATTGGATTTGGATTATGAATTAGGCTATTACAGGTTGGGTAAAACTCATTTCAAATTCAATCGCAACCTAGGTTTGATTTGCTTGAATTTAGATTATTGATTTGCATTTAGGATTATCCATATATTCATCTCTAGCTATCCCTATTTTGATGTCACCATGTTTCAACACAATTATCCTATAAAGTGCTCACATTGAGAAGCCTTGGGATTGCACAATGTTTTGAGGTCTCTTAGGTAAATGGATGCTCTTTAGGAGGCCATTTCTTACTTGAACTAAAGCGTAGTCAATCAAATTGAGACTCAATTGGAAAATAATGCATAGTTGGAAATAAAGGAAAAATCCCAAAATCAGAGGATGAAGAAATTGGTTTCAAATTTGGACATGTAATATAACATAACACTAGGATTTTCTCGTAACTCTCAGTCTTTAGGAACTCTGAATTTGGACATACACTAGAACATAACACTAATATTTTTTTCAAACATTTGACACTTATATATTGTAATATTGTATATAGAATTTATTGAATCCATCATTTATATAATTTATGTTATTCAATAACAAAATCTCATTATAATAATAAAAAATGTTAAACATCTATTGCAATGAGTAAATGTACAATTTAATAACGTTATATTTAATGATAATAATTTTATAGACTTAAAATTATATTAACTTTTATTTATAATCAAAGTATATTAATAAAACTAAAGTAAATATTAATTAATTATATCGGCATCTCCTTCCATAGAGGAGAAAGGGAAAATGGAAAATGATATCACATCCAAAGGAATCAATAAAAGTATGGAAAAAGGAAAATGATAAAAGTAAAATGTCGTGTAAAGGTAATCTATAACAAATAGAAAGATTAAAATCAAACATTGATATTGTAAAGTAATTGAAAATTTATTTACTTAATTACTATTTTGTATGGGATGATACAACATTTCTATTAAAATATAATTAAAAATTAAAATAAATAATGCATCATGTAATGCATAAGGTTTGATGTATGGAAATGTGTAAAGTTTTTGTTAATATGTTATTTAATTTAATTTTTGTCATTGAATCATTGAAAAAATAAAAATACTTATTTTATGAGTGATGTTGGTGGGTTTTATGTTTAATTGATTGATTTTTTTGTCTTTCTAGTAAGCTTTTTTAGTTTCCTTTGCTTCCTATTTTTTACTGCATAGAGGCATTTTTGTTTCTATGGATTGTCAATATATGTATGGTACCATCTCCAAACTTAATTAACCATTGTTAAAATCACATATAAAAGTTATGGTTAATTATGGTCAAACAATAATGAACCATGGCAAACTATGGCCTAGCATATTTAATCATCATTTCTCATCCATCACCAATGATGGTAAGTGATGGTCAAATAAAGTTATTGTTACATAACCAAAGTCAACTATACACAATGATGCTAAGTAATGTAAACCATGGTTGACCAAAGTTAAACAATAGTCAATCATGGTGCATTAAAGTCAACAATGGTTTGCTATAACTAGACAATGCGTGAACAATAGTCAACCATAGCTTATTATGGTCAAACTTGATCAACTATCATTTAACACCTTTGTTAACATCGTCAATATAGATCAAAGATGGTCACCTTATGTAAGCAAAGTTAACCATGATTGACTAAACCATGGTTCACTAAAATCAACCATGGTTAAACAAAATTCACCCATTTTTAACTATGACCAAACTTAGTCAACCATGTTCAAACCTAATTAACCATGATGCATTAATATTAACCATGATTTACTAAAAATATACTATGATTCATAAGAGTATACCATGGTTTGCCCTCTTCATCCTTCTCAAATTAGAGAAATCAACATCCCTTGTATTCAAGAGATCCTTCTCACATTAGAAAAATCAACATCCCTTGTATTCAAGAATAGTGGTACGGATGAATTTGGAGATAGTGTTTGTAAGCCTTGCGATCCAAAGCATCAATGAGCAGAGCAGATTGTTCAGTAATTACTGTGTCCCTTCACCCACCTGGAAGCTCTTGAGATAGATATCAATCACGGTATTCAGCGCCGCCCATGCCACATTCAAGGCCGTGATTATCAATGCCCTGTTTGGGTTTGAAGCTTCCACCAAAACTGAATCTAATTCATCTTGACGGGGAGGAGCAGGAACCATATCAGTTGGGTGACGTGCCATTCAAATATTTCTAAACCGCAAGGATTAAAAACAACAAAGATTGAAAGACATGAGGGATGGAATTTTATATATGCCGAAATAGCAGACAAAGATCAGTACTTAGTTACCATATGCAACTTTTGTACAGATCCCATGGAAGATTCAGAGTCAGAGACTCCAGTAAGTATGCCTGAAACGAAATTTGTGATCACCTGGATGTAGGAATTTGTATCCTTATGCAACACAACGCAGTTGAGCCAATAAATCTTCCATTTTATTTTCCTTGCTCACAGATCGTTGCTGTGAGAGATCATTGTTGTTGATAGTAGGGCACATGCCAGTTGATCCATGGAACATTGCGAACACAACACGACCCAGAACTGTATTTGGAAGCTAAAGACACAACTAATCTCGGACAAGGTGTTGCTGCAAATATGGTAACCCTATGAAAATGCGGTAGGTTTTGATTGGACTATAAATTGCAGCTCTTCCAAAATAGCTGCAGATCTCCGGTGTTTATGGCTACTAAGAAACATCGAGTGTCCACATGACAATGCAGTAATGTGTGAGGAGCATAAAAACCCGTTCAACGAGCATACAAACCCTTTCAACGGTCACGCAACGGGCCAATCAGTTTTTCTACCACCTTTCACGTAGGGTTCCTAACACTCCTTCACTTTATGCCTGAGCTTTCAACGGCTACCTTTTTGTGATTTTAACTTTTTTCAGATTTAAATTTTGAATATTTGTCATCGAACACTACCGTTAGTGTTTTCTTTGTTTGGTCGATGGGAACCGCAAAATAATGGAGACTACACCATTGAGTTGAGAGTTTGGAAAAACCAGTAGTTTAAAATTTATTTATTAAAGTAGTTTAAAGTTAATATAAACTATTTGTTCTAGTGTAAATTATGTATTTGGAAATTATGGTTTATTTAAAAATTTAGATTTTATTTTTTTAGTTAAGGTTTCTTAATTCTAATTTAGAGTGAATAATAAAATAAAATTAAAGTTCAAATAATTTAAAGCTTTCAATAGATAAGGTGTTATTAATTTCATCTATACACAACCTCTTTTTGACATTAAAATGAATACAAAATGAATCCTTGATACTTTATCATGAATATTAAAGTTTTTTAAAATTTTCTTTCAAACTGAAACCAATATTTGGAAATTTTGAATCCCTCCATGGAGTATCTTTTATTTAATAATGTGCACTTTATTTAAAGATAGATTGTAGTGATCTATATTGATCTATAAGTTATATATCCATTTATGATGTCATCTTCCATGTTAAAATAATGATTTTAATGGTGCAACTATCAATATTGAACAAATCTTGTGTTTTTATTCAATGTCAAGTGATACCATGTATACATATGTTGCTGAATACTGAATATAAAATAACCCAATGATTAGCCAACAACACTAAAATTGCACTACTTTCATAGTGACTCTCTCCCTTAATGATTTAATCTAAACACATATATTGTTATTTTTAATCAAAATTTACATTATCTAAATTATTTTCAATTCTCTTTCAAATTATAATTATTTATATTTTTTTAATATATTCAAAATTCTAATCTTCGTACTAAAAAATAAAACTACTATATCTCACTGTAATTATATAAAATCATACCATGATTATGTCTTATTATAATTATAACTACAACCATACTGCCTACATCTCCTTATAATTATAGCTATAACAAATTATCATTATAACTAAAACCATGCTATAATAGGAAACTAAGATTGAAATGATTAAAAGACGCATAATAAATTGAAAATTCATGTTTAAAATCATGTCATGTAATTAGTTAAAATGTTGAATGATTATCCACTTACTGAGAATGATTTACATCTTATCAATATTTACTTCATTGTGTCTCTTGATTGGGGGTTATTTAAAAAAATTGGGCCATTCCAAGTTATTAGCGATCCATTTGTCGAACCGATTCAATCCAAGGAAAATGCATTTGTGTGATTTTAACAAATGTGAATCCTCAACCTCTCGATGAGAAGGAATGTGAATCCTTAGCTTTTGTGAAAGTACCTTGAAATTTTATTAATCAATTACCTTTTTCCTTTAGTTAAGTTCGATCATCTATATGCTAAACCATACAAAACGAGTTCCCCTTCCTGTGAAAATTTCATGACTCTTTTCATCGTATGCAAATTCATTGACAAAATATTTCAGTTCTTCTTCTCTGGTAATAGAAGATCTCGAAATAAAGCAAGATTGAATTCTTGCTAGTTTGTGCCATGTGATGATACTACTAATATTGATAAAGGGTAAATGCCATGGTTCTCTGATACAACAAATAGTAATGAAAATATCCTCTACAACTATAACATAAGATCCCTTGAAATACCTGACTAGGCACAATTGGTGTTCTTCAATTGTTATCACAATCTCACCTTCTGAATTAAAAAGGTGAAGGATTAAGTTTTCTTGAATGCAACACAAGAAATTACGTCTTTTCTTTAAATAGTAAACGCAACATGCTTTAATTCCAACACCAAACTATAAAAATCATTGTTATGTATGTTGTAATTAAGCTTGGAATTTGCAAGAGTCTTTAAATGGTAGGCCACAAGGTGACCTCCCTATTTAAGTATGTCCGCAATGGAGAACTGATATGCATCATTCTCAATCTCAAAGGGATGAGTCATATCAGGAAAGTGGAGGACTAGGGCAGAGCATAAAGTTGTCTTAAGCTTGTTGAAGTGGCCCTCAACCTCTGAAGTCCAAACAAATTGATAAATTATTGGTGGATGTGAACTTGATGAATTTGAACCATTGTGACACTAAAACCTTAACTTGTCAAAAATTTGACAGAGTGCTTAAAGGTTCAAATGGACTCAGTTTTTCCCAAAAAGAATTTGAGCATGATCAGCTTAATGATCCAAACATGTTGACCTAAAAATATCAACATGACGATACCCAGATGAAAATATGACTAATTCCTCCAAAACTTGAGTCGACCACAATATGGCGACACAACGACTCAACTTGGTGATTCTTCTGAAGGGTTCATATGATATTGAAATGGGAGAGATAAGGTGTATACATGACAAGTACATTTCATTGGACATGATAGAGTAAATGGAAATATTTTATGTCAAAGTTTATTAGGCTATCCTTTGGCATCATGCTCTAACTACTTCATAAGCATGTTGATGTTGAGCATCAACATCTAGCCCAACAAAAAAACATAGCGACCCATGTCGAATTTGAAAATACTAAAGAACAGGAGAAGACGTAACCATGAAGTAGGTACATGTACTCATTTTCATCCCTCGAAGGGGCAAGGAGTGAAAATAGCGAGTCTAGCATTTCACAATGGGTGAATCAAAGGGACGGAGGAAGTACTGTGAAAACAAAACAATAAGCAACAACAATTCAACATACCCCAGGATGATCACTAGGAACCACCCAATAGTTCTACCCTCTCCACGTCACATTCTTTCCTATATAAAAAAAATGATTGTTGTCATGCAAGAGTTTAATGACAAAACAATATGGTGAAAGAGCATAGTGGTGAACTGCACTTGAATATTTCAAATTCCATGAGAACTCATTTGGGCATACTGTGAAAGTAAATTATGGAAATGAAACTAATCTAAGTGAATTAAAGTTTTAGACAATGAAATGAAACTTCTAAATTGATGCAATGAAATAAAACTAAATGCATGTGGGAAAGAAAAATGACCTATGGCTAACATGTAGTCCTAGTACGAAAGAAGAAAATCATATCATGCAGGATGCCATTTATTATATAGGAATACATCTAAAATGCTACGACCATTATTACTTGCACCCTTATTACAAAATATTACATCGCGAACATCAAGAGGAAAACTAGATGTGATCATGAAATTCAAAAGAGAGATGTTAGTACTTATTGAACCAAATTAAGAGAAGCACAAATCAAATGAGTTAGTATTGGCATGTCTAAAAAAATGGTCAACCCATTGTAATGTCCCTAAACTGTAAAAATTTAAAAAAATTTCACTTATGGCTAGCATCGTCTATTCGATACATGTTTATCAAATTAACTTCAGCACTGGAGTTTAAATATAAGACTCATCAAAATATTGAAGGACATACATGGTTTATAATTCTGCTCAAGGCTACCATATGATGTATTCACCGTGAGTGATTGTTACTTTGAAGGTTTGGCGGAAGCAATGTAATGGGAAACTATAACTTTATGATCCATACTAGTTTAATGATAATTAACTTTGTTTGATCGATCGATTTAGAACTAAGGAAACATTTAAAGGTCTTTATATGTGCTTCTCTAAATGTAAGTGTTGGTTTAAATGTTGCAACTAAGTGTTTTTCTTGAACTTAATGTCTCGGCTTGATTTTAAAATGTCACTGTTCTTTATGGATCCTTTCGATGCTTGAGAGGATGGTCTTGGTAATATTTGGTCAGACTTACTTAGCTTACATGCTAAAGTTTAAACCATCATTTGTTTTGTAGGTATTCCTAGAGACCATTTAAGACTTACTTCTTATGTTTTCATATCTATATAAATGAAATAGTTACTAAAGTTCTTGGACCATAATAAAGTGTAAAGCTGCCAATTATTAAAAAGGGATTCATACTATATGGAGTGGGTAAGAAATCGAATCTTAGTGGAGGTAGGTGTTGCATTAATGGATTTCAATGCCCAACCTTTCGAATGCCATACAACTGGTTGTTGCTTAAGGAAAATCCCTAAGGGTTTGGTTGACTCATTGCATTATTGTTTTGTTTGTTTGGAGAGGCGAGTGGAGCCATACTTTTCTAGTTTTGGAGGCACCCATGACAGAGTTCAGTTTATACTGATCCAGTTATCATGGACCCTTCGAGAGGTAACCATGATACCTATACCTGTTTCCATACCATCACTTAGTACTTTCATTGCTAGTTGTAACGTGGTTTCATTTTGGTTTGTATGGCAGGGCTTTGGTGGTATGGTTGGAGCTTGGCATGGGGATCTCGAAGTGGTGGAGAAAATGGCAAGTCTGGCCCTCTATTGGCCAACTCCTTCCCTTCAAGTCGGGGTTTTGGTTGCTAGTTTCAAATGTAATGTTCAGTTTGGTTATGCTTGTCGTGGCTACTTCCTGTAGCGTGCTATGTGATATTCCACAGCTTTGGTTTAAAGCCTGTATGGAATTTTTGAGAGAGGGAGCATTTAAATTTTGCCCCTGGAAACTTTGATGTATGGCTATGGCTTTTGGGAAAACCCTATGTTTAGAAAACGATATTCGATTTTTGTTTGGGTTGGTGAATATGGGTTAATGCCTGGTCAGCTCTCATATTTTGGCTCTACGATTTTGGTAGTTTTGAAATTTGGAAAAATTTGGGACTTTAAAACTCTGTAACTAATTATGTGTCTACTTGCCGAGCGAATATGTGGCTTGGTAAGTTTAAGTTTGGATTGATTTATGTGAATTTATTTTAGCTAGCCCCTGTCGTGGAAGAAATGGAGTTCGATTTTAAACTTATCACTTTGCATAGAACCTATGTATTTAAATTCTTGCTATTTATCAGTATTTATAATTTTGGTATGAAGCTCACCGTGGATTAAAATTTTTTGTTAAAATTATGAAAGGGAAAATCCCTAGTTGGATTATGCATCGTTTTTACTCATGTCTCTGTATATGATATCGATTTGCTTCTGCAATGTAAACTTTAATGTTTACAGTGGATACTATCGTGATTCTAATGGCGAACAATACATAGCTAAGGTAGAGAAATGATGCCTGTGCATTTTTTTGCTAAACCCTGGAGGATGAAAACTTGACTGTGGGGAAATGTTTTAAATTCAAGATAGGGGAAAGCATGGGTGGTGATTTCTTGTTTTAAGTGGCTTTATAATCTTTCCCTAGCGTTGATAATGAAATCGTGTTATTTTATTTCGTGGTTCTGCGTTTATTTTTTAATTTTATGGAGAGGCAAAGATCCATGCTAAATGATCTCTGTAATGAAGTTTATTTAGCCTGTGTAAGGCGTCTTTGATTTAAAACTCTGAAACGATATTCTTACTGTATTTTTAAATTGGTTTTAAAAAGACTCAGGAACTCTGTTTCAGTTTTTAAATAAAGATATCTAGAGGTAGGGTTTTAATATTTTAAATTAAGTATGGTATGAATTTAAATTAGAAGAATTCATGCGCCTATACTGGGTTTCATTTTGATTAAGAAAGGTAGATGGCATAATGATTATCTATGTTGTAGTTTGAGTGATCTATGCTGAGGAAAAAGGGTTTGTATAATTTAAAATTTTATGATGGTATTATGGATGATGTTGACATTCATGATATTACAACGATGACCATCATCATGTTGACGATGATGATGATCATGAGGATGATGGTGATGATGATGATCATGAGGATGATGGTGATGATGACTTTGATGTTTTCAAGGATTATGATGGTGATGATGACCCTGATGATGATTAGGACAATGATGAACATCACGATCATGATGGGAATGGCGATGATGATGATGACGATGATGATGCTAATGATGACGATGATGTTTTTGTTGATGATGATGGTAACAATGATCATCATGATGTCAATGATGAGGATAGTGATGATGATCATGATCATGCTAATGATCACAATGATATTGTGGATATGTCATCAATGAAATTTTATAATGAAATCAACGTTTTTCCTCAAAATGATTTGCAACTAATATATGGCAATTATCCTGAGCCGGATGATGAACCAAGTGTCATTGTGAGAATAATTGTTTATAATAAAGTTGATGAAGCTTTAAATTATCTCAAATATAAATATGACACCCCTTGCATTGCTCCTAATCCATCTATTGTCAAGCAAGGTGATAGTGAAGAAATCAATGAGGTTGTAATAAATGCAAATTCAATGCCCAAATGCCTTATTCCAAATCAATCCGACATGGTAAATGAGGTGAGCAAGGGAACTCCTATGGTTTTTCTTAGAGACTACAACATATTATACAACTTAACGAGAACCCGACAATGTTGTCGTCTTTTGGGGGGTCAATTTTAGTAGTTTTTTTTACCTATGTTTCAAAAGGTGTGTATACTGGTAGCACCATTTTTTTTATTTTGAGCCATTTTTTTGCGATTTTGAAACTTCTTGATCATAAAAAACATTAATTTTTATATACAAGTGCCTTTTTTCAAATTTTACCCAAAATTATACATTTAGCAGCTAGTTATAATGTGACAATATATACATTTTCGATTTTTTTTTGCTTCTAAAAACTAGATAGAATGAAAAATATATGAATTTTGGAATTTTTTCTTTGAACTTTTCTCTTCAATAAGTCACTTTTTGGGCAATTTTGTAAAAAAAAGGACTTTTCAAACCTTTTTAATGCATTTTCAACTATTTTATATATGGAATTAATTTTTTTTAAATAAAATTGATAAAAAAAACATAAAAAACATAACAACAAAAAGTTTAAAAAACAAACTTAAAATTTATAACAAATTTTAAAATTTTAAAAAACTAATATTTAAAAATAAATAAATAAAACTAACATTTTTTTTTTTTTTTTTAAAATAAAACTAAAATTAAAAACAAAAAACAAAAAATACAAAGAAAGACCCCGCAACCCCCTCTCACTACACTCCCCCGTCCCCCTCTCCCCTTCCCCCTCTCTTATCCCACTCCACTCCGCCCTCCCCTTCGCCTTTCCCTCCACCTTATTCCCCCTCTCTCCCCTCCCCCTCTCACCGCTCACATCCACCCTTTCCCCTCTCCCCAACCCCTTCCCACCTCCTCTCAAGTATCACCCCTTTTGTGGTGGCGCAATTCATAGAATCGTTGTCAACCGCAAAGAGGGGTGGGGTGGGAAGGGGGTGGGGGTCGGGGAGAGGATGGAGGGGGAGGGGGGTGAGATCCGAGGGAAGGGGGAAAAGGAGGGGAGGGGGGGGAAAGAGGGGGAAGAAGGTGGAAGAAAAGGGGAGGGGGAGGGGGGAGTGGAGGGGGAAGCAGGGGGTGGGAGGGGTAGAGTGGGGAGGGAAAGGGGAGGGGATGGGGAAGTAGAGCGGAAAGGCTGGGGTGAGAGGTGGGAGAGGGAAGGATGAGGTGGGAGGGGGGAGAGGGGAACAGGGTTGTGGTGGGTGTTTTTTTTTTTTAATTTCTTGTTTTAAAATTTGATGTTAGGTTTAAAATTTTGTTTTTTTTGTCAATTTTTTTTTAAATAGTTTGGGTTATTTTGAAATGTTTTTTTTTTATTGAATTTCTTTTAAAAAAATATTTAAATGCTATTTTTTTTTAATTTTTTTTTTTATGAAAATTTCAAATTTATGCTTTATTTTCATTATTTTTACAACTTTTTTAGATATTATTTTTTAATTTTTTTTGTAAGGATGTAAATTTTGCATTTTTTGTTTTTTTAAATTTATTTTGTTAAGTTGTTTTTTTTTTTTAATTTTTACCTCGAATAGAAATGATAGTGCTTCTAGCAGGTCAATTTTTCAATCCAAGGATCGATTTATGGTTTTGATTGCAATGATACCACCCATGGTTTCTAGAAAGTTGTAATTTTAGATCCACTAGAAAAGGGGTAATAATGCATTTTCTCCCTTATGCTCCCAAATATCATGATGTCTATGTTTTATGGTTTAATATATGGAATTATTATGAATAATATCATAAATTCTTTTATTTTAAATGAAAAAAGTGATCAAATAATTTCTTGAATAATTTATGTTTAACTAATTGCTAATTTTATATAGTGTTACTAAGATATTTAATAAATATAGTTTTAAATTATGATACAATTATATAATAATGCCATTTTTTGAAAAAGTGTGCTACCGGTAGTGTTAGCACCCAAATTGTACCTCTACGTTGCGGAGAGGCCAAAATGGGGTAACCACAAAACCACTTTAGATTGTGTTACTGAACCAATACAATCAGAAAGGGATCTCTCTTAAACTTGAAAGACTGAAAATAATCAATGAAGATCACACAACTTTCACACTCAAGATATTCATTCAAAGCACGTTTAGAAGGTCAGATTTCTGATAGGAGAAATTGGTTTTTAAATGTTGTTTGGTTGAAAACAAATCAGGCATCCATTGGGTAGTGGAGTCAAAACGAACAAAAATCAATATTATTGGCAATGCTTCACAAACAAGCTCACTCAGGGGCAAGGTATCCACTAGTTTGCAGTCAAAGTGTTTTTAGTTTTGATGATTCAGAAGAAAAATGAACAATCCACCAATACAGAGCATATTACTATGAATTCTATATCGATTTTAGAGGAAATGGTTGTGAACACTTGGAATGAAATGAATAGAGCATAATACTATTAATTCTGTCCAGATACAACTCTTATCCAAGCATGAATAGCATAACAGTGTGGAATAAACAAAGAAAGTGAACACATTCACATAGAGAAAGAGAAATACAGACTGCAAGTCTAACGACACATGAATCTCTAAGAAAAAAAATGCCTACGAGGCCTTGCCAATTCTATTAAACGATCTCAAAACACAGAGAGATACATATATTTCCCCAAAAATGTTTCAACCCTTCTTCATTTGATTACATTGAATTTATAGATGTCTTTGAGCCTCAGGCTCGACCTACTATGAACAGAAAATAGTTACAATTTTCAGTGACACCTAACCTGGGCATATTCGCCACTACTACCATAAGACAGAGCTGGTCAAATTGGCTTAACTGCCTTTTTACATTTATTGACCATTTTTACTAAATAACAACCGACTCTACCAAAAACGACAAAAATGATCCAGTAGGCTCCTCCAGTTGCCTGCTTCCACTCTCCCTGAATCCTTCATGCGCCCAAATTTATTTTTCCTTTACCATATTTTTCAATTATTTTCCACTATTCGACTATTGGTAAGTCTAAGGATGCAAGTTCTTTAAGCAGAACTCTCATTTCAGTGTGCTCCTTGTAGGAGTAGCCTCCGAGGAGCATGTGGGATTCTTTGAATGTTGTGAGTAACTTGAAATCCTTGGTCAACTTATCCACCACCACCTTACCTGCCAGGGGTTGTTCCAAGTCTGCAAAACACTCCTGGTCTGACCTACATTCCTCTAATTTTCCTTGGTATTCCTCTTTTGTCCTCATGGTCCCGTCTTCCTCCCAAAACAGAGGGAAAAATCTCTTAAATAGTGGGTCAAATGCTTCTCTGAACATCTTTACTTTGTTGGCCAAGATATCCATTCCGTCTTGGATGGTGTTCACATGCTGATGTTTTAGTATCACCTTCTTGGCCCAGATCATGGTGGTCACTCTATCTTTTATGTTTGATGCTTGCATCTGGTCTTCCGATAGACCACTCAAGAATTTCACTGTGTTCTGGGCGTAATCTAAGGGTTGTTTGTTCAACTTCTCATTTGCCACAGCGATCACTAGCTTTGCTAGTTTGACCACAGCTTCTTTATCTGATATAAAGTCCAAATACGGTCTTAGCTAATCTACCTGCACAATGATATCATCCTAGATGATTTTCTTCACTTCTTGTAATGCCTCTTTCCCTATAACCTGTTGTTTTAATTGGTCATATTCATCCTGCATGGCCTGATATTTGGTTTCCTTGGCCTTTTTGTCTTTCTCTACATCTTCTTTTTCCTTCTTTGCATTATCCCTCATAGTCTTAAGGTTGGGATTCTATTTCTTTAATCTTTCCACTTCTACACTGTCCAAACTAGTCCTGGCTATTTGCCCCACGATAGAGAAATCTCTAGCTTCTATAGAGGGTGTGACCATGCCCTCTATCTCTTGCTCTTTATCCTTTAGCTTCTTCTCCAGCTTCTCGACCTCAACCTTCAAGGCTTCTTCCTTGTCCATTATTGATTTTATATCTTCCTTCCACCTTTTCTCTCTTTCTTCAAAATCTATCAGCTTAGCCTTGCAGTTAGTTAGCTCACCCTATAGCTTTTCTTTTTCTTCTTCTAGCTCTGCAATCTCAACTGCATCCACCAGTTGGGTAGCTGGCATCTTGAATCTCTTTTTTAGTTTCAGGATTTCCTGATCCTTCTCCTCTAACAACTTCTTTTTCTTTTTCTTTTGTCTTCAATGGTCTCAGTGGCTAACAGTGATGCTTGGAATTTCTTCACTTGTGCCTTCAAGCTCTTGTTCACTACCTTTTCTATCCTCAATTGATTATACACTTTAGTTTTGTTGGCCTGTACCTTTGACAATATATGGCATACTTTAGTAGCTTGCTGTAAATAACTTCACCTGTCTCCTTGTGTAGGTTGATTACATCAAGCACTGGAATGTCTTCCAGGTTTACTTTAAGCTCTGTTGCCTTACTTTTGGTAGTTAAGGCAAGACTCAGGGTATTCTGCACTAGGTTCCTACTTGCTACTAGAGTCACATCTTTTTGGGAGATTTTCTTGGCATCAACGTATAATTTTGCTTCTTGTGATAGTGTTTCAGGACTCTCTTCATACTCTTCTAATAGTACAGTCTTGCTCATGCTTGGTGCTGCAGGCCTAGCAGGTGCCTTGTTGAACACATGCTCCTTAATCTCGAAAGCTGGTACTCAGAACTTGACTTGTTTCTTCTTACGCTGCTTTTCCTATACCTTCACCAATTTCTTCCCTGGGTTCACTACCTTCTGCCTCTTCAAGGCTCTCTTAGTCAGACTGTCCACATCCATGGGCTCATTACCCCCCTGCTGTATGGATTTTTCTGGGATACTAGTGAGGGTTAGGGCTACTGATATTTCTGGGGTTTTTCTAGGTGAACCAGGGACTGAGGCTGCACTCCCTAGTGTCCAAGGGAGGGATCTTTCTGGTGGTTCACTTTCCATCTGACCCTTGTCAATGTATTCCAACCTATTGGCCCTTTCTACTAGGCCAGTGAGCTCAAAGTTCTCATATCCTTTCTTGTTTGTTCCCTTTCTCCTCTCGGAAACTATATGGTGGGGATCATAGTTTATTGCATATTTGGAGGAGAAACCCAGATCACTCATCATCAGTTCAATGCTTGGAAGAGTTCCTTTGTTTTTGATAATTAATGGACCCAACACCCATGGGAAATTTATAGCAGAGGACTTCTTGTCATCCAATAAGTGCTCGCACTCTACTTTCAACTTCTGCCTTATGAACTCTAGGGTGAGCACCTTGGGGGTTAGGAAAGCAGGTAGTAAATATGGGGCATAAGAATAACCATACACTGTGATCACAGTCCCTTTCTTTGGTAAAAACCAATCCCTAACCCTTTTTTCCATAGAGGGTTGCAACAAATCCTTCATCTCAAGAAGCACCCTTGGAAGCCTCTTCTGGAAGAAAATAAGATAGATCTCTGCCATGACATCATTCATGAAATTTTTGTAGTTGGAGTACATCTCTTTGGTAATATGCAGCTCTGGTCTCTATAGATTTTCTTCTTGAGCTGCCAGGAACATTTTCAGTAAATAAGACTGGAACCTAAAATACTTGGTCCTAGGGAAATCTATAAGCTGAGAATGAATGTTGTCTGCTAGGGCTTCATCAAACTTCAGGAAGGCATACTGAGCAGGTGAATCAGGGTCTGAGGGTTCAAGGGGAGAAGTGCTTAGGATGAACATTAGGCTAATTAGGGGTTCAATTATGTATCTATCACTGTCTAGCCCCAGGAACTAGGCCAATATAGAGATAACATACCTAGAATCTTCTTTAAATAGGTCGGCCTCACCAGGGAAAGGGGTTTCTAAAGGGAAAACACTTTGTAGCAGGGAATCTTGGTAAAAACATTCCTTGAGTTCATCCGAGGCTTGACAAAAGTACTAGACGAGGGATTCCATTTTGTAACTCTATGCTTTCTGACAGAATTCCTGCGGGACGACCAAAGCTTTCCTAATAGTAGGGGAATCTATATAGTAGATGATTTTAAAGTTTGATGCATCCATGACTGCTCTTTGCTTTGGAGAGTAATGGTCGGTGCACCAGTCTATGAACTTGGGGAAACTAGGGGTTTGAACTTTACCAAATAAATGGAAATAGGATTGATAAGCATTGTGGGTATCTTCCTGACTGGCCCTTAGAACCTCCAACTTTTCCTTAATGGTATCTGGGAAGTAGCTAATTAACATGGTATCAAAAATATCATAGTCCTTATCTTCTACCAGGTCGCTTATCTAAGGTGATTCAAAAGCTGTAGGTTCCATAGATTCGGCCATCAAGTAGCTTACAGTGGAAAAAGATGGCCTACTTGGTCACTTGACAGCTGGGAGGGCCTCTGAGCTTCTGGTCATCCGGTCATCTCTGCACGGTTAGCTCCCTTCACTTTCCAATGCACACAGGACAAATGGGATGAAAATCCCTGTGTGGTCAATCTTTTTATAATATAAACTTGCCATATCATCCTCACAGGTATGACGATGATAGGACCACGTCATCCATCCATCCATGTTGTCAATCCTCAGCCATAGATCTTCTCACTTTTTACTTTCCACCACCCTTTGTGGTCTCCAACTCCGCTACATGCCACCTCGGGAGCACCTTTGATTCGTAAATAATTCTCCAACCATTGATTGGATCCAAGCTTAGATCTTGGTCGTCCAGGGATGCGACCCCTACCATGTTCACAGATTTGGAGCACTTTTGCTTTGTGCACAATTTATATTTGCGAACAAAACCTGAGCCGTTGATTTGTATCTTGCCAAATATGCATCGTTGAAAGATGCGGGATGTTAATAAAAGTTCACAGATTTGAATCGCAACCCTTTTCGTGCAAGTTCAAATCATGAACACATTGCTGACCGTTGATCCTCATCGCTCGCCATTGATCTGATTTCCACATGCCTGTTGGCTAGCACCCCCCCTATGCATAAATGACCATCAATTTGTTTCGCGATGGAATATTATGGTCGTGGATCTTCATCATCTTTAATCAAATTCGTCCATCTTGGTCAATCGGCGATGTGGGTGCATTGCTTTATAATTAATCTTTTCGACTACCATTAAACCTTGAACCTTCTCAGATACTTCCTCTTTGGGCCAGATCCATTGTGCAGGGCTTTTATTTTCCGCATTTAGGGGATATAGATTAAGAGATAGGATTCCTTTGAAAATATCCATAGTCCTACAATCCTTTCTTCCACAAAAAACCTCCCCCAAATACTTAGCACAATCCTGGTGCTAACAGGTAGCATTAGTTTTCAATTTATGGCTTGATTTTAAGGTTTTTGTAAACAACAATAAGGATAGTTTTTGTCCATTTCTATATTTTTAATCACAAAAAAGTGGTGGTACCAATAGCACCACTTTTTGATTCGGGGATTTTTTGGGTGTTTTTATGCAAAAATATGAGTTTATATGGCTAAAGTTCTTGTTTTGAGTATAAAGTTCTCCTCAAGTTGTATAACTTGTTCTACATTTTGGATTCATGGGTGTAATATCCCGAATTTTGATTGACTATATTGATGTTATATACTGGGCT
>BSBM01000524.1:8775000-8935000 GCA_027924585.1 Larix kaempferi | reverse complement strand
GTCCTTGTCATCACCACCACCACCACCATCATCATCATCTTCATCATCATCATATTCGTCATCATCATCTTCATCATCTTCATCTTCATCATATTCATCATCATCATTGTTGTCGTCATCACCATAATATTCATGGTATTCATCATCATCATCATCATCTTCATCATCATCATCATCATCATCATCATCATCATCATCATCTTCATCATCATCCTCCTCTTCCTCATCATCATCATCTTCACTATCATCATCATCATAATCATCATCATCATCATCTTCATCATCATCATCATCATCATCATCATCATCATTGTCATCTTTATCATGATCTTCATCATCATCATCATAATATTTATATTCATCATCATCCTCATCTTCTTCATCATCATCATCTTCACTATCATCATCATCATCATCATCATCGTCGTCGTCGTCGTCGTCATCGTCGTCATCATCATCATCATCATCATCATCATCATCATCCTCATCATGATCATCATCATCATCATCATCATCATCATCATCATCATCGTCATAATCAACATCTTCATCATGATCTTCATCATCATCATCATCACCATCTTCATCATCGTCATCATCACCGTTGTCGTCGTCATCACCACCACCACCATCATCATCATGATACTCATCATCATCATCTTCATCGTCATCATCATCGCTATCTTCATCATCATCGACATCATCTTTATCACAATCATCTTCATCTTCATCATCATCACCCTCTTCCTCATCACCCTCTTCCTCATCATCATCTTCATCATCATCATCTTCATTGTCTTCATCATCATAAGGAGCTTCTCTAATTTTTGATATAAGGAGCTTCTTTAATTTTGTTGAATCAGTAATAGTGTGAGATGATGATCATCATCATCATCATCATCATGAAGATGTTGATGATGATGATGATGATTGTTAACACCAAAATTGACACCCAAGGCTGAAAGAGGCTAATTCTGGGTAACCACTAACCAATCTTTGGCCTGTGTTACTGACCCAACACTGACAGAGAGGGCTCTCTCCAAAATCTCATGAAAAGACTGGAATAATCAAGATTGTCAATAATGAAAAAGAAACACCAGCATTCACGGCCAAGATATTCAATTACAACAATTATACAGAAGATCAGATTTATATTTGGAACAAAAATAATTCAAGCACTGTTTGGTTGAAAACATATGAATTTCATTTGGACAATGGAGTCATATTTAACAAACTCTGAAACATCATTCACAAAGGTTCTGCAAACGCATTTACAAGGGAAAGGTAGCAAGCAGCTAGTAGTCAAAGAGATTTAATTTTTTGAACAAAAGGAAAGAAACAATCTATCAATGTAAGGCATACCAAGATGAATCCTACATCAACTTTAGTAGAATATGTTGGTGAAATACTTGGAAAAAGCTAAGCAGAGCATAGCTTCTATGAATTCCACTTAACCATTACCCTGATCCAAGCATGAAAGAAATAACATAGAATGGAATAACAAAGAGAGAAACACAATTTCACATGGGAAAAAGGAAAATACAGACTACCATACCAATTACACAGGAATCCTTGTCAAAATGCAGGCTTCAACTCTGCAAACTTTATTGAAACAACTCAAAAATGTCTTACAGACTAATCCTCAAAATACCAAAAGCTTTCAAATAAGATTTTCAACCCTTTCATCGTTCTATTACATCGCATATATAGATGCCGGGAGCCCTTTGCTCGACTCATCTAAACCAAAAATGTTTTACAACAGAATGACACCTCATCAAAATTTGTTTGCCATAACTGCTTTGAAACAAAAACAGGCAGATCTGGCCTAACTATTTATTACATTTTCCGGTATTATCACTAAATGAGATTAACCTTACAGTAAAAAAAAACATAGTAAAAATAAAGTTCCAGTTGGCTATCCATTTAGCCGCTTCAAAAATATTCGAAATTATATCAAAAATTGAAAATGTCTTATGTGTCTTCAGACCTTTCAAACAATATTTAACAACTCATAAAAATTAACAGCTACTGTAGATGGCGGAGAGTATATCTCATATTTGCATATCCATTTACAACAGCCCAAAGCTCAGTTGAACGGAGATCGTAATCTGTCATCTCTTTCACCATCACTCGAATTTCAATATGGTCAGAATAGGAGGCTAGAAAAAGCCTTTCGCCAATGGAATTCAATTTGTTCAAGACTTCAAAGTCGTCTTCAATCTTTTCCATTAAATTTTTTCCTATGAGCAGTTGTTCCATATGTTTGAGCTTCGTGTGATCCATTCTTATAGCCCATATCTTCTTTTTGTAAGCGCTTTTACAGATTAGCTCTAGATTATCATCCCAAAAGGATGGTAGTGCCATTTCATTTAGCTTACCAAATGATCTTTTGAAGTCTGCTACCTTCCTTTTCATATCTTCTTCTTTGATCTCCACTCTTTCCACCTAAGCATGCTTTCCCAAAACTCTCCGAGCCACAACGATTGTCACGATCCGGTTCCCAATGTTTAACCTGATCCTTTCTTCTTCTGACAAATCATTTAGAAAGGAAATAACACTTAATGTTGTTTCTTTGGGTTTTCGGGCTAAAGTTTCTCTCGCGATTACACATCCTGACAAAACATCACTGATTGTCTTCTCCTTGACTCTTATGAACTCCAAGTATGGCCAAAAACCTTTAGCCTCTTTAAATACCCTATCCCACCCCAAATGTCTACACCCCTGCATAGCAGCCTGCCCTGCAACTTGGCAAGTGAGTTTTTTATTATGCTCAATCGATTCCCTCTGCTTCTCCCGGAGGGCATTTGTCTCCTCCTCCTACTTCTTATTCTCTTCTTCTATTTTTCGCACTCTTTCCTTTAGCTCCTTGATCTCACTATCTCTCAGGCTGACAATGTGACATAGCCTGTGCCAGATTATTGGTACTATCTTCATCACCACCTTGACTCACATTTGTAGGTCGCATGTCTAGACTGGACAAGTTACTTCTTAGATCTTCAAGTTGTTTTTCCAAGCTTATTTTCGCCTTTTTCCAATTATCTTTCTTTCCAGCAAGTTTCAATATTTCTGCTTTACAATCATCCAATTCCTTAGATAAAGCCTATCTTTGTATTTCAAATTGTGTTTCCACAGGGGCTTGGATCAGCTGGGTGTTAGAGACTTTTGCCTTTTTCTGCAGTTTTGAAATTAGCTTTTCTTTATGATCTAGTAGCTACATCGTGGCTTTTCCTCCCCCGTCAACTCCAACCAGGTCAATTTGTAACTTTTTTGCATGTTGCTGAAGGGCTCGGTTTTCAATATTTTCCTTATTTAGCTGATTCTCTAACTTCCCTACAGTAACTTCCAAGTTATCACCTCTCAATGTCGCTTTCACAAAATCAACATGTATAAGATCACCAATCTGTTTGTGAAAATGGATCTTGTCAGGTACTGGTATCGTATCCCATCTGAGCTTCATCTCTGTTAATTCAGCTTCTATCGATACTACTAAATTTAATGTGTTATCCTTCTCATCTCTATTGGTTAATAAGGAAGTCTTAGTTTTGGAAAAATTACTGGCTCTCGGAATCAGGACAAAAATCTTTTGGGCTGAGACCTGTCTATTCCGTGTATATTGCTCGCACAAATCAGCTTTAGACTGAAATCTACTACTATTCTCAGCTTATTTAACATCCTAAAACTTGTATTCTCTTATTTGAACTTCAGGGGTTGGAGACCCCTCATTATCCTCTTTTTCACTATCCATCCAGACAGACGAATCTTCCTGGGGTGTCCCACAAACCAATTCTTCTTCAGTGAGGGAAATAAATGACTCGACCTGAGTATTTTCACCAAACATCTCAACTTGTGTTACCATCCTAGGTTGTTTTCCTTCACACCCCATTTCAGTATCCATATCCTGAATTTCCTCCAGATCTCTCTTTCGACCCACTTCCCCAGTGTCTGGCACCTGTTTGAAATTCATTACAGCATCAAACATCACAGGGTCTCTTTCCTGCAAACCTGGAAGTTCTTCTACCTCGGGTTCCCATTGTAGCAGGTTCTGTCCCCTGAGTGCCCTTTTTTGCTCCTTGTGGTCAAAAGCCCTTAGGTTACACTCCTTCCTTCTAGGAATGACATGCAGGGGGTCGTATTCAACAACTACGTCATTTTTGAACCCTAGAAGTCTCATCAATTCCTCTATCTCCGATAAAGCCTCCTTGCTCTTCACAATGAAAGGACCTACTTTCCAAGGGTATTTTATATCAGTGCCCTTTTTAAACTGCAGGAACAGTCCCTCTTCCAAGCTCAGTTTCTGCCTGATAAATTCCAGGGCAAAGATACTTAATGTCAGAAAGGAAGGAAAAACATAGGGTTCCTTCACAAAACCATACAACCCAATGATTGTAGCATCTTTCAAAAGGAACCAGTCTTCGACGGCCACTTCATCCTTTAATTGCATCATTGACTTCATCTCGGGAAGTACTCTCAACAGTCCCTCCCCAAAAATGACTTTATACACAGGGGTTAAAACACAGTTGAAATAATCAAACACATTGTCCAGCAAAGCATTTGTCTCAAGTAAAGGGCAAAAATGCAGGATTTCCGCATTACTGTACAGGATCATCTTCATAAGCTGTGTCTGGTATCTAAAAAATCTAGTATTCGAGAATTTTCCCAAGTCTACATGCATTCTTTCTGCTAAAAATTCATCAAACCTAAGAGGTGGGATGAGTCTAGTGTCAGACCTTGCTAAACAAATACTAATCCTGAAAAGTAGACTCAGCTGGACCTCTGTTACCCATTGGTCAATATCTAAACCTAAGAATTGAGCCAACATTGAGAAGACCAACTGGGAATCGTCATCAAAAAGGTTGACGTCCAAGGGGTATGGCTTTTCTGTAACTTCGGAGTGAGGTTTCAGACATGTGGCTAGGAAAGTTCGACGGATTTCTGGGGTGATTTGACGGAACAGGGAAACTGCATACTCTTCTGAAAAACTTTCCGACTCCTGGTACTGCGATTCGGGGAAAAAAAATGAATTCTTTACAACCGACGCATCTAAAACACAGACAACTTTAGACTTGGGGGCATCCATGATTACCCTTGTGGACTCAGAGTAACTCGTGGAGCACCATGTTACAAACTCGGGAAAAGAGGGTACTTGGTCTAGGAAAAAGAAAATAAAAGATGACCTAAAAACCCCATGTATGTCTAGACCTTGTTCATGCAGAGCATCTAACTTTGTTTTAATTTCAGGGACAGAGAGCCAAATGCATAGGTCAAACACATCTGCGTCCCTATCTTCCAGGGCCACCCTAGCTTTATAGCTGGTAGAAGCCTGTTCATCTCCCATCTTATGACTAAAGATTCAACTTTTAAGAGAAAGGATGGTTATAAGGCCCTACCTATCGGTTTAGAAGCTCTGAACAGGCTACTGGAGGCTCTGTCGCCTTTGCTGTCTGCCACACACCGAGGGACCTCCTGACTTCGACAAACTTCAAGAACAAATGTCAACCCTCATGGTTGTTTCTTATATATATAACCGTGCTAACATAACTCCTACGCTTCTTTACATGTTGTCCTTTAATCTCCACCATCCGTTTCTCACATGCCTATTCCCTACCATCAGATCGGCTGCTTCTTTCTCCTTTGATTTGACAGCCTACTCTTCTTTACCATCGGATCTAATTTTAACTTTTCATCTACGTCGTTCATCTTATCCACACTTCTCCATAAGGCAGCATTGCATGCACCCAAGTGATCCCTACTACGATTTCTTCCTTTGTGCAACGGGCTCTGAGGTTGACTTCTGGCAGGCGGGAAAGGTTCATCGCATCTGCTATTTCACTATCCAGCGTGCTATTTCTTCATGAGATCAGCTATGAGAGTCTTTGATGTGACCCCTTTCGCCATCCGAGCCGTGGATCTTTCCACTTTTTTATACCATCGCATGCGCCTGATCTTATATATGGCCTTCTATCAATTCTTCTTGCGATATCATCTGCGGCTGACACCTAGCTGGCGGGAAACGCTCATCGCATCTGCCCTTTTCCTATCCTCATCGCAACTTGGTTGTGCGGTATTCCATATAGGGTCGTGGATCCTATCCCCGCACCTAATGGACAACGTATATCGATGTGATGTTTAGTCTCTCATTATTGGATCAACGGACTATAGGTTATAAAGTGTGATTCTCGCCTATTAATACCCACACTTCAACATTTTCCCATCTTTTGCACATTTGGTTCTTCTTATACCCCTTAGTCTTTCCCATTAGCACTTAGCTCTGGAGCATGGAGGATATCTCGGGTTCTCTACCAGGTACATTTTGACCCTCCATCCCTTCCATTCAACTGCATATTGTAAAAAATATATGGGTGTTAACAACTGGCTCCAACAGGGATGTTATCCTCGCTACGAGGTAGCAAAGAACTCCATAGACTAAGTGCTTAATCCATTGAGCGGCTCCTTCAAACCCTAGACTGAGACTTCTTTCTAGTAACTGAGGACCGTACTTGCCGCATATCTAGGATGAACATTAAAAAATAAAATCATGGCTTCCCTTTCCTGACCTTAGGGCCTTCACTTTCAGGCTTCAAGGCTTTCCGGTTCGCCCTAAAACAAGAACTTCATAACAATTGTAAAAAATAAAAAATATATATGTATACAAGTTATGGTACATGGGTCTCTTGGCGCCTCTAGGATAGGTAGTGCTTTAGGAACCTTCCATTGACCGGTCCTCCAGACCAGGCGGATCCATCCTGATTTTCTAGGATAAAAGAAATTAACCCTCGATTTGTTGCAATAACATATGGCCCCATCCACATATGGTCAAATTTCCCATGTTTATCTTCTCTGGGGGCATCCCATTTCAGGACCAAATCGTTCACCTAGAATTCATCTTCTTTGGCTTTGTTGTCAAAATCTTCCTTCATATTTTCCTTGTGTCCCTGCACTTTGTCGTAGGCTTTCGTCCTTAGCTCATTTAGCTCGATTATCTGGCTTATTCTCCTCTGCATATGGTTCGGCTCTTCTTCCATTCCCTGCAGCAACTTCATAACCAGCAACCCTAGAGATGTTGGAAAAACCACTTCGGCTCCATATACCAACTGAAAAGGGGACATCCCAATGGCTCTTTTCGTGCTTATTCTATCATCCCATAGAGCATATCTCAGTTTTGTATGCCAAGCCCTTTTATTCTCTTCCAACAATTTCTTTATGATTCTTACTAATCTTTTGTTGGAGGACTCTGCTAGTCCATTTCCTTGCGGGTAGTATGTTGTGGAGTGGTTCAGACTGATATGGTATTTGCGACAAAAATTAATCATCTTCTTAGAACAAAAGGCAGGCGCATTATCAGTCACAATTCTTTTAGGGCATCCAAACCTATATAGGATGTTATCCTCCATAAAGTCCATAATAACATTTTCTGTTGCATTCCTGGTAGGTATAGCTTCTATCCATTTGGTAAAGTAATCAGTAGCTGTCAATATCCACCTATGCTTCCCGGAAGAGTTAGGGTTTATTTTCCCAATGAAATCTAGTCCCCATTATTGAAAAGTAGCTTCTACTATGACTGGGTGAAGGGGTAGTGAGACAACTTTCCTCTTTCCTTCAAAAATTTGACATTGGTGACAAGCAACAGTTTCTTTATACACATCTGTGAACATGGTAGGCCAATAGAAACCGGCCCTCAAGATCTTATTTACTATTAATTTCCAAGAATGATGTCCGCCACAATATCCCTTATGAAATTATTTCTTAGTATGCTTAGCTTCTTCCTCCAATAGACAATTTAGCAACACACCTCTGGGATCTTTCCAGTAGAAGAACTAATTCATAATACAGTATTTCACAGCTTTTAATTTCACAGCCCTGGACCTACTCTTGCTTAATCCTGGAGGAGCTTGTAAATTTTGTAACACATAAACACTATCAGTGTACCAAAGGGATGCAGAAAATTCTGGACTTATCTGTACTTTAGTGTCTAACTACCGCGAGTATTCTTCTAAAAAATTCATCTGCAAGGAATCACAATCATCCTTGGTCATCAATTTTGCTAATCCTTTCCCTTTCACCAGTTTTGTAGGCCATTATTCTAAGTCATATTCTAGGAATACAACAATCCATTTTTCCCTTCTACCTTCAGGATCTGCTTGGGTAAGGATACCTTTCACAACACTATTTGGTACATGGGCGATGATGTGTGAGTGCAGTATGTAAATCCTGAAATCCTTTAGTGATTTGATCAAGGCATAAGACTGTTTCTCCATGATGTCATATTTCAACTCCGCATCTCTCAGCACCCTACTGAAAAAATCAATTGGTTGTTTTGCATTCTGGTCATTCTTTTGTAGCAGCACTCCTTCCACTGTATGCTCATAAGCATAAGAAAAAAATATTTAGAAAAATAGGGGATGGCTAATACAGGGGCCTTAGTGATAGCACTCTTTATTCCCTTGAAAGAATCTATAGCTTCCTCCGTCCATTTTATTTGACTTTCCAGTTTGGAACCAAATATTATAGTGGGGGCATCATCTGTCACTTCCAACATGTCTTGTGTATTTCATGCCTGCCCCTTTACTAGGCTATTTATCTCTTCCCTATATTCATTGTTTCTTAACAACTCATTCAAGGGGATAGAGATCTTTACCTTAGACAGTTCAGCCTTCCTTTATCTTCTGAGATTTTATGTGCAAGATCCTCTGGTTGTTTTTCTTTTAGCTTATCCATATTCTGTTGAGTCTTAGGGGGCTAAATCTAAGCAGACTTCCCTTCATTTATTGGTATTTCTCTATTTCTCAACCTCATCTTTCTATGGATACCATCCACAGCATTCATGTAGCCCATTTGCTACTTCTCATAATCGAATTTTGCAACTTTATCAGCATTTCCCTTGGTGAAACAATCATGCTCCTTTTCAGTCAAATGAACTTCGTGTTCTAGGGTGTCGAAGAGATGTATCTAGTCAGCAGCATGGTTTCCAGGTCCCTCTTCATCTCTCAAATTCTCAGGGAAAGGAGGCCTTATTTGGTGATCTTCTTGGTTTCTGGGATTTCTTGGAGGAGGTGGCCTTCTAAAGTTAGGGTTCCAGATCTGATTTTCAGGCTATTCACTAACAAGAGGCTTATTTTCCATGGCTAACCTATCCATCAATATTTCCATAGTTTTCATTATGGTATCAAATTTAGCATCACTAGAAGAGGCTTGGGTTTCTTGCTTCTTCCTATCTACTTCAGTCTTGCCTTTTATTTTCCCAGAAGCCATCATGTTGGCTTCAACCTCCATGGCATCTTTCAGCATAGTAGGCAGGGAGGTAGATTTTCTTTCGCTTAATGTGCATGAGAAATATCCATCAAAGGAATATACATAGTGGAGCTTTGCAGCGCATACTGAGGGTCTTAGATCATTAGGAATAGAATTATAGGCCTTCATGAATTTGGCAGAAAACTCATGGATTGATTCGAACCCGCCTGTATTTAAGTGATTATACTGGGATAAGACTATGGCAGGACTCCCCATTGTTTCCCATATTTCTAGAAACAATACTTTAAAAGCTGTAAAATCTGCTATGGAAGCATTGGGTAGCTGTCTGAACCATTTCTTGGGTTCTCCAAACAGGCTTTGGGAAAACAATCTCATTTTAGCGTCATCGTGGTCCACTTCCTCCAGGTCTATAAAATCTTCAAATCTATCAACATGTTGTTTGGCTGACCAGTCTCCCTCTCCATTATAAGAGACAATTCTCTGAGCATAGTTCTGAGGGAGGTCATGCAAAGCAGCTGGCAGGACCAAACATGCAAATCTAGCATCCATGGGTCTAGGTGGACTCTGAGCTTCTGGGGAAATATTCTGAGCAAGATCACTGGCTGGGATTGTAGTATGGGTTTGGGGGCCCTGAGAACTGGGTTTATTGCCTTCAACTTTGGGAAGATTTTTAGAATCAAACCACATAGGATCCAAAAGATATGATTCAAAATTATTCAGAGCTTCTTCGCCTAGGCTTAGGTATGATTCAGATTTCATTCTTGACAAAGGTTTGCTAATATCAATCTCTAGATTCAATTCCTGAAAAATAGATGCATCCTCTAAAAAATGAAATAGTTTCGATGCTAGGAGCACTAGCCCGATCTTTCACGGTTCTATGTTTGAGTAAACATTCAGGGTTATCTACTCCAAACAAGATTTCAGGGAAAGGATTACCTCTCGTATGGATCTTTCTTGAGGCCAAGATGCCTTTGAAATTTCTTCAGTAGTATGTTTTAGCGTATTGATCTTTCTCCAGTGGAGTCATCTTGAATTGTCTGATCTTTGTAAGTGGAGTCGCCAAGGAAAAATTCTTCAACCTTCCTGAAAATGCGGAAACCTCTGTTTTCCCACAGGGATCTCTATCGTTCTTTGAAATTCGGACGTATATGTCATTCTCCCGGGGATTGATAAAACAATCGTGCTCCCCTGCAGCGGTGCCAATTTGTTAACACTGAAATTGACCCCCAAGGCTGAAAGAGGGTAATTCTGGGTAACCACTAACCAATCTTTGGCCTTTGTTACTGACCCAACACAGACAGAGAGCGCTCTCTCTAAAATCTCATGAAAAGACTGGAATCATCAAGATTTTCAATAATGAAAAAGAAACACTAGCATTCACGACCAAGATATTCAGTTACAACAATTATATAGAAGATCAGATTTCTATTTGGAACAAAAATGATTCAAGCACTGTTTGGTTGAACACATATGAATTTCATTTGGGCAATGGAGTCATATTTAACAAACTCTGAAACATCATTCACAAAGGTTTTACAAACGCATTTACAAGGGCAAGGTAGCAAGCAGCTAGTAGTCAAAGAGATTTAATTTGTGGAACAGAAGAGGAAAGAAACAGTCCATCAATGTAAGGCATACCGAGATGAATCCTACATCAACTTTAGTAGAATATGTTGGTGAAATACTTGGAAAAAGCTAAGCAGAGCATAACTTCTATGAATTCCACTTAACCGTTACCCTGATCGAAGCATGAAAGAAATAACACAGAATGGAATAACAAAGAGAGAAACAAAATTTTACATTGGAAAAAGGAAAATACAGACTACCAGACCAATTACACAGGAATCCTTGTCAAAACACAGGCTTCGGCTCTGCAAACTTTATCAAAACAGCTCAAAAACATCTTACAGACTAATCCTCAAAATACCAAAAGCTTTCAAATAAGATTTTCAACCTTTTCATCATTCTATTACATCGCATATATAGATGCTGGGAGCCCTTTGCTCGACTCATCTAAACCAAAAATGTTTTCCAACAGAATGACACCTCATCAAAATTTGTTTACCATAACTGCTTTGAAACAAAAACAAGCAGAGCTAGCCTAACTATTTCTTACATTTGTCGGTATTATCACTGAATGAGATTAACCTTACAGTAAAAACAAACATAGTAAAAATAAAGTTCCAGCTGGCTATCCATTTAGCCACTTCAAAAAGTATTAGAAATTATATCAAAAATCAAAAATGTCTTATGTGTCTTCAGACCTTTCAAACAATATTTAACAACTCATAAAAATTAGACAACTACTGTAGCTGGCGGAGAGTATATCTCATATTTGCATATCCATTTACAGCATCCCAATGCTCAGCTAAAGGGAGGTCGTAATTTGTCATCTCTTTCACCATCACTCGGATTTCAATATGGTCAGAATAGGAGGCTGGCGGAATCCTTTTGCCAATGGAAATCAATCTGTTCAAGACTTCAAAGTCGTCTTTGATCTTTCCCATTAAATTTTTTCCTATGAGTAGTTGTTCCATATGTTTGAACTTCGTGTGATCCATTCTTATAGCCCAGATCTTCTATTTGTAAGCGCTTTTAGAAATTAGCTCTAGATTATCATCCCAAAAGGATGGTAGTACCATTTCATTTATCTTACCAAATGATCTTCTGAAGTTTGCTACTTGCCTTTTCATATCTTCTGCTTTGGTCTCCATGCTTTCCACCTGAGCATACTTTCCCAAAACTCTCCGAGCCACAACGATTGTCACGATCCGATTCCCAATGTTTAACCTGATCCTTTCTTCTTCTGACAAATCATTTAAAAAGTAAACAACACTTAATGTTGTTTCTTTCAGTTTTCGGGCTAAAGTTTCTCTCACGACTACACATCCTGACAAAGCATCACTGATTATCTTCTCCTTGACTCTTATGAACTCCAAGTATGGCCAAAAACCTTCAGCCTCTTTAAATATCCTATCCCACACCAAATGTATACACCCCTGCATAGCAGCGTGCCTTGCAACTTGGCGAGTGATTTTTTAATTCTGCTCAATCAATTCCCTCTGCTTCTCCTAGAGGGCATTTGTCTCCTCCTCCTGCTTCTTATTCTCTTCTTCTAGTTTCCACACTCTTTCCCTTAACTCCTTGATCTCACTGTCTCTCAGGATGACATGTGACATAGCCTGTGTCAGATTATTGGTACTATCTTCATCACCACCTTGACTCACATTTGTAGGCCGCATGTCCAGACTAGACAAGTTACTTCTTAGATCTTCAAGTTGATTTTCCAAGCTTATTTTCTCCTTTTTCCAATTATCTTTCTCTCCAGCAAGTTTCAATATTTTTGTTTTACAATCATCCAATTCCTTAGATAAAGCCTCCCTTTGTATTTCAAATTGTGTTTCCTCGGGGGACTGGATCAGGTACTGGTATCGTATCCCATCTGAGCTTCATCTCTGTTACTTCGGCTTCTGTCGATACTTCTAAATTTAAAGTGTTATCCTTCTCATATCTACTGGTTAATAAGGAAGTCTTAGTTTTGGACAAATTAATGGCTCTTGGTATCAGGTCAAAAAGCTTCTCGGCTGAGACCTGTCTATTCTGTTTATATTGCTCGCACAAATTAGCTTTAGACCGGAATCTACTACTGTTCTCACCTTCTTTAACATCCTGAAACTTGTATTCTCTTATTTGAACTTCAAGGGTTGGAGACCCCTCATTATCCTCTTTTTCATTATCCATCCAGACAATGAAATCTTCCTGGGGTGTCCCACCAACCAATTCTTCTTCAGTGAGGGAAGTAAATGTCTCGACCTGAGTATTTTCACCAAACACCTCAACTTGTTTTACCATCCTAGGTCGTTTGTCTTCACCCCCCATTTCAATATCCATATCCTGAATTTCCTCCAGATCTCTCTTCCGGCCGACTTCCCCAGTGTCCAGCACCAGTTCGATATTCATTACAGCATCAGACAGCACAGGGTCTCTTTCCTGCAAACCTGGAACTTCTTCTGCCTTGGGTTCCCATTGTAGTAGGTTCCGTCCCTTGAGTTCCCTTTCTAGCTCCTTGTGTTCAAAATCCCTTAGGTTACACTCCTTCTTCTAGAAATGACATGCAAGGGGTTGTATTCAATAGCTACGTCCTTTTTTAACCCTAGAATTCTCATCAATTCCTCTATCTCCGATAAAGCCTCAATAGACGAGCAAGACATTTCACAAAATTTGATATAACTCCTTAATACTTACATTTCAGACAGTTCCCTAGTAGTTCTATAAAGGAGTCTAGCATAGCTCTTAAATAGTGATAACTCTTATCTACTTTGACTTTTTTCAGATGATTTTCAAGAAGTCTTAGTGCAAACACTATAATAAAGTAGTTGGTACAGTAACTGCATCAAATAAATCAGCACATTAGTTTTTAATACACTAAATTTTCCTTTGCAACATAGAAAAAAATGATGTAATATGTAATCTCATAATGTATAAATCAAAGGTGACAATTTCTAAACATCATTAAAATGAAGAGTAATGCAAGAAAAATCTCGTGTGTTTCTTCATAGATTTACAGTGCCTACTAAGAATTCAGACCATACCAGTTGTCCTATATACATGAGATTCTAGGTAATGTTACTGCTAATTAAAAAAAGAATAAGCTTTAGTCATCTCAAATCTAGCTATCTATCTATCTATGTGTTTTCCTAAAGTAAAAGACAGGAAACTGATAGCTAGGCAGAGAATGCTGAATGCTCCTTACCCATTCATCAACATCATATTGATATGAATCATCTAAAAGCAGTCTTTCAAACTTCTAAGGGTCTGTTAAAATTGATGGATATGTGCAGTGCTGGAAGACTAACTCCTATCCCGTGGGAATTTATATTGGACCTATCATGGATTAGTTGTATTAAGCTGGGTGTGTACAGTTAATGTTTAGCATTTAGGATAAGATACAGTAATTTTATTAATGTTCTATAAATCACCATTAAAGTAGGTTAATGGGACTGAAAAGGACATCCAGAAACTAAATATCATTTACTACCCAGCGGATCCATGCAAAGCATGTAGTGAATGCCTTATACACATACTAAAGCTAGCTAACCATCATAAAGCATTGCATAGATGAGCCTTTTTTTGGGTGGAGTGGATGGTCAAAAAGTTAAAGGCTAGTCAAGTGAGATATTGGTCATGGAAAACTTGATTTACTCTTGGATAAGAGGGGAGACATGGAAATCTCAGTGACATTCATTAGTAAGGAAAACACTAGGGAGCAGGGTGTCTCACAAATAGATGATGTGCTAGAAGATGATACACCTTTGACTCTAGCAAGTCCCCCCTTTTATTTTTCATTCTCTTTTGCATTTTTTTTTTCACTTTTCTTTTGCTTACGAATATTGTTCTTTGAAGCTCTTTTTCTTTTCTTTTGGGAACACTTTCTTTCTTTTGCTTTTCTCATCCTTTAATTGATTAATGACTAAAAGGTACTAGCCCTGGATGCCTTCCTGGTCACCAGTGATGATATGGCCTTAGCTTTGCTACCAAGCACTATCCATAGATACGACGGAGTTGCCACAGTAATGATTGTTTAGAGCAAACATCCAGTAACTCTTAATTCAAGGAGTGCCTACCCTTTCAACCATCAACCAATTTCAAGAATGGGGGAACTTGTTTTGAGATTCTGGAGTACACCTTGGAAACTATGCCAACCTTAGCTTGTAGCAACTTTGTAGGTATTTACAAGTAGAGTTGGGGTACGGGTTTGGATGACGGTAATCCTAGGCACAAAATCAAACATCAGTGGCGATTCGACTGTAGTGACATAAGGCTTTGGAAAACCAACTCTCCTAGGAAATAAGAGCCAATCAAGCATATATCTAAGAAGAAAGGAATGAGGCTTTGGAGAATTTTGTTGCACACATCAGAGCTCGAATGCCAGGGGATAACACGCAGGCCATCCTAATGGAGAGGTCACAGTGGGGGAGGTCCTTGAGCTACTTAGTTATATCCAGAATGGGATTGTTCAACAAGCAAAGGTGAATGGATGGAAGATGGATAAGTCTAACATATGGAACCAAAGAAGACGTTGTGATCCATGCAATGCTCTAGAGACTATGCCAAATAATGGTATGTATATAAAACAAAGACTACTAGTAGATGTAATGCTATGCAAAAATCCTACTCACCATGCTCATCAGAAGATTATAAGTGTGTAATATAATTTACAACTAGTCAATGAGTCAATACAAACCATATCTTTCCATAACTAACATCTTCCAGGCATGCATCTGATACAAAAATGAAGTACAAGGATCCATTTGTAGGCAATATCAATAAGTGGCAACCAATACCCAAGCTCATAAATCTCAAGGATCCCATACAACTGGTGGTACAACAGAGCTAATAAAGATGAATAAATCCAGCGAAGCTCATGAGGTTGAGAGATCAATTCATTCCCTTCAGAGGAGAATTCTAGGAGGTAGTTTAGTATTAATAAGCTAAATGCTTGCTAGTAAGTCTAGTAAGGGACCCTTCTTGAATGTCATATAAATGAGCCTTTTTAGGTTTATCATATAATTCAGCATATGTGCCCCCTGTTACCTCACCTTTTGCATTGGTATCTAGGGGGTAAATTTTGAGAGTATTTTCAGGGAACCTACATTAAGAGTAGAGATTTTGGGCATTTTTATAGAGAGATGGGAATATTTAGGGCAAGTAATCATGAGATGAAGTTATGGGCTGATCTGGGGCACTATTTTGACTGCCCTAGCCCCAAAACAGCAGCAAATCTAAGTTTAGTGTATTCTGGGTACATTTTGGACAACTTTATGAATCATAGCATTGATGAAGTAGCTAAAAAGTAGACCTAGGTGCTTTTGAGAATAAGTGACAACAGTAAACAGTAATATCCAGCAAATCTGGGATGCATTTGAGCTTGTTCTGGGCAAATTTTGTGGATATTTGAGCAATAAAACCATGTCTCTAGATGGTTTGAGGTAATGAAAAGTAGTAATGATGCTTAATCCATGTCTAGCCACTTTATTATATCTGTTTTAAGTCTGGGTTAATTTGGTAGCATTTTTGGGCAACCTGTCTAGTGAACCAAGGCATGTTTATGACCCCAACCTCACATGGTACCACTTCTGGGCATGGCTGAGTTGATTTTGGCAAGTAGGTGGATGAAGATAGCCATAAAAGAATGGTAAACAGTCTCACTAAGCATGAATAGGGAATAAATATAGCCCTACGAATCTCCAAAAATGTGCCCTAGCAGTCGCCTCAAGCCTCATTTCTGAGACTTAAAATAGTAGTGCCCTATTACAGCCTTGTTTTACAATAGCAAATAGTCTTGGAGGAGGCACTTCTATCATTGTCATCATCTAGTGTGATTCTTTCACTGTCATTTCCAGCTAGAAACAAGAAAATCATGCAGCAAAAAAACAAGGTTTTGGGCTGCAGATCTGTTCCCTGAGATTTCTTATGTCACAGCCTTGGTATAATGAGGTGGTAAGGTTGTCTCGTGATCCACCCACCAATTTGTATAGGAGGGTGAAACTTAGAGATCCTTCTCTTTTGAGCGCATCAACTATCATGTGCATTTATGGTTGTACTTTGGGATGAGTATGTGGGCTTCATTTGACTAGGCTCATACTCTAGTTCCATGGCTTATGTGGAGTATATTCTATAAGCAGGTTGAAGATTGTGATACATGGGGCAGTTTTGGAAGGGCTTGTCTACTTGGAAGCTATTTTGATTTAATGGACAACCATCTTTGAGGATCCTTCTAAAATTGTGCCATTGCGGGCATAATTCATGCCATGTGGATGCATTCTTTTATGGCAAGCTGAGTGTGTACAGTTAAGGTTTATCATTTAGGATAAGATAAAGTAATTTTATTAATGTTCTATAAATCACCACAAAAGTAGGTTAATGGGACTGAAAAGGACATCTAGAAACTAAATATCATTTACTACCCAACGGATCCATGCAAACTGTCATTTATCATTGTGTTAATTAAGCTAACCAGGTTCTCATTGTGAGCATCATCACAACATTTAATTCGGTAAAAGCTTAGACGTTTCTGGGAAAATCCACCAACAAGATAACTTGTTTAAAGGTGATCAATCTTGAAGCATGAATACTTTTCCTTCATGGTATTGTCTATTGTTGGAACTTAGAACAGCTATTGCTGGAGTTGGTTACTTTATTTTCTAGACACACTTTTAAATCAGCTGTCCAAATAACTCATTTCTAACCAACTAAAACCCTAGTACAGCCATTTCCTTTTAGTGCCTAGTCAACTGTCTATGTCATTAACACATTTAAGTAGCTTTCCATTCATTTTAAAAACTGAGAAGGTAATGTTGCTACTGTGAAAATCAATAGATGGAAGGGGATGTCTCAATAGACGAGCAAGACATTTCACAGAATTTGATATAACTCCTTAATACTTACATTTCAGACAATTCCCTAGTAGTTCTATAAAGGAGTCTAGCATAGCTATTAAATAGTGATCACTCTTATCTACTTTGACTTTTTTCAGATGATTTTCAAGAAGTCTCAGTGCAAACACTATAACAAAGTAGTTGGTACAGTAACTGCATCAAATAAATCATAACATTAGTTTTTAATCCACTAAATTTTCCTTTGCAACATAGAAAAACATTATGTAATATGTAATCTCATAATGTATAAATCAAAGGTGACAATTTCTAAACATCATTTAAAATGAAGAGTAATGCAAGAAAAATCTCGTGTGTTTCTTCATAGATTTGCAGTGCCTACTAAGAATTTAGACCATACCATTTGTCCTATATACATGAGATTATAGGTAATGTTACTGCTAATTAAAAAAAGAATAAGCTTTAGTCATCTCAAATCTAGCTGTCTATCTATCTATGTGTTTTCCTGAAGTAAAAGACAAGAAACTGATAGTTAGGCAGAGAATGTTGAATCCTCCTTACCCATTCATCAACATCATATTGATATGAATCATCTAAAAGCAGTCTTTCAAACTTCTAAGGGTCTATTAAATTTGATGGATATGTGTAGTGCTGGAAGACTAACTCCTATCCCGTGGGAATTTATATTGGACCTATCATGGATTAGTTGTATTAAGTTGAGTGTGTATAGTTAAGGTTTAGCATTCAGGATAAGATACAGTAATTTTATTAATGTTCTATAAATCACCACAAAAGTAGGTTAATGGGACTGAAAAGGACATCCAGAAACTAAATATCATTTACTACCCAGCGGATCCATGCAAAGCATGCAGTGAATGTCTTATACACATACTAAAGCTAGCTAACCATCATAAACCATTGCATAGATCAGCCTTTTTTTGGGTGGAGTGGATGCTCAAAAAGTCAAAGGCTAGTCAAGTGAGATATTGGTCATGGAAGACTTGATTTACTCTTGGATAAGAGGGGAAACATGGAAATCTTCGTGACATTCATTAGTAAGGAAAACACTAGGGAGGAGGGTGTCTCACAAATAGATGATGTGCTAGAAGATGATACACCTTTGACTCTAGCAAGTCCCCCCTTTTATTTTTCACTCCCTTTTGCATTTTTGTTTTTCACTTTTCTTTTGCTTACGAATATTTTTCTTTGAATCTCTTTTTCTTTTGTTTTGGGAACACTTTCTTTCGTTTGCTTTTCTCATTCTTTAGTTGGTTAATGACTGAAAGGTACTGGATGCCTTCCTGGGCACCAGTGACGATATGGCCTTAGCTCTACTGCCAACCACTGTCCATAGATGGGACGGAGTTACCACAGTAATGATTGTTTAGAGAAAACATGCAGTACCTCTTAATTCAAGGAGTACCTACCCTTTCAACCATCAACCAATTTCAAGAATGGGGGAGCTTGTTTTGAGATTCTGGAGTACACCTTGGCAACTATGCCAACCTTCGCTTGTAGCAACTTTGTAGGGATTTACAAGTAGAGTGGGGGTACGGGTTTGGATGATGGTAATCCTAGGCACAAAAGCAAACATCAGTGGCGATTCGACTGTAGTCACATAAGGCTTCGGAAAACCAACTCTCCTAGGAAATAAGAGCCAATCAAACATATATCTAAGAAGAAAGGCATGAGGCTTTGGAGAATTTTGTTGCACACATCAGAGCTCAGATGCCAGGGGATAACATGTAGGCCATCCTAATGGAGAGTTCACAGTGGGGGAGGTCCTTGAGTTACTTAGTTATATCCAGAATGGTATTGTTAAACAAGAAAAGGTGAATGGATGGAATATGGATAAGGCTAACAGATGGAACCAAAGAAGATGTTTTGATCCATGCAACGCTCTAGAGACTATGCCAAATAATGGTATGTATATAAAACAAAGACTACTAGTAGATGTAATGCTATGCAAAAATCCTACTCACCATGCTCATCAGAAGATTATAAGTGTGTAACATAATTTACAACTAGTCAATGAGTCAATACAAACCATATCTTTCCATAACTAACATCTTCGGCATGCATCTGATACAAAATTGAAGTACAAGGATCCATTTGTAGGAAATATCAATAAGTGGCAACCAATACCCAAGCTCATAAATCTCAAGGACCCCATACAACTGGTGGTACAACAGAGCTAATAAAGATGAATAAATCCAGCGAGGCTCATGAGGTTGAGAGATCAATTCATTCCCTTCAGAGGAGAATTCTAGGAGGTAGTTTAGTATTAATAAGCTAAATGCTTGCTAGTAAGTCTAGTAAGGGACCCTTCTTGAATTTCATATAAATGAGCCTTTTTAGGTTTATCATATAATTCAGCATATGTGCCCCCTGTTACCTCTCCTTTTGCATTGGTATATAGGGGGTAAATTTTGAGAGTATTTTCAGGAAACCTACATTAAGAGTAGAGATTTTGGGCATTTTTATAGAGAGATGGGAATATTTAGGGCCTAAAGCAGTGGTAAGTAATCATGAGATGAATTTATGGCCTAATCTGGGGCACTATTTTGACTGCCCTACCCCCAAAACAGTAGCAAATCTAATTTTAGTCTGTTATGGGTACATGTTGGACAACTTTATGAATCATAGCATTGATGAAGTGGCTAAAACTCAGACCTGGGCACTTCTGAGAATAAGTTGAAACAGTAAATAGTAATATCCAGTAAATCTAGGATGCATTTGAGGTTGTTCTGGGCAAAGTTTGTGGATATTTGAGCAATAAAACCATATCTCTGTATGGTTTGAGGTAATGAAAAGCAGTAATGATGCTTAATCCATGTCTGGCAACTTTATTAGATTTGTTTTAAGTCTGGGTTAATTTGCTAGCATTTATGGGCAACCTGTCCAGTGAACCTGGGCATGTTTATGACCCCAACCTCACATGGTACCACTTCTGGGCATGGCTGAGTTGATTTTGGCAAGTAGGTGGCTGAAGATAGCCATAAAAGAATGGTAAACATTCTCACTAAGCATGAATAGGGAATAAAGATAGCCCTACAAATCTCCAAACATGTTCCCTAGCAGTGACCTCAAGCCTCATTTCTAAGACATAAAATAGTAGCGCCCTATTATAGCCTTGTTTTACAACAGCAAACAGTCGTGGAGGAGGCACTTCTATCATTTTCAACATCCAGTGTGATTCTTTCACTGTCATTTCTAGCCATAAACATGAAAATCGTGCAGCAGAAGAACAGGGTTTTGGGCTGCAGATCTGTTCCCTGAGATTTCTTATGTCACAGCCTTGGTATAATGAGGTAGTAGGGCTGTCTCATGATCCACCCACCAATTTGTATAGGAGGGTGAAACTTAGAGATCCTTCTCTTTTGAGTGCATCAACTATCATGTGCATTTATGGTTGTACTTTGGGATGAGTATGTGGGCTTCATTTGACTGGGCTCATACTCTAGTTCCATGGGTTATGTGGAGTATATTCTATAAGCAGGTTGAAGATTGTGATACGTGGGGCAGTTTTGGAAGGGCTTGTCTACTTGGAAGCTATTTTGATTTAATGGATAGCCATCTTTGAGGATCCTTCTAAAATTGTGCCATTGTGGGCATAATTCATTCCATGTGGATGCATTCTTTTATGGCAAGCTGAGTGTGTATAGTTAAGGTTTAGCATTTAGGATAAGATACAGTAATTTTATTAATGTTCTTTAAATCACCACAAAATTAGGTTAATGGGACTCAAAAGGACATCCAGAAACTAAATATCATTTACTACCCAGCGGGTCCATGCAAACTGTCATTTATCATTGTGTTAATTAAGCCAACCAGGTTCTCATTGTGAGCATCATCACACCATTTAATTTGGTTAAAGCTTAGACATTTATGGGCAGCTCCACCAAGAAGATAACTTGTTTAAAGGTGATCAATCTTGAAGCATGAATACTTTGCCTTCCTAGTATTGTCTATTGTTGGAACTTGGAACAGCTATTGCTGGAGTTGGTTACTTTATTTTCTAGACACACTTTTAAATTAGTTGTCCAAAAAACTCATTTCTAACCAACTAAAACCCTAGTACAGCCATTTCCTTTTAGTGCCTAGTCAATTGTCTACGTCATTAACACATTTAAGTAGCTTTCCATTCATTTTAAAAACTGAGGAGGTAATGTTGCTACTATGAATATCAATAGATGGAAGGGGAAGTCTCAATAGATGAGCAAGACATTTCACAGAATTTGATATAACTCCTTAATACTTATACTTCAGACAATTCCCTAGTAGTTCTATAAAGGAGTCTAGCATAGCTATTAAATAGTGATCTCTCTTCTCTACTTTGACTTTTTTCAGATGATTTTCAAGAAGTCTCAGTGCAAACACTATAATAAAGTAGTTGGTACTGTAACTGCATCAAATAAATCAGTACATTAGTTTTTAATCCACTAAATTTTCCTTTGCAACATAGAAAAACATGATGTAATATGTCATCTCATAATGTATAAATCAAAGGTGACAATTTCTAAACATCATTTAAAATGAAGAGTAATGAAAGAAAAATCTTGTGTGTTTCTTCATAGATTTGCAGTGCTTACTAAGAATTCAGACCGTACCAATTGTCCTATATACATGAGATTCTAGGTAATGTTACTACTAATTAAAAAAAGAATAAGCTTTAGTCATCTCAAATCTAGATGTCTATCTGTCTATGTGTTTTCTTGAAGTAAAAGACAGGAAACTGATAGCTAGGCAGAGAATGTTGAATCCTCCTTACCCATTCATCAACATCATATTGATATGAATCATCTAAAAGCAGTCTTTCAAACTTCTAAGGGTCTGTTAAATTTGATGGATATGTGCAGTGTTGGAAGACTAACTCCTATCCCATGGGAATTTATATTGGACCTATCATGGATTAGTTGTATGATACATCAAAGTAGGCAAGCTGAGTGTGTACAGTTAAGTTTTAGCATTGAGGATAAGATACAGTAATTTTATTAATGTTCTATAAATCACCACAAAAGCGGGTCAATAGGACTGAAAAGGACATCCAGAAACTAAATATCATTTACTACCTAGCAGATCCATGCAAGCTGTCATTTATCATTGTGTTAATTAAGCCAACCAGGTTCTCATTGTGAGCATCATCACAAAATTTAATTTGGTTAAAGCTTAGACATTTCTGGGCAGCTCCACCAACAAGATAACAACATTAGAAACTCAAACAATCCATCAAAATGGGGAGATGTGACTGTATTTTGTAGAAATGAATAACTCGGCTTGAAATTTAAATAAAAAATGTCAATTTTTTTGCAAGATATTTGAGAAAGTAATTATTTATTTAATTTTGAAACATATCATCAGTAATTAAATAGCTAGCTTTCATATATATTTTAAGGGTAAGCTAGGGGCTCACAGATGTCGAAAAGCCACCTTAGCCAACAACAGTTTGTTGATCATCTATAAATGTCATGGATAATTTTGGGGTTGTTGTAGTTTCTCAGATGCACAGCAACAAAAATAAACCAGAAATTATATAAAACAAGATCATTCTTAATGAAAATCATATACAGCATTAGAAACTCAAACAATCCATCAAAATGGGGAGATGTGACTGTATTTTGTAGAAATGAATAACTCGGCTTGAAATTTAAATAAAAAATGTCAATTTTTTTGCAAGATATTTGAGAAAGTAATTATTTATTTAATTTTGAAACATATCATCAGTAATTAAATAGCTAGCTTTCATATATATTTTAAGGGTAAGCTAGGGGCTCACAGATGTCGAAAAGCCACCTTAGCCAACAACAGTTTGTTGATCATCTATAAATGTCATGGATAATTTTGGGGTTGCTGTAGTTTCTCAGATGCACAGCAACAAAAATAAACCAGAAATTATATAAAACAAGATCATTCTTAATGAAAATCATATACAGCATTAGAAACTCAAACAATCCATCAAAATGGGGAGATGTGAGTGTATTTTGTAGAAATGAATCACTCGGCTTGAAATTTAAATAAAAAATGTCAAATTTTTTGCAAGATAATTGAGAAAGTAATTATTTATTTAATTTTGAAACATAGCATCGGTAATTAAATAAATGGCTTTCACATGGATTTTAAGGTTAAGCGACCATGTAGTCCTGGGCGATGTCGTCTCAATTTGGATATAAATCATCCTATAAAATTTAGAATAATAACTTCAGAAAGAGTGATACTTTAAGAGAAATGGCGCATAGAAATGCATACCTTCTTCATTTGGATGCTTGACACCGGTCACTCCTCGAAACATGGAACTGCAAGGTTCTGTTGCAAGCCATTATGCCTGCTATAGAGGAGGAAAAACAAGACTTGTTGAATGCCTATTGGAAAAATAAGCACTTGTCAACCCGAAACCCGCTGCATCTCCACTCTTGTTGATTTTTATATTATAGAATAGCATAAAAAAGTGACAAAACCCTACATCTAAAAGAAAGGCCTGCATATCTTCTACGGATAAGCACCATTGATAGTAGTTGCATCTGGCTGAGTTTACCCTAACCTAATATTAAAATCAAGATAAAGTACCATAGTTGCCCATTTAATACTCATTTATACATAGCTCGCTCTGAATCCTAAACCTGTTGATCCACTAGAGTCAGAGGCGGTTTACCGTGTGAGAGAGGCAGAGCCCATTGGGGACTCACCCATTAATTAAGAACCACCAATGGAAGAGATTACAAGGGCGGGATAAAAAGTATTTGGATTTTACCCTTAAGCGAAGGAATCAGATCCAGATGCATTTGACTGAGCATAGGTTTATTCGGGTACATAATTAAAGGAAGTAGCTTCGGTTAAAGTCACATATTAAGTGGCAGGGTCTCCAGATGCAACACTAGTTTCCAATCCCTATGTTTCAATTCGAAATCGATTTATTGTTTACTACGGTGCGACAAAGACAACAGAATAAGCATATGTATCATATAATTCCATTGGCACATTTACTGGTTCAAGGTAAACCACCTATTAATCTAAAACAAGTCGCTTTGAAACAGGAGCCTAGCAGCGAAAACCCTAAACCCTTAAATCGAACATATTTTGTTACAAACCCTAGTTTTCAAAAGACAGAAGCAAAAATACTTGTAGACAAAAGAACGGTTGGATGATATCCTTTTTCTAAGCGTGCTTTCTGACTTGTAAAGGTTGACCTCCCCTAAAACCTTATGGGCTCGCTTCGCTCAGGAGAATACATCACTCTTGAAACCTGAGATACTTTATCTCTCTAGTGACCAAAATTATACTAGTCATTACTGAAATACTTACTTTTGGTCTGTAGAGTAAGAGATGGAGTCAGCTTGGAGGAGTAGGTATTATATTACTGATGGACTCATTCATCAGGCGAATTTTGATTCTCTTTCTTTACTTGCTGCTTTCTCTTTGGTTGGGCTGGTGTAGTCATTGAGCTGTTCTGTTTGGAGTCCCCAAACTCTTTGTCAAGATCTATGGATATACCGTGCCACTGTTTTTCTTAATTCTCGTGTCTGTCTATGTAACAGGAATTTGTCGACTTTTATGGTCCTACTGTCATTATGCGATCTATATTGTTATCCTTAACGTTCATGTAACTGATACATCTTCTTATTATAATAAAAGATGTATTTTTCGTCTTTAAAAAAAAGTAATATACTATGAAAATACTTACCCGGACTTAATTCAGAAAAGGCCAGTCAAAGAGGCTACTTCAATACCTTTTTAAATGTATTTTAGTATCATGTTAGTAACTAGAGATATAAGCGAGTCTCCATAAACCATAATGAATTTTTTCATATATTATATTTTCTCTTATTATCTCTTTCATTAATTTCCATAAATTAAATTTAATCCTATGCTCTTCAAGAATATATAAGGTTGATAGATCTCCCTTTTTGACCGACCTAATCAATGCCTTATCGACTTACTCACAAGGCCTTATTGAAGCGGACCTTATCTTAATGACTTATTTTATGTCTATTGATCTTTACATTATTTTTACATTATTGTATATAATGATCTAATCTAGGCATAGACCCATGTTTCTTCTTATAACAAAGTGACATTATTGTATATAATGATTTAATCTAGGCATAGAACCATGTTTCTTTGTATAACAAAGTGATAGAAGTTTATATATAAGGAGTAATTTATATTTATTTTACGTTTTGGGTATAAAAAATAAATTGTTAAAATCCAAATTTTGAACTATTAATATTGTGTTTTTTAATCTATAAATAAATTTAGCATCTTCAAATATCTACATGACACCCAAATTATGCAATTTCCATAGCTATATATGTGATTCTAATATTTTCTAAAGATTTCTAACCGGACTTTGCTCGAAAAAGGTTGAAAACGTTGAATATTTAGATTACACCTATACATAATGCCACATATTTCACATGAAGTTGAAAATTATGTTTATATATAATGCCACAAAATATGGAAGGTGAAAATTATGTTTTTATTACATCGAGAAGGTGAATTTCTATTTCCTAGGTAGAGGAGAAGTGTTTGTATGTGCCATAAAAATAAAAAATAAGCATGCATGCGTCAATGTAATGTAGCACAGATGTGAGAGGGATGTGTAAAAAAAAAGGTGTAAAGAGAACCATGGTGAATGAATGCATATGGAGAATTAATGGAGTTTGTGAAATTGAAATTTTTAGCTAACATGACACAAAATACATGAACTTGTTGAAACTTTAACAGAATGTTGAGATGGTCAAACGACGATGGTTTTGTTCAAACAAAATATGAACACAACCAGTATAATAAGCTGAATGGAGTGACACCAACTTTAGTACATGAAAATTCCAAAAGGGAAACACAGCAAATATATAAGACTCGACTCAACCACATGTAGAAGAACTCATCCATCACTTGATAAACTATGTGCAAGACATGATGTATTATCTAGATATCAACTCACCACACCCAAGGCACTAATTAGTAGAGAAACCCCTAAATGAGCATCTCAATGATTCTCCTATCATCTAACACAATAGGTATCGGGATGGCCTCAAAGAAATGATCCCTTAGAAGACATGTATTGAAAAATAATCCAAGTTGTGTACTATTTATGTTACAATTTACTAAATTTTAACACTGCAGATGGATTCGAAGACCCCCTCTTAATCCATCTGCAGTGTTAAAATTTATTAGGGGGGTCTCCGAATCCATCTGCAGTGTTAAAATTTATCAGGGGGTCTCTGAATCCATCTGCAGTGCTAAAATTTAGTAAATTGTACAAATTCATTATCAAAATTATAATTTTCCATTGCCGGAATGACACAACTAAAAATGACCACATAAATGACCAATTGTTATGTGGTCATTTTTAGTTTAGTTCTTATCTCCTGACCAAATTGGCCATTTATCTTGGTCATTTTTAGTTTAGTTCTTATCCCATGACCAAATTGGTCATTTATCTTGGTCACTTTTAGTCAGTTCACTTAAAATTTCTCAATTTTGGTCATTTATCCCTTGAAAAAGTTGTGGTGAGGAAATGTTTTGGTCGCCTAGTCACATATCTCTCTTTTTGTACTAGTGTAAACTGCAGGAATAGTCCCTCTTCTGAGCTTAGTTTTTGCCTGATAAATTCCAAGGCAAAGATACTTAATGTTAGAAAGGAAGGAAAAACATAGGGTTCCTTCACAAAACCATACAGCCTAATGACTGTAGCATCTTTCAAAAGGAACCAGTGTCCGATGACCACTTCATCCTTTAATTGCAACATTGACTTCATCTCGGGCAATACTCTCGGTAGTCCCTCCCCAAAAATGACTTTATACACAGGGGGTAAAACACAGTTGAAATAATCAAACACATTGTCCAGTAAAGCATTTGTCTCAAGTAAAGGGCAAAAAATGCGGGCTTTCCGCATTACTGTACAGGATCATCTTCATCAGTTGTGTCTAGTATCTGAAAAATCTAGTATTCGGGAATTTTCCCAACTGTACATGCATTCTTTCTGCTAAAAATTCATCAAACCTAAGAGGTGGGATGAGTCCAGTTTCAAACCTTGCTAAACAAATACTAATCCTTAAAAGTAGACTCAGTTGGATTTCCATTACCCATTGGTCAGTATCTAAACCTAAGAATTGAGCCAGTAGTGAGAAGACCAACTGGGAATCGTCATCAAAAAGGTTGACATCCAAGGGGTACGGATTTTCTGTAAGTTAGGAGTGAGGTTTCAGACATGTGGCTAGGAAAGTTTGACGGCTTTCTAGGGAAATTTGACAGAACAGGGCAACCACAGACTCTTCTGAAAAGCTTTTCGACTCCTGGTACTGGGACTCGGGGACAAAAAATGAATTCTTTACAACCGATGCATCTAAAACACAGACAACTTTAGACCTGAGGGCATCCATGATTACCCTTGTGGACTCGGAGTAATGCGTGGAGCACCATGTTACAAACTTGGGAAAAGAGGTTACTTTGTCTAGGAAAAATAAAATAAAAGACGACCTAAAAACCCCATGTATGTCCAAAGCCTGTTCATGCAGAGCATCTAACTTTGTTCTAATTTCAGGGACAGAGAGCCGAATGCATGGGTCAAACACATCCGCGTCCCTATCTTCCAAGGCCACCCTAGCTTTATAGCTGGTAGAAGCCTATTCATCTCCCATCTTATGAATAAAGATTCAACTTTTAAGAGAAAGGACGGTTACAAAGCCCTACCTGTCAGTTTAGAAGCTCTGAACATGCTACTGGAGGTTCTGTCGCCTTCGTCGTCTGCGACACGCTGAGGGACCTCTTGACTTTGACAAAATTAGAGAACAAATGTCAACCCTCACGGTTTTTTCTTATATATATAACCGTGCTAGCATAACTCCCGCCCTTGTTTACATGCTATCCTTTAATCTCCACCATCGGTTTCTCACATGCCTATTCCCTACCGTCAGATCAGCTGCTTCTTTATCCTTTGATTTGACAGCCTACTCTTCTTTACCGTCGGATTTGATTTTAACTTTTCATCTACGCCATTCATCTTATCCACACTTCTCCATAAGGCGGCATTGCATGTAGCCAAGTGGTCCCTACTACAATTTCTTCCTCTGTGCGACGGGCTCTGAGGCTGACATCTAGCAGGTAGGAAAGGTTCATCGCATCCGCTATTTCACTATCCAGCGCGCTATTTATGCATGCGATTAGATATGAGAGACATTGATGTGACCCCTTTCACCGTCCAAGCCATGGATCTTTCCACCTGTTCATACCATCGCATGCACCCGATCTTACATATGACCTTCTATCAATTCTTCTTGCGATATCATCTGTGGCTAACACCTAGCTGGTGGGAAAAGCTCATCGCATCCGCCCTTTTCCTATCCTGCTCGAAACTTGGTTGTGCGGTATTCCATATAGGGCCATGGATCCTATCCCTGCACCTAATCGACGGTGTAGATCGGTGTGATGTTTAGTCTCTCATTATTGGATCGGCGGACTATAGGTTATAAAGTGTGATTCTTGCCTATTAATACCCACACTTCAACATTTTCCCATCTTTTGCACATTTGGTTCTTCTTAAACCCCTTAGTCTTTCCCATTAGCACTTAGCTCTGGAGCATGGACGATATCTCAGGTTCTCTACCAGGTACATTTTGACCCTCCATCCCTTCCATTCAACTACATATTGTAAAAAATATATGGGTGTTAACAATGATGATGATGAGGAGGAGGATGAGGAGGAGGATGAGGATGGTGATGATGAAGATGTTGACGATGATGATGAAGATGATGAAGATGATGATGATGATGATGATGATGATGATGATGGTTATCACGTAAGTGTTGCTTCTCGGCTAGAGAGATGCAAACATTAAAACAAAGATAACAGAGCTAACCCATTGATAACTAGGCATATAGTGGACCACCAGATTTACAGTTGCCATTAAGCATACTTTCACTTCGTAAAATAGAATATCAGGCTCAGAATATGCTAAGAGAATTCAATGTGAAACAATGCTTCACCACAGTTTAGAGTTAGTTGACAGACTGAGTTTTCATCTGAGCGTACAATTATGACCAAATTAACTACTTGTAAAAGAATTACCTCAGATAACACAGTTTAGAGTTAGTTGACAGACTAAGTTTGCATTGGAGCGTACAATTATGACCAAATTGTTAAGAATTGTAATCTCACCAATCCACTATCCATTATTGGTGCATTAATTAGTTACGCCATTAGTTAGTTAAGTATGACTAGGACACCTTGTTATCCCATAGTATTTGTTGTTCCATGGTATTTAGCCGTGGTTTTTGGTGTGATGTAATGCTATATATACTTGTGGTTAATATTGAGAAGGAAATCCATTGCCGATTGTGTTTCTCCTCTTCTTACTGTGTTCAATATTTTAACATGGTATCAAAGCTGACAGCCTGATCCATAAACTATTGTTTTTGGGGTAAGCCTCTTCAGAAGCTCAAGAGCACATACACACGACTGAAAGTTGCAGTACAGGACGGAGACAGAGTGTTTGGGCCAGCAACATTTTTTTTATTTTTCTTCACGGTACCGCTGCACCCAGCTGCAGAGACACTTGCACCATGATACGACATAGTCACACCCACAAAAACCCCACTAAAGAGACCCTAGAGCACTCTTGCTGAAGGAGAACTGTGCCTGGATCACCCTGTCTAAAGGAAAATTGCGAGAGCTGGTGCACCCTATTTGAAGGAAAAATGCGCCATCCGGCTCACCCTATCTGAAGGATAAGTGCACCACTAGCTCACCCTGACACAAGGAAAACTACGCCACTTCCTCACCTTGGTTGTGTCAGCTAGAAAGTTGCGCCAGTCTGTTTAAATATCTAAAGTCTAAAGTATTGCTAATATCGAAGAGGAAATGACCAAGAAGATCAAATCTTGAAGATAGTGCTAGAAGAGCTACCAAAAGAAATCGAAGAGGTAAGAACTCTATTAAATTCAATAGGTTCATGGAAAACCTTTGATGGAGACAATTATGAACTATGGTCTTTAAAAATAAGTAATTTGTTAAAGTCACAAGATTTGTGGAATTTTGTATTTGAAGAGGATCCTATAGATCTAGCAACATTTGAGAATTTGTCAGAGTATCAGAAAGAAAGAAGACAAGTTGTTTGCTTAAGTCTCATGAAAAATAGTATAGATTATTCCATCTTTCATAACATTGGAGAAGTTTATACTCCAAAAGAAGCATGGCATATATTGAAAGCAGATTTTAGTGAAGAGGAACCAGTTGTGGAAGAAGATGACTTTGCAAGCCAAGCAAAGCACCAGGAATCCCATAGTGAAGTGGAAAACATCCAAGAAGACTGTGTTTATGATGCAGCCAATGATCAAGTAAGCCCAACAAAGCTTTTTGATCTAGCTCGGTTTGTTGATGACAGTGAAAACAAACCTGTCAATGTAGCAGTCCCCAATGACATGAGTGATAGTCTCTCAGAGAAAGAGACAGTTGATTGCAGCAATGATAGTCTCTCAGAGAAAGAGACAGTTGATAGTAGCATAGAAGTTGCACCAGCAGAGAGTTCATCAATGAACCAGAAAACTAGAAGTTTGAGGGAGCTATATGAGCAGTCTCCCATTATTGATGAACAGTATGAGTATGGTCTGTTTCCTTGTCAGCCCACATTTTTTGAGAAAGTAGTGAAGAATGCACAGTGGATACAAGCTACAAGAGTTAATGATAATGATGATGTAGTTGCCATTGAAACACCAAAAGAGGAAGATAAGGAATATGAGGAAGATGAAGAACTCGAAGATGAGGAACACGAAGAAGTGAAAGCTATCCAAGAAGAGCTGAAAATCATTGAAACAACAGAATAGGAAGATGTGAATTCTCTCCAAGAAGAGCTGAAATATATTCATCTTTTTTCTGACAAAATTTTTGAGTGTGCAGGTAAAATGGTCAGCAACATACAATATGTTGCAATAGAAGAAGAAGAAGACTTGCACTATGTTTCAACACCAATGAAAAGAAATAAAACTATGTATTTTGGAGAAGCTAAAAAAGATGTTGAAGAACACCTACTTAGCATCAAGTTCAACAAGACAAAGAAGAACCAGTCCAAGTACACACCAAGAAAGAAAGTAAAGCTTAATTTTATTTGAATGAAATTTATGCCTAGTTGAGACATAGACCAGGAGGCACAACACTTAGGCATTGAAAGTGTTGAATATTGTCGCGGTTGAGATTAAGGGGGTATGTTCAGAATTGTAATCTCACCGATCCACTATCCATTATTGGTGCATTAATTAGTTACGTCATTAGTTAGTTAAATATGACTAGGACACCTTGTTGTCCCATAGTATTTACTGTTCCATGGTATTTACCCATGGTTTTTGGTGTGATGTAATGCTATATATACTTGTGGTTAATATTGAGAAGGCAAGCCATTTCCCATTGTGTTTCTCCTCTTCTTATTGTGTTCAATATTTTAACACAAATTAACTAGTTGTAAAAGAATTACCCCAGATAACAATCCATGACCATACCATAGAAATAACAAGCATACACTTAAATGCTGAAAATTTGTGTTCATGTATGTTCGTTAAAACCTGTACTTGCAAATATATAACCTAGTTCTTCCAATGCATTGTAAATATAAAATATAGTAGATTCTTGGCAGACAGAATAATTTCGAATCTAATTGTAGCTCCTGGCTGTCATCAAGCTGTGAGAACCTATCATCCTCCTAAATAAGTTTAAAAAAATGCCTCCATAGAAGCTACAAGCTACGTGTAAAATGACAATAATTTGTAAGAAATCGTTGCTAGAAAATAGAGTAAAATTTATAAATGGAAGCCAGAAAAAAACAAAAAAAAATGAAAATCTATTACTATAATTATCTCTACAGCAGATACAAATACAAATATTACAATATAGTATTACTGTAATTATCCCTACATCATATACAGATTACAATAGAGCATTCTAAAGGGCCATCCCTATTAAACCCAATCACCTCATAATACAAGTCATCTTCCTACTTTTTTTATATGTACTCTAGAAAATTAGTATCACTCCTTCAATTATCGTTTGATGATAACTTTTCCTTTTATCCATCAAACTAAATCCAATTAGTTCACAATAATACAATTACAACTAACATATAATCATTTACAAATTATGATACAATTACAGCTTTATCTTAGTTATATATTTAATTAGCTCACATGACAGCTTTATCTTAGTTATAAATAGCTATATCTTAGTTATATATCTAATTAGTTTACAATGATACAATTAAAACTACCATATAACCATTTACAAATGGAGTTGTCGATATCTTCAACAATTTCACCCGGAGGGCCCCCTCCTCTAGCCGCCGTCAACGCCGTATCTGGTTACCCATGCCCCCAAATCCATCTGACAGTGGATGTCTCGTACTGTCTCCCAAGCTTCCTCACCTCGTGGGCCCCTTGTCACTCCATCACTCTCAAATGGCTGCATGGTAGCTCCATCTCCCGAGTCAACTCCCCTCCCCTACTTTGTTTAATGCAGAATGACGTAAAGCTGGAGAGTAAGTGCAGGGAGTGAAGTTGGTGAACTCGAATTCTCCTTCCCCACCCCCTCCGCCTGCGCTAAACCCTACCACCACAGATTCAAAGTCATGGGGGCTTCACTCAATAAACCGCTATCATAGCACGTTCGTTCATGGCATATGAAACAATACCCCTAATTTCACTAAATATTGGAAAATACCTTCCAAAATCGTTTTTTTTAACCCCCTCCCAATATGCCTTCACAATTTAAAAAAAACCCCTATTTTCACTCGATATTGTATGTATCAATTTATTCATTAACATTTGTTATACCCCTTTATATTTCTACCTAGTATATTGATATGATACCCCTCTTATGACCCCACATGCATTCTACAATGCACCTTGCTTCTTTCTATGTATATTGTGGATGCACATTACTCCACCCACAATGCAATTAATCAACCACATATCATTATGATTTGAAACATCTAATGGTCTAATGAAGAGATAGGAGATCACTTCTTGTATGTCACTAGAGCCAATGCACATAGTACAACATTTAGATTGCATGTTCCAGTTCCCCAATCGTTGATTAAGCCTGTTGTGGGCTAGGTATCCAAGCCCCAGGGCCTGTAACAAGCTCTAGGAGGATGACTAAACCTCCCAAGGCCTGTAATAGGAACTAGTGGTTGGGTAGTCAAGCCCATAAGGCCTATCGAGGGCCTATAATAGGCCCTGGAGGCTTAGAGCCTCCCAAGGCTATTGGTAACAACTGGCCGAGTTTTATTGGTAATAATTGGCTGACAATGACCACTGTCTCTCGACTATGTTCGACTGGAAACCCACTTCACCATGAAACCCCCTGGCCTCAAGCATGCCTCAAGACGTGATTTCCCTACGTACTGGTAAGCCCGAACCTTTCCTCAACCCGATTTCTCATCCGGCCGTGATCCCATCATTTCTATTTGGTGGATTTTTTCAGCCCACCCATATAAAAAAGACCCCAAAGTATTTTTGTATTGTTACATTAAATAAAAAAAACCCCTTGCCCCTTAATATATAAGCAATATAATTTTTAGGTTTTCATGAATATTTAATACCGCAATATGAATGAACGTGGTATTATATTTCCTTCTAGTGAAGCCCCCGTGTTCAAAGTATACCCTGTTTCGGTTCCCTCTGTTTCAAGCTCCCCCTGTTACTCCAGCTCCCTGTTCGACTGTGATGGATCTGACACGTGCAGAAACATATCACAACTCCCTAATTCATTACTGCTGGTTTAGCTCACATCCAAGGCTTAGATAGATTGTTTATCTTCACTCTCATCCAACACATCATCATGAATTAAACTATCTTTATGTATCATCTCAATAATTTTTGGAAGTCGTCGGTGTTTTGGAGTGACATCCCTGCATATTTGGTTATAATAGATTAAGACTCTGCTACAAATCAGCATACAAAGCAAGCACCAAAAAAAACTATAGCCAAAAGGAACTACATACTTTAGGCATTCCATCTGCGCAATAGCCCTTCATACAAGGAATACTAGAGCAGTCCTCGTTCTCTTCCCTCCTGTACTAAATATCCTCTCTGCTGCAGACATTAGCATTGGATTTTCTGCACCAACCACCCAATAAATCATATGTTTCAGAGTTTCAGTAGCTATTGAGTAGAAAACTAACTGCAAAAATGGCATGCAAATACATGCAAAATTACAGACCGTAGAACATAAACCTATAAACATTTGGAAAATGAAAGTATATGTTACACAGACAATGACTGCTTTCTTCCATTGTTAAGCAAATTGATCAAAAACAGACCCAGTTTCATTAATGCAAAGCGACATTTACCTACACTAAGAACATTTAACATTCGAACTCTTTGCATATTAAAATGGGCAATAGTTATTAATAATCACACCCCATACAATGCGTTTTTGAATCTTTAACATAAACAGTATAGGAATAATAATTGGATATAAGGTATGAAACATACAGAAGAAAAAAAAAGGAAATATTTGAATTTCTGAAGAAGAAACGTCACTCAGTCAATGTTAAACCAAACATTCAGAACCAAGAATTATGATTGTTATTAATATTAGTAGGGATCCTTAGTAGTAGTAGTAGTTGAAACTGCATCTTTTATTGCATTGTTGAACAACAAAGAATCTATTAAGAATAATATAGGGTTGGGAAAGTTGTATTGTAGAGATTTCCCTTTCCTACATAGGCAAGGAGAGTCAACATATGATATATTGTCCTTGGCTCCAATCTCAAGAGAATCTACATATTTTCTGAAACTCAGCAATTTTGGATGAAATATGTACTGCCAACTCTGATCTATGTCACCCAAATGAAAGGGTGCAACACCCCCATTAAAAGTTGCACAACATCACCTTTTCCATAAAAAAAGAGATGATTGTCAATATGATAATTTTCCAAACACTTTCCAAAACTCTTTAACCATTTATCAGTCCCAAAAATGTCCCTTTTCCAATGAACAAAAGCAACAAACATAATGGTTCACTCAGCAGAAAAATCTCCAGAAACCTTTCAGCCCCAAAATGCATGTTTAACCATCTCTGCTTTGTGACAAATCATACAACATCCATTCATCATATGTGATTGGTGGAGCCTATCTTTAACCGATAAAGTGCTATTAAGCACCCCACGTGGATTTCCAGATATTTTAACAACCCTTAAGCCATCTGATTTCAACATCTTGAACGGCCCAATTTCTATTTATGTGGACCTATAAATTGATGATTTGGCCAAATTTCACAATAGAGTTCTATATTCCATAAAGAGTTTCCAATAGGAACATTTCCAATCCTTCAAAATTGGTCCATGGGCATTCAAATGCAGAGTAAACAAGCTAGAGTCAAGAATAATATTACAAAGCTCTATGAAGGATTTCATGTCATCAACCTATAATCGTTGAGAACTCTTGACAGTCCTATAATGTAACCAATTAGTAATTAATAATTACCCCCTTCTTTGTCCCACTGATCCCCTTAATTGTGAAAACCATTCTCAGTTAGTCTCTTTCCTACAACAAAAAGGAGTCAAACCAATAAATCACTATCTGAAAGGAAGGCTCAAATGGATCTTTCTTCCATATACCATTTTATTTTGGGGATGCCAATGTCTGGAGATTGTTCATTACTGCAGGTTTATAGCTCACTTCCCAGTTTTATCTTCAATGTCATTGAATTCTTAGCAATATAGCTAAGGCATTAAGAATTAAGGGTCACAATTAAGATTCCAATTTTGATCTGTTTCTTTGTGAAATTTATGAATACAATGTATCCATGTCACTTGAAGCTGTTCAAAGAATATAAAGAAATTGAAAGTATGTGTGTGCAAGAATAATTGTTGTAACTTCAAAATGATCTCACAATGAAACACGAAAGAGGATAACATATCCTTGAATTGTATATTAAGCTGACTCTTCTCCATAATTGAATCTACAAAGAGGATGGCGAGCAACAACTGGGCATGGAGTTGAGTTTGAACAAGGTCGCAGAATAGGATGTGGTTGATGAGGTATCTTTCTATATGTGCTTCGAGGACAAGACATACTTGGAAGTATTATAATTTTTGTGGAGGATGGAAGATTTCCCTGCCCTTCTTCATAAGATTAGGAAAAAGAGAAATGTAAACCCAATCTATTGAACAAAAGCAAGTCGTTAAGGGAATCCACTATCCAAATTTCTCTAGATTCTACAACTATTACAAGGAGCATATCTATCTCAACAGTAGGAGAGTTAAATTCAAGTAAAACTTGTACAAAAATTGGCCTATTTTGAGGATTTGATCTTTGAATTGGATCCACAACTCAACGTTGAAATTAAAGGATGCATTCTACCACAAGTTATATTGGACTTCCCATCTCTCGTAAATATTTTGTTGAAGGAATTTGATTCAAATGGATCAACTAGCCCTATCATCGTGGGACAATGGGTCAACGAACCATGTCAGGGTGGAAGAACTATCTAAAGTTGTCCAACAAACATCTTGCTGAACCTTTAGGAGATTTAAAAATTGCAGAAACAAGTTTGATAGTGATCGCCATCTATGTTGATTTCAAATTTTTTGATTTGGAAGATGCATTCATTGTTTTTGCCTAGGGTGAAAAAGAATGAGAGATTTTCTATAGCTTGAAAGATTTCATAAATCAGCCTGAAGGGGTTCCAAATGGACAGTTTAGTAGCACTATCACTGTCATCTGTGTGCACCTCTTGCTTTAGAATCGGTACTTGTTGATTCTAGGAAAGTATCCCTATGAGATATTGCTGATCAAATCTCTCTAAATCAGCATCTTATACATCAAATCATATAGACATTTTCGTATCTGCAATTAATATTTGCAAATCTAAAAATTAGATTCGTAAAAGCTGTGAATAAATATTTGGATCTAGCTCCAAAACTCAAAATTCAATGATGATTAAGTCTGATTTTTTAGAGACCTGTGACCTCGAAAGCTTCAGCACTGAAAGAAAGAAAGAAAGAAATAGAAAGAATATCAGCAAGGCAACCATAACACTGAATTTTGCTAATAAAAGACTTTCAAATTTGAATCTATAAACATGCAAGAGCATTTAAATAAATAATTCTCTCACAATCAAGTATTCATCATTGACCAAATAAAAAGGACAACTTACTTTTTTCTTTAATCGAATCTATTAAATACAAGATCTAAAGGATTTCAGATCATAATCATGCCTATCCAAAGGACCTAAGGGGACCCAATCATAACTTAAAATCCTTATATCTTCACAATTCTCAGAGATACAATCTACAAAAGAATTATGCAAGAGATTTGATCTATGAAACACTTGAATGCTGCCTAGAAGCTCAAACTGAGAAAATCAGACATGAAAGGAAGAGTCAGTTCCAGTGTTCCCAAGGACCCTTCTTGATGATGCCAATTTTTTATGATAAGTCTGTGACTAGCATGGTTTCTATAATAAGTAAATTCTCCTAGAGACAATCTGCACAACACATTTTCCCAACAAATTGTTGCTCACCAATAATACTATCAAATTTCCTTATGAACATTAATTTAGATGCCATATGTTGTGAGAGAAGAGATTAGAGAGAGTTTTGGCTCTGTTAATGATCTGTCAACTCACCCAACTGTTGAAAACCTGTTGATATGCCATTATTACAACTAACTTTTGGTCTCTATGGGAAGTTTGAATAGATCTTGCATGCATACTCAGGAATTGAACATATATTTCAATAAAGGCATCGAATGTTTGCCATTTTTATTCATCTTTATTGTGAGTTTGAATTTTCGGAAGACATCTAATGTTTGCACTATATTGACAGAAATGTGAAGTTGGTATATTGTTTCTTCTAGCATGCAACACTTCACACTTCACTTGCATGGTTCTGCATAGTCTAAATTTCTAATGTTTTTGCATATTGTTTGTAGGAATCGGTACAAAATGAGTAAGCAAAGGAAATGGGAGGCTATCATGGATATTCAGGTACAAGACCTCAAAGACAAGACAACCTTTTCTAGTAAAGATTTGGTTTGGTCTGAAATTTATCGAGAGAACGAGAGCATTGATTGTATTGCCTTAGTACCTTCACATAGAGTTGAGGACTTTATCAAAAGGGAGGAAACAAACCCCGATTCTCCATGCACTTTTCTACAACTCCAAAACAGACAACCAAGAAAAAGAGATAATGTTGCATTACGATATGAATTGTAATTATTTTGAAAGTGCATTGAATACATATTATTGTTGAGATTGCATTTATCATCGATAGTATTTATTGATGTTTCAAAATTTCTTGCATAGGTATCAATGTTCATATGGGCTAAATGAAAAAAGAGGAGAGCAATTAACTAAATGAAGGACCTCACAGAAGAGGGGCTGCCAATACCATTTCATTGTGAAAGTTATGGTTCAATGCCCTCATATAGAAATTTTAACTTACAATATGTACGAGCATGAAGATGAGGACAAATGGCCCTGTCATGGAAAACATGACACTTTAGGTAACACGAGTACATTGTGTAAGCCAAAGCTTTCAAAGGATATTGTTACCTATGTCGAGAGGTGTTACCTTTTGGGAGTGTCCATTGATTCGGCTTACAAAATGCACATAGAGAGGCATGTTTACATGGACCCGATAGCTCCAGATAGGGATTTATTCCTATGTAGGAAAGACATTGTAAACATATACACCTAGTTCATGAAGGGTAAATACCAACTTCACCAAAAAGGATGAAACGAGCGTCAACTTATGGTATCAAAACCGACCGGAATATTTCTTTTTTTGCCAAAATCCCAATGGTCGTAGTGTCCCTTTTATCATGGGAATTCAAACAAAATGGATGATGGAGACCATGGTCAAGCTATCCCACAATAGCATAATAGCCATGGATTCCACATTTACTACAACTAAATACGGAGTTAGTCGAATGTCAATGATTGATTCGATATGCATACTTGAATTGTAGCCATTCAATATGATCGATGACTTAAATTTGACATGACATGTTCTTTGAATATTGCAGTATCATCTCTACACACTCATGGCATTTGATGAACAACAAATCAAGGTTCTAGTAGCATGGGTTGTGGCAGAAAGAAATACATCAGTTGATATTGCACTATGGTTGGAGCAGCTCATGCAGAGGTGTTACCAAATCCGTCCTGATTGGAAATTCAATGCCTTCACGGTCGATGATGCATTGGCTGAAATTTATGCTTTGAGGTAACTTCAATGTTCTTATTCTACAATATATCTTGCATTTATTCTAAGAATCTCACACTTAAATGCTCTAATTATGGAAGGAGGGTCATAGGGTGTGAGGTGATCTTGTGTGTTTGGCATGTATGGAGGGCGTAGAAAAAAAATGTGAACTATTTTGTTAGCAATAAAGAAAAAGCCGATAAGATGTATGATGATCTAGGTTTCATCATGAAACACAGTTCCAATGATGATGTGGATGATGCAATCCGTGGATTTTTTAGCAAATATGAAGATGAGGTGAATTTCTTAGACTACTTCCGTAAGAACTGGGTTGTCGAAGATAAGCTTCGTAAGTGCACAAAATCTCGATGGTGTTTTTGTTTTTATCCTTCATAAACATATTATACATGTTCACTAACTTGTTTATTTACATTTAGGGATGTGGGTGAAAGGATGTCGGGATTTTCCTTATGCCAATAAAGAGACCAACAATTTCATTAATTCATATCATTGTTACCGAAAGACTAGCTTTCTATGTGATCAAAGGAAGAAATGTGCTCACGGGATGGATTGGCTATTGTACATGCTCCTAACAAGTGTCAAACCTTATTACCGGTACAAAGCAATTTTGAAAGAACAAGGATACTTGAACAATTACAAGAAAGAGAAGCAATATGAATCATCAGTGGAAAAGGCCAAAATAATTCCAGACAATAATTGTTGTCCTCGTGAGAGTATAGCTAATGCTTATTGGGTGAGGGGTCAAAGTAATCCTAATAAGGTATACTTTGTCAAGTGGTATAGTGAAAATTTTATAGTGTGCGAATGCCCATGGTCTATTCGTGGGAATATTTGCAAGAATTGCATAAAGGTCAACTAGTTATATTTCAACTCGGCAATTCAAAACCATTACTTCATCAGGATGCAATGGCCAACACACTCAATGACCCTCCCAAAATAAGTATTGAGCCCCACAACCTTAGTGTAGATGTAAACACTGATCTTGTGACCACCGATACTGTTGATGCAAATGTGGAGGCACTTCATATTGATAGGGAGGAGTTGTTTTGATACACATGGTTGATTCAAAACAATCCCCCTACTACTGTGATCAAGACCAAACAATTGATTGATGTGGTGAAAAAATTGTTGGAAGAGGCCAACAATCAACACATTATGTATTTTGAATTCACGGTTGGGTTGGATGGTCTTGATTTGTGTTTTAAGAGAAAGAAGAGTTTCTTAAGCCCTACAAATAAACAAAGAAGAAGAAAACAAGATAGCAGAATGGAAATTGATTTGAATGTCCCTACATGTGAACATGAACCATTTCAACTTCACTACCTCAACAAACGTGGGTGTCCTCCAGCAAAGAAATCACTACCTATGGTCCTAGGTTAGTGTCATTGATTGATGAGAGGAATGGGTTTAGATTAACCTCTTTATCCATCACCAGTAATTAACATGTGTTGTCTTTATATCTTGCAGATGTGCAACAACCCATAATGATGGCCTCAATCCAAAGTCAAATGGAAATGCAAAACCATCTAGGTACATTTCATGGGACTTTTCACATGTTGTGAGAGTGAATTGTGTTTAAAATCGTATGTTGAATATCCAGTCATTGCGTTCATGTTTGTAGAGGTTCAACAATCCGGAACCCTGGAATCAATTCAAATCCATATGGAGCTACAACATTCCCGGTTGCTTGACAAGTCTCCAATTAGTGATCTGCAAGGTTTACAAAAGGCTATGCTTTCAACGCATTGATTTTTTTTCAATCTTGGGTTACAAAAACAATGGTTTTATTTTTTGATGTGTTGATGTGTTGATGTGTTGATGTGTACAAAGGTGCAACACTCCTTGTTCGTGGAAACAATCCAAGGCCATGGGGATATGCAAGGAATTCCTATGTTTCTTACTATGCCAGGTAGGTCTAATGAAACTCTAAAAATTCCCTAATCAGTTTTGGTGAGGCTCTTCCAAAATTAGCTTCTATTAATTATTATTTTAGCAAGATATCAACTTCCTACACTGAACTATTACTTTCAAAAAATTAATCTTCTCTTAACTATTATTTTAGCATGATATCAACTTCTTGCTCTAAACTATGCCAATATTGTCTATAGTGACTATTTCTTTTTTTAGTTACAGATACAAGTAATTTATTGAGGAGGTGTCCTCCTTCCAAATATGCCCAATGGGTTGACAATTCTCCCATTGGTTATCTACAAGGTCTGGAGAATGCCATGGTTTGTGTGCATTTTCAAAACCCCTTTATGCATCGCCATCCTTTAACATATGATGTGTTGACGTGTGTAGATGTGCAACACTCCCTGATCTCGCCACCAATCCAAGGCCATGGGGATATGCAAGGCTGTTAAAATTCAATATGCTAAGACAAAAAAAAGCAGCATTACATTCCATTTCACAATAATAGCATATACAGGATCACTGAAGAAACAACAAGCACAGCATAAACACAAGAGACAGAGATTTATCCTGGGAAACCCTCATGGGGTAGAAAACCCAGCAAAGCTTCCTCAATATAGATGACCAGCAATATACAAAGATGAAACCCTGAGACATGATCTCCTCCTCCACAATAGCAGACCTCTCCTCCACAAGTGTGCTATCCTCAAGTGAGTGAGTGTATCAAATGAGGAACACACCTCCTCTATTTATACACTACTCTGATATATATTTCACACAAGTACATGTAGGCTCGTATTTAACCATTAGGTTAAATACCCCATTATAACTAACTGGGCCGACCCCCACATGGTGGGTCTAATAACCCTAGTTACCACAACCAACTTGGAGGAATAAACATCTCCGGATTTATAGTATAATCACATTGGAGGTATGGAACATCTCCGGAATAAATAATATACAAATATAATATTCTTTGAAGTTACAATATTTCAACACTCCCCCTTAACGAGAAGGATATTATAACAGTATCTGCACGAGCAAGGAGTCATCAACATCATACATGATACATCTATAGATCATTGGAAGCTTTCTTAACATCATCAGTAACTCAACCAGTTACTGGAACATCAACATCTTCAGTACTGAGTCTTTATCTTTTGCAGCACTCGAACAACTATAGCAACATCAACGTCTGGATCCTCACGATCATCAACATTCTCATCACACGATCATCAGCATCGTTATCTCACGATCATCAGCATCGTCATCACACGATCAGCAGCATCATCATCACACGATCATCAGCATCACACGATCAGCATCGTCATCATACGATCATCATCATCGTCATCACACAATCATCAGCATCGTCATCACACGATCAGCATCGTCATCATACGATCAACAGCATCGTCATCACACGATCAGCATCGTCATCATACGATCAACAGCATCGTCATTACACGATCATCAGCATCGTCATCACACGATCAGCATCGTCATCATACGATCATCAGCATCGTCATCACACAATCATCGTCATCAGCATCGATCATCAGCATCGTCATCACACGATCATATTACAGGATGATCAATCCTGCTCTTTTTAGGACATAGGTCCATGGATGATACAATCCAGATCAAGTTCCAGGATGATCAATCCTTATCTCTTTAAGACAAGTCTCATGTCTAGGGACGATCTAATCCCAACCACAGTGCCAGTCCTTTTTCATATTGGATGTGACCTAGATCAGATCTAGGATTTACCGCCACAGAGCCAGTCCTCTTTCATACTGGATGTGTCACGTCTACAGAGCCAGCCCTGTTTCATGCTGGATGTATCACATCTACAGAGCCAGCCCTGTTTCATGCTGGATGTATCACAACTACAGAGCCAGCCCGGTTTCATGCTGGATGTATCACATCTACAGAGCCAGCCCTGTCTCATGCTGGATGTATCACAACTACAGAGCCAGCCCTGTTTCATGCTGGATGTATCACATCTACAGAGCCAACCCTGTTTCATGCTAGATGTATCACAACTACAGAGCCAGCCCTGTTTCATGCTGGATGTATCACAACTACAGAGCCAGCCCTGTTTCATGCTGGATGTATCACATCTACAGAGCCAGCCCTGTTTCATGCTGGATGTATCACATCTACAGAGCCAGCCCTGTTTCATGCTGGATGTATCACATCTACAGAGCCAGCCCTGTTTCATGCTGGATGTATCACATCTACAGAGCCAGCCCTGTTTCATGCTGGATGTATCACAACTACAGAGCCAGCCCTGTTTCATGCTGGATGTATCACATCTACAGAGCCATCCCTGTTTCATGCTGGATGTAACCTAGAGAAATTCTAGGATTTGTCACGTACATTTTGAACCGAGGTCCAGGGACGATCCAGTCCTATCGTTCAGTTATCGGAGACCTCATGTCTACGGCTCTTCTTTAGGACTGAAGTCCGGGAATGATCCAATCCCCTCACATGTTCACCAAGAACTTCATTTTCGAAGACATACGTCTACGGCTCTTCTTTCGGACTGAAGTCCAGGAATGATCCAATCCCTTCACATGTTCACCAAGAACTTCATTTTCGAAGACATACGTCTACGGCTCTTCTTTCGGACTGAAGTCCAGGAATGATTCAATCCCTTCACATGTTCACCAAGAACTTCATTTTCGAAGACATACGTCTACGGCTCTTCTTTCGGACTGAAGTCCAGGAATGATCCAATCCCTTCACATGTTCACCAAGAACTTCATTTTTCGAAGACATATGTCTACGGCTCTTCTTTCGGACTGAAGTCCAGGAATGATCCAATCCCTTCACATGTTCATTAAGACAGAACATGTATCCTCATCATCATAACATGTATCACCAAAACATGTATCATCATCATCAAAACATGTATAACCACAACATGTATCATCATCATCAAAACATGTATAACCACAACATGTATCATCATCATCAAAACATGTATCATCAACATCAAAACATGTATAACCACAACATGTATCATCATCATCAAAGCATGTATAACCACAACATGTATCATCATCATCAAAACATGTATAACCACAACATGTATCATCATCATCAAAAGCATGTATAACCACAACATGTATCATCATCATCAAAACATGTATCATCAACATCAAAACATGTATAACCACAACATGTATCATCATCATCAAAGAATGTATAACCACAACATGTACAACATGTATCATCATCATCAAAACATGTATAACAACAACATGTATAATCATCATCAAGACATGTATAACCACAACATGTATAATCATCATCAAAACATGTATGCATCTATCATCAAAAGTATCTAGCATGTATACATCTATCATCAAGAGCATGTATACATCTAACCATCAAAATAGAGAATATAAAAGTCCTAAATCTAAACAATTCTAGGTGAGTAAGTGCATAGAAAAAAATAAGTAACCTCATTATTGATGAGATAGGCTTGTCTGTCTCATACTGTGCTACTCCCCCTTTCGAGGAGGGTTCTTCTGAACTACACCAAGCTTGTCTCGGAAGTGTTCAAACTTTACTCGAGACAGAGGCTTGGTCAGGATATCAGCAATTTGATCCTCAGTGCTTATATACTCTAGCTTGATAGCTCCTTTCTGCACCATATCTCGAATATAAAAGTAACGGATCTCTATGTGTTTTGACTTATCATGAAACACAGGATTTTCAGTCATCTTGTTGCAGCTTTGATTATCACACATAATCACAGTGGGTTCCATTTCTAAGTCAAACATTCCAGACAAAAGTTTTCAAAGCCATACTGCTTCACAGCTAGCAGAACAGGCAGCTATGTATTCAGCTTCAGCAGTACTGAGGGCCACACTTGAATGTTTCTTGCTGAACCATGAGATCATGGCAGATTCAAGACTATGACATCCTCCTAAAGTACTCTTTCTGTTTGAGACACTTCCTGCCCAATCAGAATTTGAGTAACCATGTAAACGGAGTTTAAGACCTCCAAGATAATATAGACCAAAATCTAAAGTACCTTTTAGGTACCTCACTACATGCTTTGTAGCTATTAAGTGAACCTTTCTAGGTTCTACTAGATACTGACTTACGGTATTTACAACAAAGCATATATCTGGCCTAGTATTTGTTAAATACATCATTGGCCCAATGATTTGTCTATATAGGGTTAGGTCCACTAAATCCGATGAGTTATTAACTAATAACTTCAAGTTGGAGTCCATGGGAGTGGCCATGGCTTTACACTCCAACATATCAAATCTTTTTAGAAACTTCACAGCATACTTACCTCGATTTAAAAGATTCCTTTTGGATCATGCCATACTTCTAGACCTAAGAAGTAGTGCATTAATCTGAGATCTTTCATTTTTATTTCTGCAGCCATTTTCATGATCTGTTTCTCATTCCTTGTCAGAAAGAGATCATCGTCACATAATAATGGTATGATAGGTTTATCATCCACAACCTTTAGGTAAAGGTTAGGATCAGCTTTACTTCTGGTAAAGCCCAAGCTTTGTCATGAAGCTGTCAATTGTCCATTATTCACACTCAGCATTGAGTGATCTTCTGCATATCTATCTGTGCCATCTCTCGTCAGATGGGTCTACTAATATGAGCCTCAAAGTCATTCGAACTCTATGGTGAGTTCCTTCTTGCATCCATGTCATATGTGTATAGAAGCCATATTCATCCTTGTAGCAAGGGTTGAGATCCACATCACCCATGATGATCATTAAACTCATCAATTGACTACCGAGCCTGGGAACCCATACAGAACCTGATTACATCTTTTAAGAGAATGGTCAAAACATCTCATCTAAGAGAATCTCTTAACCATAAGCTTTCTATAGTGTGTTTGATTTGTAAATCCTTTTGTTGAACATCCATCGCTTGTTCATCATTCATCATGATTTTTTTTATTTTATTTTCCTACAAATCAAAATTAGGTACATGATTAGTAATACTTCATAATCATCAAATCATATTGACATGATAACCTATTATGCATACAAATATCATTTACATAGTTATGCAACTATCTTGACCAATACTTTGGTACAACACTTTCCCATATCTTGTATGCATACAGTGGCTATCTAGATGCCTTCCATCTCTACCAGAACATGCTATTGAGAGTGTGCATAGCTCTTAGCATGTCAGCAAAGAGGTTTCATTCTAGACAAGCAACAATGGAATGTTTGTCCAACTTACCAATCATATGCATATTAGTAGTACACTGTTCAATGCTCTATGAATGTTTACACTCAGCATAATATATTCTAGGAATACAAATATGAATACAAGCAATATCATTTACTATTTCAAATAACAACTCAAGTACTTATCTTTTATGTTTGTGTGGTTGCCTCCCGCTTGATCTTCTGTATGTCTTTTGAACTTCTATTCATTCTGTACCACTGTGCATGCTCAAGAGTCATCCTCATGATCTCATGCACAAACATACACTTATTAGTATATTCTAAATGCTATCAAAACATTATAGTACTAAATAATCTTGAAAATGTATAGTCATGATTATAGTTAATAAACATTAGTATTCAAGATTTCAGGGAAGTCTTCTTTTACTCATGCATATCATCAATCAAGATAAAAGATATAATATGCATAATCCCTTGATTACTAACTTTATGAACAAGCATAACCAATCATTCCAAGTATACTTATATAAGGGATCCTAACACAAGGTAAGATTCATGGGAAACATACCTGGATTAGTATACCTACTTGGTTATGTACAACATACCTAAACAATCTCTTCAATGATTTAGAGATCCTGAGCTAGAACCTGCATGTCTCATAGGTTAAGCATAATATAACAAAGTCATACATACCTCGTGAGTCTTTGTCTTCATGTTGTCATGGTCATGGAACTTGATTTGTCTTTTGTAATGTACCTGTGTCTTGTTAGCAGACAACATCAACCTCACACAACACCATAATGCATAAGTACAATCATATAGCCCTAATCAAATCATTCACATGCATTCATATTGTCACTAGGGTGATAAGACAATTAATAACATTAATCAAGATTGTACTAATAACTATTATGAACTTAATCAAGAATCAGATTTCAAGGCATACCTGAACCTCCTTAAGTCATACCTGTCGAGACCTTTTGTAGTCTTCTTATGTAAGGTCTTAGCCTCAACTCCCCCTGGAACTTGATCTGAAGCTTGATTAGTGTTTGCTAGCGAAACTCTAAAAATTCAATATTTGACTTTCACACTTCTGAATGGATGGAAGGATGTGTCTTGCTGAGCTGATCAAACTAGCATACTTCAGTTTTGAAATCTCCAAAGTTTGACCCCTCAAAATTGTCTTTGAAACTTCCGGATTCATTGGACGTGACCCTGAACTGGGGTTTGATGAAGCCCACTCTTCTACCCAATCAAAATGTATGATCCAAAGCTCTAAGCTTCTATTCTTCTGAGGAGCTTCCAGCCGTGGTCACATATTTCAAAAATTCCCATTTTTACAGAAGCCCTAATTTTCCACTTTTCTGATCAAAGTCCCGAACTAGGGTCTAATCAAGCCCGGCCTTCTGCCCAACCAAAAATTCTGATCTTGGTCTCTAAATTTCTATTTTGATGAGTAGCATCCAGCCGTGGTCTCCGATTACAAAAATTCCAACTTTCTTCAAAGCCCTAAATTCCGGAAGCCATGAATGAAGGTACCAAAAAATAATTCTGTTTTGACAGAAATATGTACCTGATTGTTTCTGGTGTAACTCCGAAATTTTTGATCCACAGGGTCTGAAAAGGTTTCCTGAGATATCCTGACCTGTTGTCTTTCCATCCTGACAGGTCTGACCTCAATTGGATTCTCTGAGAGAGAGTTATGCCAAATGTCGCAATGTGACCTGTTTTGGGATAAAACAGGAGAGCGAACTTGTACGGCGTTCCACGTGTCACTGTTTTAACTTAGGCCTCTGAAAACGTTTACTGAGATAGCTCGGCCTGTTACCTTTCTATCCTGACAGGTCTGACCTCAATTGGATTCTCTGAGAGAGAGTTATGCCAAATGTCGCAACGTGACCTGTTTATGGGATAATACAGGAGAGCGTACTTGTACGGAGTGCCACGTGTCACTGGTTCAACTTCGGCCTCTGAAAAAGTTTTCTGAGATAGTACAAACTGTGTACTACCTGTCACTTTTTACGAAATTTCATTTGGAGCTTCCTAGCCCAAGATATGACCTTTTTCCCAAGGTCACCTGATTTTGACTCAGATCTGGAAGAGGCAGAAACCCTATATTGTACAGGTCATAAATCACAAAGTACAACGAATTAGAGGTTTTCCTTTGGACACAAGGTACCTGGAGATTTGATCTTCGTCCTGTAACAATTTCAGATCCGAAAACTTCGCCAAAACGGATTTATAGCGAAAGTCCTACGATGACTGGTTTTTGATATATAAAACCCTAGCCTTCAAATTGTCGTAAGTAAAGCAAGTGTTGTTAGTGCCATACCTTGTCTTCCTTCAGGTTAGCTCTGATACCATGTTAAAATTCAATATGCTAAGACAAAAAAAAGCAGCATTACATTCCATTTCACAATAATAGCATATACAGGATCACTGAAGAAACAACAAGCACAGCATAAACACAAGAGACAGAGATTTATCCTAGGAAACCCTCATGGGGTAGAAAACCCAGCAAAGCTTCCTCAATATAGATGACCAGCAATATACAAAGATGAAACCCTGAGACATGATCTCCTCCTCCACAATAGCAGACCTCTCCTCCACAAGTGTGCTATCCTCAAGTGAGTGAGTGTATCAAATGAGGAACACACCTCCTCTATTTATACACTACTCTGATATATATTTCACACAAGTACATGTAGGCTCGTATTTAACCATTAGGTTAAATACCCCATTATAACTAACTGGGCCGACCCCCACATGGTGGGTCTAATAACCCTAGTTACCACAACCAACTTGGAGGAATAAACATCTCCGGATTTATAGTATAATCACATCGGAGGTATGGAACATCTCCGGAATAAATAATATACAAATATAATATTCTTTGAAGTTACAATATTTCAACAAAGGCCATCCCCCTACTGAACATGGTTGGTTGATTGCCAAAGCTCAATTTGCAAAGAGAAAGCAAAGGGAGCAAAGCAGTTCTACAAATGCAATGCTACATGCTAACAGACAATGAAAGAATTTGAGTGTTGGGATTTCATATTCTGTGTAAAGATTATGTCCAGGTGATTTAATCTTCTCTGTGATCTAAAATTATGTTATTTGGTTACTTAATTCAATAAGATTATCTCTGTGACTATCTGCTGCAATGTGTAGTTGGTCTATGGCTAGCTTGTATTTTATACAAATAGCCTTCTTAGTAGGAGTATACTGAGTAGGAGTATGTGAAGTTTTCCAGTGTCCATTTTACATTGTAAATAATATTAGTCCTTTGGGCTTAGAGAGAGATGTTTGATTTTAGGTATGAAATTAGTTTCCATGTTTGTAATAGTTTCCAATTTACATTATAAACACCGATTTTATCTTGTTCACAACTTAATTTTTAATGAATCTGACATTCTTTTTCTTGTACAGGCTGATGACCAAGACTCTCTACATGTCCTCTCCTGTTCCTATGAAGTATGAAGTGGAAGAGAATCCTTCTGGGTCTGCCTCTCCTCTTCTGTTATCTGGATATTTTCTACTCCATCTTCCTCACATTGCATCTCTTCCTCATTTTTTAATCCATTCCTCAGATGAGCTGGCTATGAGGAATGATCCAACTAGAAACGTTGGAGGCACCTGATTGAGATCAGAGTTATTTTGGTGGGGTGCCATGATTAGCTAATTTCATACTGTGATTGGAATGAGGAGCAATGGAACCGTCTTTGGAATGACAGTCGGTGTACTTGTATTTTCTTTTGATTGTATATTTGTACATGACCACTTCTGAGTACATTTTAAGTTAATAAAATGCAAGTTTTGTACGAAGTATGGACTTGAGGAATGCATAAATCATGAAACTATGATTTCTGAAATGTTTTTGGTTCCAACAATTAAGAGAATATAGATGGGTAAAATTTCTAAAATGTTTTTGGTTCCAACAATTAAGAGAATATAACTAGGTAAAATTTCCTTTCATTTTTTTAGTTGTGACTGTTTTCAATTTGTTTTTCCAACTTGCATGTTCTAATACAATGGGAGACATTCCAATGCTTAAACAGATGATGGACACAGATGCCCCACTAAAACGTGAAAGAATATGAATACAATGTAAAGGGAATGTGGACAATGAAACTATGGAATGGATGGAAGGGGAAGTGTCTCTGCTCCTCTTTTGTAACAACCTTATGGAAGCTGAACTATTAGGTAAATCATCTACTATGCATACTTGTCAAGGATCTTAGATTACTATGCATAATATAAATAAGAAACCATGGATATAATAAGTATAAAAACATCTTACTAAGTTACTACTTATGTTGTGAGTATACCTCAAGGGTGAACTACAAATATAGATTGCACCAGCAAGGACCAATTCACTGTGATAGAAAACAATAAAATGGGGTATGGAAATAGCTATAATGTACATCTTCCAGTGATGAACAGAAAGATCACCCCAATGGGACAGATCGATATCTGAATAATAGAATATCCTATAATACATTCCATCCTTAATATGTACACAGACCAATGAATGCTTAATGAGATCTATAAACTAAGTCACCACCATATCTGGTAGATACAGGTGCAAATCCAATGTGCAAATCTATAAATTCTTTGCTTATCGTTCAAAGCATAAATTGAAAAACAAAAAATCAAATGAAAGAAAATTAGAGGCATCTAGAAGGTAGTGCTCACCTATTTTGTGCCTTGATGACATCTACTTTACAACATTTGTATGTTTGCATCTTGGATTGACAATGTGTATTGTCATCAATTTTATTTATTAAGGGATTTCGATGGCGAACTTTCTTAGGAATAGGGATGACGATAGACCTTGACCAATAACATGCATTTATTTCACAAATTTAATTCACATTGTATGTGTAATTTTCTAATTTAGAGAGAATCTTATTGTACCTGGCGAGTGATATGCATGTGGAAAAATGATCCATCTATTTGATTACTTCAAGTTGTGCAATGACAAAAAACAATTGATTATCAACAACAAGTTTTGACATGGTATTTATATTGCTACAAATTTTGAAAAAGGTGAAAATTCATACAGGCATCTTACTTCTTGCATTTGCATGCATGTTATATCAGATATTCTCATGAAGGTTATTCTCATGACTGTGAAAATATCCGTCCACTCTGTATTGGCATGGATGATGATCATTATTGCATTATTCAATAATATCCAATAGATGATGATGAAACTAATGCATTAAATAATGGTCTCAACCATTTGCATCTATGTTAGGTGCCCAAAAAATGGTCTCAACAAGTTCTTCCTCAATTGAATGATTTATTTGAACCGGTGCATTATCTCCAAGAACTTGATCTATAGAAATTTATCCAATACAATGCAAAAATATGATGATCATGCATTCATCAATGTCAACTACTTCTTCATATGGATCTATAAAAGGTTCATCCTCAACTGAATGGATGATATGAACTAGTGCATTTTCCAATATGGTAGGGCCGATGCATGGGAGAAAGGAAGGAGAGATCTAATTTGAACCTTCTTATTCAAGAACACAAAAAGAGAGTGGTTCAGAAAATATAGCAGCAATTGCACATCCTACAACTTGTGTATTTTCAAAAAATTTAGTTGACTTTTGATATGGTCAGGGATTTTGATCTTTCCCTACAAAAGAATATTTATTGGCTGATCATTCTCTTTCCTTAGGAACTTATGTTCTTTATAATTGTATTTCTTGTAGTAAGTCCATATGATTATGTCCTTATTGGTCTTAAAATCTCTGGAGGAGGATTTTTCTTGTGCACCTCTCAAATTTTGTTCCTTCTTGCCTTCGGATTGTGGCTTCTTCTTGCTCATGTTCTTGTTTCAGTGATAGATGGAATGGGCATGCACCTTTGTTCTCCTTAGGGGGGGCATTAGAGTGATTTTATCTTTCTCTTGGTGAAGTGACGCTATAAAAACATCCAATGTAAGAATTTTCCATGTAGCACCAAGAGATAATCTTGTTCCATGGAATGTGGAGATAAAAAAAATACTCTGGACCTAATTTTGATAATATTGAAAATATGAGGTGTTCATCCTTTTTGTCTACCTTGCAAATTTTGAGTTAATGTAATATTGACATGAATTTAGTGAATAATTCTTGGATCAAGCCTGCAATCCTGAAGATGATCACAAAGTTTTTAATTAGCTAATTAATTAACTTCTGTGAATAGACAGAGATTTAGATTAAAAGATTAAAATCAGTAGTGAACCAATATTTGAAGAGGCATGAGTCCATTCTGAAGAGATGTCCATTGAAAATTTAATTAATTAATTAATTAATTAAAACAGTAACAAACAGAGTTATAATTAATTTGAAGAGGTGTAAACGTTGAAGGAGCAATATTCAACAGAGGTTGTGGGTTCATATATTATTAAAGGAAATGTTGTGTGTGTGTGTGTTTTGAGCACCAACAAGCTAATGTGTGCTAAATTTCTACTCACTGAAGGATTTAAGTTGTTCTTACAGTGTGGTTGGGAAGCGTTTCTCCAGTAAATTCAACAAACATACCTATACAAGCTGCGTTTGACTTTCTTGGCTATTATGGTGGTTGCATGATGAACTTTAATAGAAGAACAAAGAAGGTTTGATCTTGTAGTTTCCTTATGTACTGATAATCTCTTGCAATTTCGTATGCAAACAAAAAGTTCATGGTCCTTTTTGAAAAAAGGATATTCGATATTTAAGTTGTGATAGTCAAAGTTTCGAGTAGTTCCTGAAAACCCTATGGATCTTTATTGAAGGATTAATAAGTTTTGTAGATGTTTAAGTTAACAATATCATTTTTCTACAATGCAATACAACAACGAGGTAAAGGTTGGCTATATACATTTTTGATGATGCCAGGGTTTAAGGAGTGATGATGTGTTCACTACCCCTACCCTCAAGGTGTATGATGAAGCTTGAATCCATATTGATGGCGTTGCATGCTATGGCTAGTATTTTAAGGTTATTGGTATTCCCCTAACAAACAACCCTTATGAAAGTGGGAACCAATTACTTCATGAGAAGTTGGAGCTCATAGACACTAATTTATAGATAGCTTGGGTTACTGTAGGCAGTAAACCCTCATGAGTTCCTCCATCATCCTCAAAATCCACCAAGCTTGATCATCCCTTTTGTAGTAGGTCTTGATTTTAATTATTGTTCATTTGTTTTTTATGATTTGAATTAGTGTGGCACATTCATTAATGTAATTTAGATATTTTGTATCTTGACTTATACAGGACCCCAATACAAGATCAATTCAAATGCATGTAATGTTCCACTATCTACAAATAAGTTTTGAAAGCTTAAATATGGAGTATGATTCTTGAAGTAGATAGTAAATGAATATGGAGAACCACGTAGCCCTGCCAATTGTACCATGTCAATATCAAATCACCATCTTGGGGTAGGTTTATTTTAAATTGCACTAGATATGTTTCAAAATTCTAGTGGTGTGTGGTGATTTAAAATGCAAATGGTTAAAAATAAACCCTAAGCATGTAACAATGTCAATGTCTTTTTTGTTGAGTGACTAACCACCTTAAGTGGAGACCACTATTCTGGAAAGAGCAAAATAAGAATGATGTCAAATGTAAAACAATATTTCAAAACAATGAAGGAGTAAGAACTTAATGATGTCAAAGAAAAGCATGACTGCAAGGCATTGATCACTGAGACCTGAAATGTATTTGTCCTTTGGTTCTTTTGATTACTATGGTTGGTGTACAATTTTTCCCTTACTACTACCTATGGGGGTGGGTGTCACCATAGTAACAGGAGCTGGAAGCGAGTAATTCATTTCCAACTATTTGTTGATTATCTGATAAAATACAAGAAATGTTGTATGAAATACATTTAAAAGTAAGACCTTTTCTTTGATAAAGATACCTTTTGCCGAATTTATCCTTATTTACGAATACCACTGTTTGTTATTTTTGTTATTGGATTCCTGCAGTTTAGTTATCCATTGAACAATTTCAAAAAGCTCAAAGTTCACTTTGGAATAATTAATTCCATAACCAAACACAATATTTGAACCAATTACTTGTAGAAAAGCTCCCAATATAAGTGAAAATGCAAAAAAAAAATGATTTAGACAATTGACAAATATAAAATATTACTGTTTCTTCATTCATGTCTGGAAAAAGCTAAAAGCACAGTTACAAATATTGCTAACTCCATAAGGATCCAGAAAGAACTCCATAATCAAAAACTCAAAATTTTGTACAATACAACGTCATTACACAGTGGGTCACAAGTACAATAGTATTGCCTTCTTCCTTATTGGAATAGTCACACCATGACTAACACCATAAAAATTATAACAAACGAGCATATCCATCTCAGAGAGGTGTAACAATGCCCATCAACAAGTTTCGATGGAATATATGTTGACACCAATTAAGCTTTGAAAGCCCTCCCCTAGAGTAGTCAACGCCCCGGACAACAGATCATTAGACATTCTCTTAGTATCTGAGTGGTGATGTATGGTAAAACAATTAAATTCACCAACACAGGTTCTCGCTTTTCTATGGAGAACTTTTAAATTGTCATCCCATACTTGATACATCCCTTTCATTTGGTTACATAGGAGCTCGGAGTTGGTGAAGACTGAAATGTCTTTTGCACCAAAGTTTTTCGCTGCTTTTAGCCCTTCAATAAGGGCAAAGTAATATACTTTGTTGTTGGTGGTTCTCCCACGTATATCCCTCTTTTCCTTTAAACCTTGTGTAAATCATTGTTGTATAGGACACATGTAATAACTGAGTGTCCTGAGTTGGGATAGAAAGAAACATCGATACACAAGGTCCATTTCTGCACCATCGTGTATGATTTGAATGACCTAAAAAAAAAAAACATAAACACAAACAATTCATTGTACTTGAGATTAACAAAGATTGTCTATGTACACTAATTTCCACCCATAGAACAACAATAGAAGGAATATATTGGTATGGTTTCCAACTGTGTGTGGGGTAAAATATATACACTCTAATTCAACATTTAAATTGTCAACCCGGAAAGGGAGCTTATGAGATGCAATCACTATATGTGCAGGATTGAAGGCTTGAACTATCCTAAGTTGATTAAAGATGAAAATGTGCTAACATGCAACTATATGATTTTAAACTACTTGCATGACTTTCATAATTCAAATGCAAGAATTTATTCTATCTATAAAAACGGGAAACTGATTAACAATAGAATTTATTCTATCTATAAAAACAGGAAACTGATTAACAAATTAAGTAAGTAGAAAAATTAATAAAGATGTTTAACTAAACTATATTTGATTTGGAAGCAGGTAGAAACCTTGATAAAGATATTTAGTTATGGAAACAAGTAGAAAACTTGATAAAGATATTTAATTATGGAAACAAGTCTTAAATCATGAACATTTTCATTAAATGGAAACTAATCCTATGATAATTAGATGGAACTATAAAAAACTGGAACAACTTGAAAAATAGAATTATTAACTATTACTTGAAAAATAAACTATCTAGAAACAAGTCTAATAAATTATGAACATTAACTAATTAATAAATCAGATATTAAAAATCGGAGTTTGGAAGAAGGTTGAAGGGGAGTTAAGGAGGAAAATAATATGGAAAGATGAAAGAATAATAGAACTTGACTAAAATTCTATGTAACAAAAAACAAGATTTAAATTACATTAAAAACTGTTAATTAGAAGCAAGAAGAATTATGGCTAGATAACAGAAGAAATTGGAATATGAAAAGACCAAAAATAATGCAGAAAATACACAGGTCCGAATGATAATCCAAACGCCTGTCTGAATGGTGGTCCGAATGACAGTCTGAATAGAGGAAAATGAGTTAAATTAAGGAAAAGAAGAATTTTGATGATTTAATGACCAGCTGGCTTATGCATATGATCCTACTATGCAAAGGAAGCAATGGATGGATTATTTAGAAGCTAAGTTAACAAGAAGCTATCTATTCTAGTCATTATCTAAGTAGAGGAATGATTTCTATGAGATATAGGAATAAGGTTAAGATGGAATAAGAGAGAAGTAACCTACAACAATAGGAAGAAAGCTGACAGAGGAGGATAGAAAGAAGCTAATGCTAACTATGGAGGAATTTGGAAGCAATATCTAACTAAAATGATGAAATAAGAATTGGAAACAAACTACAAATTATAAAACTATTGGTCAACCATTCCTAGTTCAGAATAAGGGAGATTAAATTAACAGTAGAATACTAATTACAGAGAAGTAAAGAAAATGACATATACAGGAAAAATGAAATTAAGTACACACACATAAAAACAAACTAGCTATTTGCAAAAAAGAAAATGCAGAAAACATAAACAAAACCTCTGGTTGATGAGGGGCCCTTCCCAACAATCGGAGATGGAAACTAAATCAATGCACTACTACCAGCAGAGCATCAATGAACTGGAACTTCCATTAACTTGAGAGAATTAGAGTGTCTGTAGCTTAAACGACTAACAGCTAACTCTTTAAAACAGCACTAAACTAGCATACTTTTAAACTTCTCTACCTCATCTCAGTATCACAGGCAACTATTTATAAATTACAATGGGTGAGAGGATCGATAGATTCGACCTCTCAAATAATAGAGGCGTTTAATGACTATAACTGCTAATTTAATTGATGTGTAACAGTGCAGGGAGCATCCTTCAGACTTCGATGGAGTTGATTCCTTCACCCAGCTGCTGCAACATCGATCTACCTTAGACGTGGAAAGAACAGCATGTTGGCAAACTGATCGTGGGTAGATGGGCTTCTTCCAGAATGCCGTCGTGAATGAACGTGAACAAGTGTGAATAGGTACGCATGATCCCAGGACAAACGAGTAGAAGAATCAGCGTGTTGGAGTGTTGACGTGGGCGTGGGATGTGCTAGAAATCTTGGCGAACTTGGGGACAGATCTTCTAGAGAAATAGCTCATTAACCATGCCCATTGCATGTCAAATAGAACCCACGTGCCTTTCTCTACATTTAACGGTCTGAGATATGCCAACCATGGATTTCTCGAGCTGAACGCGAGGCTGAATGATGAGCTAAACGGCGAACTGAACGTGGTTAAGCTTAGTAATATAAGCACGCGGTTTGAATGAAAGGTTATTTGAAAAACACAGCTTGCAAATTAAAACATAAACATCAATTATGTCCAAAAAATGTCATTTGAACGTAAAGAAATCATAATATAATGAAATATAAACAAGATTTGTGTATAAGGTAAATATATGCATACCTGGACTATTTGATGGGTTGAATGGCAAAGGAAACAACTTACTATAGCAAAAAAATGATAGAAATAACCCCATTTCGAGTACATTGAATGATAAAAAATGGTGACAAAAATGGGCATCAACACTCCCCCAAACCGAAGATATGCCAGGTCCCACTGAGCAAAGAGAAAAATAAATAAGGAAGAAGTGGATGCAGTTGGATGGACTCAGAAAGGATGAGAGTGAGTAGAATGATGGTGAAGCTCAAGCAGGGGTCAGTTTTAAAGCAAGGTCCAACTGAATGTTTGAAAAATCATGAGACGGAAATTTGGCACATTTAAATGATCACGCCATTATTCAAAATTTTTGAAACGTGTACCATAATAAAGATGTGTGTGTTAACAAATTCATATGGTTTGTGAACTATTCAACCATGTCCAAAGTAAACTTTGGACAGGTTGAAAGAAAATTTTCATCATAGGATTATAACATAGTGTATTAAAAATCATGATGATCTTTATAAAATGTCAGTTCACATGTTGATTTTTTGCATATAACTTTAATGAAAAGTTAAAACCATATGATAACCCGATAATAATTCTGAAAATCACAATACTGCATGATTAATTAATTCATTTGGTGAAGTCAAGATGAATTAAAGGAATGAGATCATGTGTAGCGATGACATTTGATTAATCCCTGATATGGTTAGTCAATTAGATTTATCAATAGCATTCAAAATTTAAATATCTAAGCATAGTTAATCATGATGTTATAAGCTATGGTTTCATTTGGATCATCATTCATTTGCTTCATTCGAGCCTTCATACAAACCATTTGTTTGTACAAGATGTGCTTGCTGGATCTGATTGCCGTTGATTATGTAGTGAATTTATGAGGCTGCCAACACACAAAAGGATGATGTAAACCTGCTTTTCTGAAATCTTCAGTCATTCTTCTATGTTCAACATGGATCAAAACAGTTTTTTTTCTTTTGTTACTTGCATTATTCCTGAAACAACAGATCATTGTATAAGGACTTTAATTGTATTATAAGTAAACAGAAAAATAGAAGCAATTATGAATCCTAGTCGACATAAAAAAACAGAAATATTGTTGATCCTCCCCCAAACTGAAGGTATGGCACGTCCTCGGGCCATTAATAAATTAATACTGGGTTGCATGCTTCTTATGTCGATATTCTAGATCAACATCAATCAGTAGGAAATCCTAAAAAAAAATCTAAAAACTAGAACTTTTTTTGGAAAAAGATGTATTCATGATATGACCAAAACAATATCATACTAAGTCAGATTCTTCAATACATGCAAATTCATCAGTTTATGCTCACAAAGACAACATAAAGAATAATAGTATAAGAGATGTGAAAAATGCCATAGGAAAAACTAGTCGTCCATGACTCATTGTAAAGATCTCTTGTCATCCAAAGAATATAGATAAGGTTCACCATAAAGTTTGTGAGATCTACTATAATTGTGGGTCCCATTTCTAGGATAATCATATCCTAGGTATTTGTTTGAATTAGATGACAGGGTCCAAGTCCAACTTACAGCCGTTATCTAATGACAGTATAAATAATCATCCTAAACATGTGTTTGTATACTCAAGTTTTTTTTATGAGCTATGTGAATAGCAATGCATTAACCAAACCTCTTTTACCCGATATTGACTTGCTACCAGCAGGCCTGTTCAGTACCCCGGCGGGTTTATCTTGGTACCATGCAAGCATAGCCCCGCTGCCAGCGAGCCTGTTCAGCACCCTGTCGGGTTTACTTGCATTTACTGAGCTTCCTTGTTTAATATTTTACTTAGCATGGACCCGCTCCTAGCGAGCCTGTTTAGTACCCCGACGGGTTTACCTTGTCTAATGATATTTTTAGTAAGGAAGTCGGTTGGCACTAGAGTGTGTTAAGCCTGTTAAACACATAATTCCAATTTTTAGCACAAACCTTATGAGTAACTTTATTTATAATGGCCTCAATTATAGATCATGTCAAAAGATAATAACCTAAAGCTGTTCTTTGACTTCATAGTCTATCTTCTTCATAAAATGTCAATAATGTTCCCCACAAAATAGAAAATATCACCCACGTTTTTGCTACCTTTTAAAGGTGCTTTAGAGACAAGTTTTGATAATGAGTGCAGGATGAACTAGGAGTCCATAGGTGTAATATTGAGTTTTGTGGAGATCATAAAAGTAGGTCTTCGAGTAACTGGTATAATAAGAAATATGCATGTATGATGTAAGATTGCTTTGGTGTAGTCATTAACATGATCTTATTCTTAGTTCTTTTATTTTAAAGAAAAACAGAAAGTGAAGTTGTATGAATATCTAAAGCTAACTAACCACATACAACTTTTTATTTATATACATACTATCCTATGCTATCTAAAAGAAAGAAAAACTCGTTATTCAAGTGTAAGAACTTTTCCAATATAACCATGTGCGAAACAAAATGAAAAAATACCTATGTCAACATATGAAAATTTTAAAGCATTGATTACCTGGATGTGGAGAATCAACTGACTTACTTGCTCTTGCAACAGAAGGTTTCGAATGAACGAATGGTATTGTGGCCTCATTACCTCTTCGAACCATCTTTCGATGTAATCCTGATACTTACCTTCCTTCCTCATGCCATGCAGATCCTTTTCTTCTAAATGTTCAATTGCTTGAGTACATGAAAGATCTATCGATAGATATGTGGAGAACTTTTCAACATCAGGTCTCTCTCCATCAAATGTAGTCTCCAAGTTTTCGGTTTCCTTGGCAGATTGACAAGGACATTCGGTTTATAGCTCATGGAACTATTGTTCTTATATTATTTCTGGAGAGGTAGATAAATTCTTGACTTTTGTCAAGATGTGTTCTTCTTGAGAAAAAGATATTGAGATCCCAGCTACTGCTAGGATTTGACAAAGTTCTCTCATACAAATAAGCACTTTTGAATCCATGTCATCGACTAGTAGGTTCTGCCTCACACATGGGTTAGTCCTGCGGTTCTTACAGCACCAATTTTTTTTATGTGTTTTTTTAAAATAATTTCTATTACTAAAACAAATTTGCGAAAAACACCACACTTGTTGAAAGAATAACACACTTGAAAAGAAGGAAGACAAACTTTATGAAATAAATTGCGGACAATTAAACACTCAAACGAACAGAAAGGAAATCACACTTATGTGGAAAGGAACAACAAGGCTTTGGGGCACCCCACTATAGTGGATGCGCAGGTTCTTACCTCTCATCTTACCGTTCTCCCCCCCCCTTGTTGTGTAATGTAAAAGAAACCTATCTACCACTATCTACCTAAACTCCAATCCCTTTAGCACCTCCTCGGAAATGACGCCAAAATGTGGGGTAAACTATATACACTCTAACTCAACATTTAAATTGTCAACCCGAGAAGGGAGCTTATGCGATGCAATCACTTTATGTGCAGGATTGAAGGCTTGAACTATCCTAAGCTGACTAAAGATGCAAATGTGCTAATATGCAACTATATGATTTTAAACTACTTGCATGACTTTCATAATTCAAATGTAAGAATTTATTCTATCTATAAAAATGAGAAACTGATTAACAAATGAAGTAAGTAGAAAACTTAATAAAGATATTGAAATAAACTATATTTGATTTGGAAGCAAGTAGAAAACTTGATAAAGATATTTAATGATGCAAACAAGTAGAAAACTTGATAAAGATATTTAATTATGGAAACAAGTCTTAAATCATGAACATCTTCATTAAATGGAAACTAATTATATGATAATTAAATGGAACTATCAAAAACTGGAACAACTTGAAAAATATAATTATTAACTATTACTTGAAAAATAAACTATCTAGAAACAAGTCTAATAAATTCTTAACAGTAACTAATTAATAAATCAGATATTAAAAACTGGAGTTTGGAAGAAGGTTGAAGGAGAGTTAAGGAGGAAAATAATATGGAAAGAGGAAAGAATAATAGAACTTGACTAAAATTCTATGTAACACAAAACAAGATTTAAATCACATTAAAAACTGTTAATTAGAAACATGAAAAATTATGGTTGGAAGGAAGAACAAATTGGATTCTGAAAAGACCTAAAATAATGCAGAAAATACATAGGTCCGAATGACAATCTGAATGCCTGTCTTAATGGCGGTCCGAATGACAGTCCGAATAGAGGAAAACGAGTTAAATTAAGGAAAAGAAGAATTTGGATGATTTAATGACTAGCTAGCTTATGCATATGATCCTACTATGCAAAGGAAGCAATGGATGGATTATTTAGAAGCTAAGTTAACAAGAAGCTATCTATTCTAGTCATTATCTAAGTAGATGAATGATTTCTATGAGATATAGGAAGAAGGTTAAGATGGAAGAAGAGAGAGGTAACCGACAACAATAGGAAGAATGCTAACAGAGGAGAAGAGAAAGAAGCTAATGTTAACTATGGATGAATTTGGAAGCAATATCTAACTAAAATGATGAAAGAAGAATTGGAAACAAACTACAAATTATTAAACTATTGGTCAACCATTCCTAGTTCAGAAGAAGGGAGATTACATTAACAGCAGAATACTAATTATAGAGAAGTAAAGAAAATGACATATATAGGGAAAATGAAATTAAGTACACACATAGAAAAACAAATTAGCTATTTGCAGAAAAGAAAATGCAGAAAACATAAACAAAACCTCTAGTTGATGAGGGCCCTTCCCAACAATCGGAGATGGAAACTAAATCAGTGCGCTACTACTAGCAGAGCATCAACAAATTGAAACTTCCATTAACTTGACAGAATTGCAGTGTCTATAGCTTAAACGACTAACAGTGAACTCTTTAAAACCATACTAAACTAGCAGACTTTTAAACTTCTTTACCTCATCTCAGTCTCAAAGGAAGCTATTTATAAATTACAATGGGTGAGAGGGTCAACAGATTCGGCCTCTCTAATAATAGAGGCATTTAATGACTATAACTACTGATTTAATTGATGCATAACAGTGCAGGGAGCATCCTTCATACTTTGACGGGGTTGATTCCTTCACCCAGCTGTTGCAGCGTCGATCTACCTCAGACATGGAACGAACAATGTGTTGGCGAACTGGTCGTGGGCAGACGGGATTCTTCCATAATGCCGGCGTGAATGAAGGTGAATAGGTGTGAACAGGTATGCGTGATCCCAGGCCGAACGAGCAGAAGAATCAGCGTGTTGGAGTGTTGACGTGGGCGTGGGATGTGCTGGAAAGCTTGGGGAACATGGGGACGGATCTTCTAGAGCAATAGCTCATTAACCATGCCCATTGCATGTCAAACAGAACCCACGTGCCCTTCTCTGCATTTAACGGTCTGAGATATGCCAACCGTGGATTTCGCAGGCTAAACGCGAGGTTGAATGATGAGCTAAACGATGGGCTGAACGTGGTTAAGCTTAGTAATATAAGCACGCGGTTTGAATGAAAAGTTATTTGAAAAACGCAGCCTGCAAATTAAAACATAAACGTTAATAATGTCTAGAAAATGTCATTTGAATGTAAACAAATCATAATATAATTAAATATAAATAAGATTTGCGTCATAGGTAAATATATTCATACCTGGACTGTTTGATGGGCTGAATAGCAAAGGAAACAACTTACTATAGCAAAAAAAAGATAGAAATAACGCCATTTCGAGTACATTGAATGATAAAAAATGGTGACAAAAATGGGCGTCAACACTGTGCAAACAAGTTGTAGCACCCTGGAAAATAAATTCTAAAATTATGTAATTTACCTTGTCAAGTATAATTCTGTAATTTACTTTGTCAAGTCCACATGCATTAAAAATCCATTCACACAACCAATAATATTAACAATGAATTTCCGTACCTAATGAAAAACCCAACTTAACACAATGACTGTTTATCCTCTCAATATTGTGGACATACAACTATGATGTGCCTTCAAGTTTCCACTAAATACTAGATTTATTTTAAAGGAGTACCACTTTTATCTTCCAGATTTTTGGATTGAAATTTTAGAGCTTCATTTGAAACTTGTTTCCCTGTCAAGATTTTTTTTCCAGTAATGATTAATTTACCAGAGGTTGCAGCTGGAGCAGGCAGTTATATTTAAGGTGACAGAGCAAAGTTGGAAACCTATGCTACAAAATACAAGTAATCTATCTCTAGCATGCTTAATTTAATCAACACAATAACTCTTCAACAACCCAAATGGTCACGGTATGCTAGTAGGAATCCAAAAGAAAATCCAAGCAATCCCAAACAATGATCACGTAATCCCAAGCAATCCCAAGCAATGATCACGTATGGATCAGTGGGTTTAATGGGTCTTACACAGTATGGATCAATGGGTTTAATGGATCTTACAGAGTATTGGTTTAAAGGAATGATCACGGTATGGATCTTTCCACCTATCACCAGATCTAGTACAGATGTCAAGGCCATTTCCGAATACGGTACTGATTTACAACAGTTGTTTTCAACTGATGGGTAGTGTTGAAATTAAGCTCCATTGCAGTTCAGGCCACCTTTTTTGAACTATGTTTTTTCTTCAACTAATAATTCTCAAGATGGTTGTGTGATCCATGATTCAGTGACAACTTTTAGTTGCAGCGAAATAAGTCTAGTTGTATCTATCACAAGATATCAATATTGTAGACAAAATTGGCATGTGTAACCAGGGTCTATATTCTTTGCCCATTGTGCCATCTATTAGAATGTTTGATCATTTTGTTGGACTTGAAATAATTTGTAGTGATTTTCTCTTTCCCACTCCTATTTATGCTAAATTCAATTTTCAAATGGACACATGGAAAATTAATGAGGCCTTTTTTTTCGGAGATTTTGTTATGTGTCAAGGATAGAGTCGGCTAGATTTTTTTTCACTATTTTCTGCATAAAATTTGTGCACCACTGTTGTGAACATAGGGTCAACAACAGATAGGACGAATTGGACTGGATTCATGATGCATGCTTTGAGAGTGATGAATGGCCATCAAGGCCATATCCGGGTTTTGGCTCTGGTGTCTTCTGTCCTCCTCGCATATCCTATAGCTAACGGTGGCACGTGGTTAAAGCACTTAATCCTATGATCATACAGCGATCGGATGTGACCACGGGGCTGACAAGAGAGGGAGCTAAAGTAAATTTTCACATTTAAAGGTCATTGTAATGAATTCTTTTAGTCATGTTTTGAGAGAAATTTTAGGTGAAGCTTCCTTTTTCAGTGGCTGATGCTGCCATACTCATAGAAATTGTTTTCTAAATTTGATTTGACATCAATTGTCAAGAAGAATTTAAGAAGCAGGGGAACATTAAACATAAGTTATATCGCCAATTCTTTGTGTAGATCAAACGAGATGCCAAGATGGAAGAATTGCTAATTCTGTGTGCGCATCAAACTAGACGGAATGGATTGTAATTCCCTGTGGAAATCAAACTAGATGGAATTAATTATGCCTTATTGAAGTATAACGTTGTAAACTTGCCTGTGATAAAAAAATTGATAGCATTTGCGGAGGCTAAGGATACTCGTCCTCCCAGAGATCTGTGGGAGATTGAGAAATACCAGCGGGGGATAGAGAAGCTATAGGCATCATAATCCCACAAATCCGGGATGTGCATTGGGATAAAAAAGTGTGGCAGATATCGAAGAACTTGTCTGAGACCATGAACAAGATGAGGATCTTACACCTTTGAAATTAGTTATACATTATTTGAATGACAAAAGATGAGATAATGATGGATTTTGTGTTAAAGTTGAAGGATATTTGAGACCAACCACCATGTTCCTCCGGGAATAGTGGAGACTAGGACATTCCCATGGAGGTCATGGTGAGCAAGCTTTTGGAACAAAAGCAAGAAGACAAAGCAAAGCCGGTCCAAGTTTATCCGGGGATAAGCATCAGGAAAACTAATCAAGGAGAAATCAACAAAACAATTCCAAAAAAGAGTGCTAATACCTCAGGTAAAGATATTTTGTGTTATTATTGTGTCAAACTAGGTCATATGGGGAAAGAGTGTAGAAAATTGGCCTACTTATAAGCCAAGGATTGTGCTACTTGTAATTTTATAAGGGACCTGACAATTGGCTAACACTAATCTAGAGCAGAGATCATATAATGAGAACCAAAGGAAAGAAGAGAAAAAGAGCGGACCTGGGGTTGAATATGAGAAAGGGTGAGGAAAAAGAAGATATTGGCATTTGCAAACAAGCATATTGTAAGAGGCGGAAATCATGTGGGCAGGCATTTGAGCAGAGATCATATAATTCAGCCTGTGGGATTCTTTTGAGAAGAAACGAAGCATTCCACAGTAAGAATAATAGTAGTGCTGTTGAATGCAATAATAGCAACTGGGCTAAATATGCAGTAGCTGGCTCTGATTCTCAATGTTATTATCGTCAAAGTATTTCAGATGGCAATGGCTGGAATCCGCATAAAAATGGCCTTCCCCCTCACTACGAAAGGGATAGAGCTGCTTCGAGTTTAATTTCATTTATGAATGGGAATATTGGGAAAAATAAGGTCCCTTCTTATTAACGAAAGAGGAAACCAGTGAAGGCGAGATCTCTAAATGCGCTCCTGTGATTTATCCACTGATTCATGGGTGGCATTTATGTTAACTGACCTTACCAAGCAGCCAATTTCGTGAGCGTTTGCATAAATATAATGTAAAGTAATTCCTACTTTAGAACTTTGAAGGAAGTTATGTATAGTCAAACCTGGGGTTCCAACGCTGCTTTGCGCTGCTCTGCATGAGTGCTTTCGCCTGTTTCAACTCCTGTGCGTAAAAGCTAACAGATGAACAACCGAGTCGAGAACGCAGAACGAAACCAATCAATCTCCAACCAACCCCGAAGCTAACAGATGAACAAAGGAGTTCTGAGAGGAGTTCTGCGTTCTGGGTAACAGAGCTGATGAAAACTCCAGTAGTCAAGGGAACAGAGCATATAAACTCATCGGCAATGCAGGGGAACAAAGCAGTATTGCCTGATTCAGGGCCTGATAGGGATTCCGACTTCTGTTCAGGGTTGCATATCGGCTTCAGGGTTGCCTGCATGGGAAGGTAGCTACGGTGACTAGGAATGGCCGGGTGCAAAAACAATTCAAATCTGTAATGGAGCTACCACGTAGCCGTTCTCCAGTTTCGCCACCCTGTGAATTAAATGCTGATGTGATGGAGTGGCAAGGGGCCCACGAGGTGACGGAGCTTAGGAGACAGGACGAGACAGCCACTGTCAGACGGAGCTGGGGGCGTGGGTAGCCGGAGATGGCGTCGACGACGACTGGAGGAGGGGGCCCTCCGGGCGAAATTGTCTAAGATATAGACGACGTTTTTACAAATTGTGATACAATTACAGCTTTAACTTAGTTATAAATAGCTTTAAGCTTACACTATAGAGAAGTCTGGATCTGAGCAAGATCATGCGAAATATTGTCTCTGAAGTTGACTGGTAGTATAGAAGCACAAAGGATTCTCCGCTAAACAGCTGTGAGGTCTCCACATCTAGACCATGATGTTCAAGCTCCTCCAGAATCCTCCACATGTATCTCGGTCTCCTTTGGCTAATAATGCTAATAATCGCTTCCCTACAATAAAACTTCACAGCCACGTTAATGTCTATGTTCTTGCTTGTTTTTTTTTCAGTTTGGATCGGCAGAAGACTGTCTCTCTTCCTTTTCAGCTGATGCATATTTTCATTGAGCTTTTTAATGTAATTGATGGCTTCCTCAAATAATCCGCATCTGTCAAGCTGAATCCAGAAACAAAAGTTATAGTTTACGCTTTAAATCATTAGTCTTTAATCATATAATGTTTGAACCTAAAGGCTCCGGTTTCACAGCATAGTCATGTGATAGATATGTGAGTAATAAATAATATTGTTTTTTAACAAATATTATAGTCAAACCTACACAAATATCTAGATTTAATATAAAAGTTATTATATAAAAAAATATAAAGATATACCAGATTTAGATATAAAAGATGATTGATTGGATATGATATCGTTAAATGCATAAATTTGTTTTGAATTCTGAATTGATTTAGTTAGAATAATACCAGCCTAAATCCAGTTTTTAATCACTTAACAGATAAATCTAAACTAAGATAATTACCTTATGGACAACAGAGATTCTAACTCTTAACACATCTAAAATGAAGAGAAACCTAAACTAATAGAATTACCTTAACAGAAGTAGAGGGCAACAGAGATTCCAATTGTATAGACAAACATTTTGGCTTTCATTCGCTTCCTGCGCAATTGTTCTTCCAATATTTGGTTTTCTCTTTTAGAAACTTTCCTCATCTGATCCACATCTCGCCATACGATTTGTAGAAGATCATTACAGTCCTGCAAGTCCAGGTCTACCTCGGATGGACGCTTTCTGGAAGCAGTTACTCGGCAATCCACCTGTTGGTCCTGCTGTTTAACACTTCAACACGCTGTCTTGCTCGCAGGATAAGAAGACGAAAACAGGCAATCGGATGCCATAATCAATGAAGTTGCAAATTTATCAGTTGACAAATCCCCCTCTATTTGGATAAAAATTTCTTGACAGGAATTAATATTAGGGATCCACCTATTCTACCGTTTATATTTGGAATTTACAAAAATAAAATAATTAGGGATTTGGTTGTTTTTAAACGATCCAAAAACATAAAAAAAAATGAAGCGAACATTAAAAGGAATCAGTGAATTGCTAAATATTTATATTTGGAATTTACAAAAATAAAATAATTAGGGCTTTGGTTGTTTTTAAACGATCCAAAAACATAAAAAAAATGAAGCGAACATTAAAAGGAATCAGTGAATTGCTAAATATATTCTTGGTCTATAATCAATTCGCTAAAATTGAGGCTATCTGAATGCGAGACAGTGCAGAAGAAGTGGTGTTATATATATAAATCACGATAACACGCCATTGACTTCGAGATGGAAAGACTTTGTAGGAATTAAAGACTTTGCAGCAGGGTTGGAATTTGTATTCATCTATATCCGTTATACAATTTGTTTGGATGTTTTTTGTTTTTATAAAAGATCTAGAAACGAGTTTTTGTCTAAAATTGTGATTTTCTCAGGTTTTTTATTTTTATAGAACAAGTCAAAAATAGTTTTGTCTCAAATTGTGGCCTTCCAAGTTTGATAAGAATTTTACTTTTAGATAATAAAGTTTTAATTTACAATTATCAAATCATAAATTGAATTACCTATCAAATACATAAATACTCAATTTTTTTTAACTCAACATGTAAATTAATCAAATACCTTAAAGCTAGATTTTCAAGCTTTAAAATAAAAATTCAATTATATATATAACACTTATTATAAAAGATGAAGATTATTAAAGAGCCAAATTTACAACAGCACAAAGAAAACAACATAGAAAATAAGAGAGACTTTTTATTCAAGACTTTAAAAGAAAACCTTATTGTTTATTTCCCATTGATCCTAGACTTGCACAGCGACATACTTATATAGAGATTACATTGCATAGAAATAAATGCATCATTTTACATGACCTAAAATCACTTGTAGAATGATGTATAATTCTGCAAACTTATTTTATTCTTCACATGCATTAGCATGCAATGAATTTTGCTGCTAATTATTTAATAAACAGATGCAACCTAAAACTAAAATAGATACTGTCATTAATTCTATCAATAATTTTGCACAACATCAATTATCAACATACTCCCCCTTAATGCTGAGAGGGCTCACAATAAGATCTCTGAGAATAAAAAACTGGGTCTTTGAGACTGCCTTAGTGAAGATGTCTGCTAGTTGTTTTTGAGTGTTGATGTATTTCAATTCAACTTGCTTCTTTTGCACCAAATCTCGAATAAAATGATACTTCAAGTTAAAATGTTTTGTCCTGCTATGGTGTACTGGATTCTTGGCCAATTTGATGGCACTCATATTATCATAAAAAATTACTATACGTTGAATTTTTTTTTCTTCAATTTCTTCAAGAACTTTTCTAAGCCATAATGCTTGTGTGCCTACTGAGGTGACTGCAACATATTCTGCTTTTGTAGAAGAAAGAGAAACTATACTTTGCTTCTTTGAGCTCCAAGTCATCAAACGAGGACCAAAAGAAAAACAGTTACCAGATGTAGACTTTCTATCATCCAAACTACCTCCCCAATCAGAATCACTGAAGCCAACCAATTCAAAACTCTTAGAAGTATAATAATGAATGCCAAAATTTAGAGTTCCTTTCACATATCTCAAAATTCTTTTAGCTGCATTCATATGCACTTTAGATGGCATTGTCATATACCTAGAAACAAGTGAAACTGAATAAGCAATATCAGGACTTGTGTGTGTTAGAAACATTAAGCTTCCAACAATACTTCTGTAAACTGTCTCATCAGCCATTTCAGCACCATCATCTCTACACAACACAACTCGATGAGCATTTGGAGTAGGAGATGGTTTGCAATCAACCATATCAAATTTATTCAACATATCCTTTGCATACTTTGTCTGACAAACAAAAATTTCATCTTCACTTTGATAAACTTCCATTCCAAGAAAATACTGCATGAGATTTAAATCTTTCATCTCAAACTCACTCATCATAGCAAATTTGAATTCATCCTTCATCTTAGAATTGCTACCCATATATAGCAAATCATCAACATATAAACTGACAATAAGAATATCATTACCTTCTTGTTTATAGTAAAGAGTAGGTTCACTCTTACTTCTTTTGAAGCCATTCTCTTGAAAATATCCATCAATCCTGGCATACCAGGCTCTTGGTGCTTGCTTGAGGCCATACAAAGCCTTCTTCAACTTGTAGACTTGATGTTCTTTTCCTTGCACTTCAAAACCCTGTGGCTGTTCCACAAAGACTTCCTCTTCTAAGTACCCATTCAAGAAGGCACTTTTCACGTCCATGTGATGAATGCTCCATTTCTTTTGTGCTGCCAGTGAAATCAACATTATGATAGTCTCTTGCCTTGCTACATGTGTAAAGGTTTCTTCATAATCAATGTCATACTTCTGTGTGAATCCCTTAGCAACTAACCTTGCTTTATGTCTTTCAAAAATCCCATCATTGTTATTCTTTGTCTTGTAGACCCATTTAGTACCAATTTTTTTCTTGTCATGTGGAAGATCTGTAAGCTCCCAAGTATCATTCCTATGAATTGAATCTATCTCTTCTTGCGTAGCTTGCACCCAAACCTCATTAGTAGAAGCTTCTTCAAAACTTGATGGCTCAAAATCAACTTGTGAAAATAAAGCAAAATTTACAGTCTCGCCTCTTGGATTTTCTTCATGTGTCAGACTTGCACTTCTCTGATAAATTTCATTCAAGCTTCTCACCTTCCTTGCAGTACTTCGACTTGAATATGAAGAACTAGATGAGGGGCTACTTGGTGGATTTGTAGCATTTGGAACTGAAACATTAGTGGGATTCTCATCATCAATAATATCACCATCCAAACTAGATTTTGATTTCTCAACATGGTCATTTTTAAGACCATAAACTCCCCCTTCATAAAAAATTACATCTCTTGACACAAAAATGCGATTGGTGAGAGGATTATACAACCTGTAAGCCTTACTTTGTTCACCATATCCAACAAAAATGCATGCTTCACTTTTTGGATCTAACTTTTGTCTCTTTTGATCAGCTACATGAACAAAGGCTAAACAACCAAAAACTTTGAAATGATTAACATTAGGCTTTTTCTCATACTAGGCTTCATAAGGAGCCATCATGTGAAGTGCACTAGTGGGACTTCTATTGAGAATGTACACTGTTGTAGCACCTGCATCACCCCAAAATGAATTGCTTAATCCTTTGGTATGTAACATACTCCTTAGCATTTCCACCACTGTCCGGTTTTTCCTTTCAGCTACCCCATTTTGTTGAGGTGTGTAAGCAGTGGTGAGCTGTCTTCTAATGCCATTCATATCACAAAAATTCTTGAAAACTCTTGAACAAAATTCTCCTCCATGATCAGTCCTTAAGCATTTTATTTTGTAACCACTTTCATTTTCTACAAGGGCTTTAAACTTCTTGAATGTATCAAATGCTTCACCCTTGCTCTTAAAAAAATAAACCCAACACATTCTTGAGTAATCATCAATAAAATTAATGAAATATGATGACTTACCCAAAAAATTTGTCTACATAGGACCACAAATATTAGAATGAACTAGCTGAAGTGGATAATGGGCCCTCCATGCCTTGCCTCTAGGAAATTTCTCTCTTGCATGTTTTCCTTTAGCACATCCTTCACAAACCTCCTTGTTCTCTTCAACCTTAGGCAAACCATAAACTAATTCTTTTGATGTTAGAAGCTTCAAACTATGAAAATTCAAATGACCATACCTGAGATGCCACAACCAACCCTTATCCTCATATGCCATATTAGCAAGGTTGATGTTAGTTTCTCCAAACTTCAATGGGAACATCCGATTCTTTGACATAGGCACAACTGTAACCACCCTATTCCCTTGATTCTTATCATAAATTGTGCATTTCCTATCATCAAACATTACTATGTAATTCTTTTCACATAGCTGCCCAACACTTAATAAATTATGCTTTAACTGTGGAGTGTAATAAACATCTTTGACACTTTTCATACCTTGTTTTGTATGGACTTCCATATCTCCTTTTGCATAAACCTCTAAGGTTTTTTCATCACCAAGTTTTATATTAGATTTGAAACTTTCATCCATTGTAGAGAAAAGCTTGCAATTTCTTGTCATGTGGTTAGAACAACCTGAATCTAAATACCAAACATCTTTAACTGTATTTTCAGTTTTTCCATAAGATAAAAACAAATTATTTGGAGAAGCATCATCACCCTCTTGAGAATAATTAACACTTTTGTTTTCTTTTAATCTGCAATCCCTTTCAAAATGACCATACCTTTGACAATGATAACACTGGATGTTTCTCTTATCAAATCTTCCTCTACCTCTTCCTCTGAAACCACCTCTTCTTCCTCTATCTCCTCTTGGAGAAAATTGATACTGACCTTTACCTTGCGCTTGGTTTCTTCTGGAGCTAGAACTAGCATTTGCATTCTTTGTAATCTGTAGCTTTGTGGAAAAAACTTTCTCATCACTTTCTCCAAATGAATCTCTCACTCTATCTTCATGAGAAATAAGAGATCCAACTAGGTGATCAAAGTGAAGGTTAGTCAAATCCTTGTTTTCTTCAATGACTATAGCAACATGGTTCCATATTGGTGTTAGAGACCTCAACACCTTTTTAATCACAACTTCTTTATCAATAGTTTCTCCTAGAGTAGACAATTTATTGACAACATCATTTACTCTTACACAATAATCACTCACCTTCTCACCTTCTTGCATCTTTAAATTCTCGAATTCTGTCCTCAATGTCTGCAACTTGACAACTTTAACTTGATCACTACCTTGGTAAGCTTCATGTAGAGTCTTCCAGGCATTCTGAGCTGACTTTGCTCCTGCAATTCTTGGAAATAAGCTCCTATCTAGAGCTATTTGAATATGAAATAAAGCTTGGGCATTCTTCTTCTTGGCTTCTCTCTTAGTTGTTTTATCATTGGTTGTAAGTGTGTTCCAATCAGCTAGCTCTTCATAACCTGATGCTACAATCTCCCACAAATATTTTCCTGTCAAAAAGGTCATCATCTTGTTGCACCAATAATCATAATCACTTCCATCAAAGTCTGGATTGGGAAAAGAGTTAGAATTTGACATTATGAACTTCAAACAAAATACCTGCTCTGATACCAAATGAAGATTATTAAAGAGCCAAATTTACAACAACACAAATAAAACAAGACAGAAAAATAAGAGAGACTTTTTACTCAAGACAGGAAAAGAAAACCTGATTGTTTATTTCCCATTGATCCTAGACTTGCACAGCTACATACTTATATAGAGATTACAATGCATGGAAATAAAGGAATCATTTTACATGCCCTAAAATCAGCTGTAGAATGATGTATAATTCTGCAAACTTATTTTATTCTTCACATGCATTAGCATGCAGTGAATTTTGGTGCTAATTATTTAATAAACATATGCAACCTAAAACTAAAATAGATACTGTCATTAATTCTGCACAGCATCAATTATCAACAAAAGATAAGTAATGTAACAAAACCATAAGCCACTTAGGGTATTGTTCCTATGAGTGCATTTGGAGTTTTTACAATCAAATAACATTTTGAATAATGTTTTTCATTAAAAAATTAAAACTTAATGAATTTTGATATTGAAAGTTTGAATGAATTATGGTTCATGTTAAATTTAAAAAATGTTAAACCCTTCAAAATTGTGTGGCACAAAAGACTACCATTTTCAACCAATATATGAAATGAAGATAACCCAGCATTACCATTACATGGATTGAACACAAAGTAACAAGCATTATAGAGATTAAATACACAAGCTTTATATGGATTAAATACAAAGTAGCAAATTAAGTTCCTTCCTTGATATAGAAAAGAAGGAAGTAATTCATTTTGAATATGACACCTCCAAATGATGAGAAGCCATATCCCATCCCTCCCTTCATTGTCCACTTAGAAACAAATGTTGTTAAGTTTTGATATAGAAGAGAAGGAAGTAATTCATTCTGAATATGACACCTCCAAATGATGAGAAGCCATATCCCATCCTTCCCTTCATTGTCCGCTTAGAAACAAATGTTGTTAAGTCTGAAACAAGAAATAGGGGTGATATTACTCATTTGGATATGTTTCTTGAAATTCCCTCTTGTTGAGAATTTTATCTCTTTTCGATTCTATGTTATGGACTAAGTTATATTTCTTGTATGAGTCTCTACATTTAGATAAAATTATGGACAACTAGTAATGGTTTTGCAAATATTTATGTTTTTGGATTAGCAGTTAAGAAGCATGTTTTGTGCTAATTCCTCTTATTTGAGCACTACCTTTAGGCATAAATTGGACAACTATCATCTATTTAGTGTATTTTGAATGTTGATTCAATATAAATGACATGTTTTGAGTTGACTCAGCTATGAGTGGGAATCTGTTTCAATATTATAGATACAATTTGATATTATGTGAATGCAGTGATGCATGTGGTTATATCCATGCCCGCATGCATGGTTTATTTTAAGTAATTTCTTTATGGGGAGGTACAAGTTTAAATGTATCTTGTTTGAAAGGGATGTTTTCATTGCATTATTGACATTTGTGCAAGCATATAAGTGTGTATGTGGCATATTTTCAAGGTTCTATCATAAAAGTCATAATGGAAGGCATAAGGTTGTGTGAGCTTGGGGACTTCACCTCCCTTGATGGTTGGTTAGTATTGACTTATGATGATGATGTTAGATGCCCCCCTATGTTTTTCTCTTTTATTTACCTCATTCTTTTCATGTTATTACTTGGCCCAACTATTGTGTGCTTTATCCATTAACAAAGTTTTAAATGTCATTTTTAAACAAAAGGAAAAAAGGTGAAATAAAATTAAAATAGCTTCTTAACAAACCTGAGTTTGTTAATGATTAACTCAAGGTAGTCATAACTAACAATTGCCTAAGAATAATTATAAAAGGAGAAGAGGAGGCTACCCAAAGGATCATCCTCAAATGTAGTGTCCCGTTTTAAAAATTTTGAAAAATTGGATAAATTGCTCTATTTGGCCAATTTGACCCTTCGACTAGTTTGAGGTTCAAAACCCCCAAGGGTAGGAGACAAAAATGGCTTTCCAAATGCAGTACGACCCTACCAACTAGTGGTATCAGAGCATGGTCCTTGCACCTATGCATTAGGGTCATCCATTGAAGAAAAATTTGCATCGATGTCTTACTATTATGATGACTGCTATGAGTACAATTCTTATGAACAATATGAATATGATTGTGAGCAATATGAAGCAGAATATGAATGGTTTGAGAAAGAGATGCCATCATGCAACACTTCTTACAATTTCATAAGGAATGAGGTTTATTCTTATGACCTTGAATCTGATGAATATGAGTGTATCACACTACCAAAGAATAATTTTATGAATGAATTACAAAGATTGAGAGCAACATGTAAACCTTGCCCCAACAATATCAGGCATATCTTGATGTGTACAAGGGAGATACACAAAAGGCCATTCCTTTTGAAGACTTTTCTGATTGGGTGTTTGAAAATAGGCCCAAAATTGAATATGGGGAGTTATTAAATAAAGGTCTATGGCTTTCTTGCAAAAGACCATGGAGAGAAAATCATATGTATGTGAGTGAAAAGAGCAGTGAAATATATGAATATTTAGGGAATGCATCTATTTCCTACTTGAAGAGATTTTTTGGGTTTTCTTCAAAAATATATTCCAAATATATTGATCCTAAAGAAACCAAGGGGAAAAATGCATCAGCTTACTTGAAGGAGCGAAAGGAGGAGACCCATGAACCACCTATTTCTAAAATAGGTGAAGTAGAAGGAGTACCTATTGATGGGTGCTCACACCTCTATGTTGGTGACATAGAGATAAATTTTGAAAGTGTTGTTGCAAGCCGAACTTCCATTAAGCATGAAAATGAAGACCTTGTAGCAGCTGAAGAAGAAACAAGATCAAATTCTCCATCACCACTTGAGCTTCATAAAGTTGGTCCAAGCAAGAGGAAGAAGATGAGGAGGCTCATTTGCAAGAGCCTCATTTTCTTGAAGGGTCATTAAAGATGAATGAAAAGAATATCCAAGAGACCATTAGAATACTCCATGAAACTCAATCATTGGTGTCAAATTCTTGTTGGATATTTTCTTCATTGAAGGGCCCATCCTTCCTTGAAGATATAGAGAAGATTCAAAGAGCAATGTGCAACATCGAAGCTAATTTCATGTCTTTTTTTTTTGATAGAAACAATTTGGTTGAGCTTAATGAATGGTTACATGGAGCATAATTGAATAATAATGAGAATATTCATAAGCTCAAAATTCAAAATGAACAACTTCTTGATAGGTTGCAAGATACATGTTTTTCCTCCTATATTTCAGATTGTCAAATGGTAGATTGGTTGGAGGATTCTCATGACATGATGGGTCATGAGAAAGATGGCAACTTGCAGGTGCTTGATGTGTTTGAAGATGATATTGATGAGAACCAAGCACTTGCTATGGTGGAAGAGGAACTTGATTTGTCTATTGGAAATGGTTACACAATTTTTGAAGGAGTGTATGATTCCACTACATTGGAACCAACCTATGAGGAAAGTTTTTCCCTTTTGAGGGAGGTGCATGATCCTACCCTTATGGAGCCTACACATGATGACACTTTTGCATATTCTAATAATTTGGGTGAGTTGGTTCATTCTCCTACATATTACACTTCTATATTTTGCAACATTCATCCTAATGAAGTATGGGTGAAAAGTTTCTTTTCGATGGTGCACATGGGCGGTATGAAACTCATATCTCTCCTTTAGATGATGACATTATTAGAGAACCTTCTTATTTACATTTTCATCAGCATCCTTTTTTACCTTATGATTATACATATCTTCATGGATGCACCTATGATGTTCACTTTAGTCACTTGAAGACTCATGATTTTCCTTGCTCCTTGCTTAGTTCAATTGATGTTGGAGGAAATTCATCTGATACTTGGGTGAAGAGATATATGATTGGAGCACATTTTTATTTGCAGAAACATCCTTTGTTATTTCTTGATGATACACATATTCATGGGTGCAAAAATGGTACTTTTGTGAGCCCCTTGAAGGCTCATTGTTTTCTTTGCTCCCTACCTAGTTCAGATTTTAGTGAAGATCCTTCATTCACTTCTTGGATGAAAGAATACATGGATGATTATTTTGATGCATCTTACATCCTTTTGTAGCAACATTATAGAACATGGGATCCTCACCTATGTCATTGGAGTAGATTTGATTGGTCACTTGATGCTTGTATGCATTTGGAAAATGGTGGTCTACTTACTTGGAGGTACAAGCACTTTCATGATTCTTTGATGAGGCACCTCCTTGATGTACATATTTATTATGTTGCTATGTACTTTTGTAATATCCCAATATTTTGACCTTTTATCTTGTGTTGAGCATAGGCTCTGGAGCACATGGATGAACTATGTGCTGGGCGTAAGCCCTGATGTACATAGAGTTATTTTATCATGTGTTGGGCGTAAGCCCTCATGTACATAGAGTGTTGGGCATAAGCCCTGGAGCACTCCAACTTGATGTTGAGCATAAGATCTAGAGCATCAGATCTTTCGCCATTGTATCCCTAGGTGTAGCTTACCAATACATCCTAGCACTAGTGTTGAGCGAAGAGCTCTGGAATCGCACTAGCATAACGCCGATGTAAAAGTGTTGAGCCTAAGCTCTGAATAGCACTAGGGGTTACTTATTAAAAAAGGTGTTGAGTTGAGGAAGGCTATGAATAACACCAGTCATCATACTTATTTTATTCTAACTAATTGATTCATTACCCATCTCATCAAGGACAGAGGAACTCCACAGAAAACGTGGTAATCCAACATGTAAAAAAGGGACCTAGACCTACCTAACCTATTAGACCTTCTAAACCTACCAATAGCCTTGTCCAAAGATTGACCCTATTTTTTTAAAATAAACATCAAAATATTTTAGTGATATATAACTACTTGGTTAGACCAAGTGGATTAATTATAAAAAAATCTCACTTATGTATTAAAATGGCATACAAAACTATGCATATATATAAAAGATATTATATATATAGATATGGTTATAAGATATCTAAGAACTTAATAAAGAAGTACCTAGGTAGATGAAATAATAGATAAATATTTATAATATATACCCACTTAAATAAATGTTACCTATAATTAAATCTCATGTATATAAAATAATTAAATAACATGTAAAGTGTACAAGTTAGTTCAAAAGAACTAAGTAAAAGTTCTAAAAAAAAAAACTAAAATTTATTAAATAAACTTATAATTATATTTTAAAACTGAAAATTAAACTTCAGTTAATATTAAATATATTATTATTAACTTAACTACCATACTAAAAGCTTATCTATAAAAACAGGAGCAAAGTCCAAAGGAGGGCATCTTTTTCTTTCACATTTACCATTCTGTATCGTATTAAGAGAGAATTGTCCCAAGCAGATTGAGTTCAGCCAGTTACCTACCTTAGGTTCTCTAGGCCTCTTTGCATGTTGGAACTAGCTCAGGGGGAATCGGATTAGAACCAAGAGAGGTTCCGATTCATGGTTGGGAGGAAAGTGGTAGTTTTAAATTTATTCGGTTAAATCATCCTACAGGTAAGCTAAAGATAATTGTTTCCAGTAATCATTGTTTAAGCTGTGCAAGTAATTACTAGAAGAAGATCCAAGTTGCAGAATTCAGGTAGGAACTATTTTTATGCTTTCAAATTATTATAGGCTGAAAGTTAGAAATTTAATTACTGTCATTTCTTTTCCATCAGTATTTAGGTTATATTTATGTATAGGGAGCAAGGGCTAAGGCATGGGCTCCCCATGTTAGAATTTACCAGCTTAAACTTTAAAATTAATTTTCTGCTTAAAATTAAATTTTAAAACCCTACTCAAATCTAAGTTTAAAGATCTAGCAAAGCTAGCAGCGCTAGCTTGTGCTAGAACTCTACCGGACCAAACCTATAGCATTAATTTACTCTAGAAGAACTCTAATCCAACTCTAAAGTTGAACCACTCTTAAAATGTAATGTCCCTCAAAATACACCCTATTTTTTTTTATATACTTCTAAGTTCCCTCGGTTACCATTTACTTTCTCTTACATCCTGAATCTACACCATTAAGTTAATATCAAGTATAAACTTCATCTCTTCAATTTATGAATTTTTTTTTAACGCGTCAATTCATTTTGGTTCTTCTTTTTCCTAAGAATTATTTTATAATAATAACCTATATAAACTTTTCGTTTTTCCTAATTTAATCATCTTTATATACATATGATAAGATAAGTTTATATGTTCTTTCTCTCCAAAATAACAATTCTATAGACAACTTATATATATACACTTCTTTTTCCTAACTTAAACACACTTCTATAATTGGTGGAATAAATTTATAATAACAACAACCAACATCTTATATTTCTATAATTTCCCTTCTCTTATCTCAAACTCTATTTTATATTTGATAAAAAGGTTATAGTAACAACTTACTTATCTTTCCTTCTCATTATATCTAGACACATTCATACCTCTTGCATAAACATATCTATTTTCTCCATCATTCAATACCATAGTGTAACATATCTATTTTCTCCATCATTCAATGCCATAGTGTAACATATCTATTTTCTCCATCATTCAATGCCATAGTGTAACTCATCATGTATTAATGGTAGTGTATATATATATATATATAAAGATTAAATACCAATGATGCATTTTAGTTTTTCCTAAACGTACTTCATGATAAGATGTTTATGTTTATTAACTTTAACACTTACTATCTCTTACTAGTAATATAATAACATTCCTAGTAATATACAACATGTGCATCTTATTCTCTTTAAACATCTTATGCAAAATAAGATTTAAATATAGATCAACAAACCCTTAAATGTGTATTAATTTAACACTTACAATCTCTTCCTAGTAATATAATAACATGTGCATCTTATTCTCTTAAAACATCTTACGCAAAATAAGATATAAATATATATAGATTAACTAACCCTTAAATTCTTAAATGTGTATTAATTTAACACTTACACTATAATAACATATCCTTAAATGTGTATTAATTTAACACTTCCACTATAATAACATATGCATATTATTCTCTTTAAATATCTATATATATATATATAAATTAATTAAACCCTTACTATCTTTTTCACATACCTTTGTATCAGTATACGTCATTTGCTTTTTCTTTGTATTCTATGCCATTAAGAGATGTATATAAAGACTAAGCCTTTTCCATCTTCAAAAATCTATGCATCATTCATATTCGCCATGCATTCACATCCTATTAGTAATTTATAAAGGTTATTAACTAATAAGAATATGCCTTTTTTGGATAAACAATCAAGATACAAAATCTAAAGTAAATATAACTCCTGCGAATTAGTGGAACTCATTGGAGTATACATCCAGGTCTTCGTGTAATATTAGCGGAATAAAACAGTTCCTTAACAATGCATTCGTATATATAAACTTAAATCTTAACGAGAGTTTTCAGGTGCTCCACGCATGGCAGCGAATGCCCGAGATGATTCGATCGATTAAAGTTAAGTCGGTCTTCGGGGAGAATTTCTCATTAGCTCCAGAACCCGACGAAGTGCCAGATTATCGTTAAAAAAATATACGATTCTGCAAGTGGTGGTAGACTAAAGTCGGTTGGCAGAAATCTCAGGTTATTAAACTAATCGATAACGGTGAGACCGCTGGATCTAGAGAAGTGCTTAGGTGATAAGAATCCTCAACACGCCACTCGATGTGTAATAAGCTTGTAGTTCATACGCCAATATGGAACGGCATAATTATAACATAATGTAATGAAATAGGTAAATTCCCAAGCATAAAAATATATACGATTCTTTATCGACAACAAGGTTACTTTAGAAGTAATGGTTTAGGAATTCATTCATATCAAGCTTCTAACTCTGAGTGGATTAATTCGGCAGTTTCAGTTTTAACTAGGGTAATTAATACCTAAGAAATTGTTCATATGCTATCCCAAAATGGTGATCAAATACATACGTTACCACTAACTGGTCTTTAACTTAACTTTAAATAATTTCAAGATCTTTCAATTTGTTGACTTAAATTATCTTTAAATTAATTCTCAAGATCTTTTAATTAGTTCACTTAAGGTAGTTATATTATCTTGAACATAACAAAATGTAACTTGGCTTTAATTATCAATTTATATAGTTAACATATTATTAAATAGCTAAGAGTTTCTCATGCATCAACTACCAATTACCATTTTCTTAATTGGTAAATAAACTCATATAGTTCTTTTTAATCTCACCTATTTTATTTATCTTTTAAATAATATTTAGTTATAAATATCAATTTGTTTCCTTGGTAATAATGAATCATTTATCTTTTATTCATAATTTATAATTGGTAAATTATCAATTATTTTCCACTTAGGAATTTTAATGACATATTTTGTCAAGGCTAGGCTACCAATGTTGTTTTTGTTAATTTCCTAGTTTTACTTAATGGTACTTAGTATAGATTATCCTCGTGCTAATAGTTAGATTAAAGAAACTTGTTACTGCCTTGCGGCGACTAGGAATTTCTTTGACGTCCTTATCTAGGACTAGTTATTAACATACTTTTAAACTTAAGTGTTTTCTTAGTGAGCATCTCACTTCACTTTAAGTGCACACGACATTAGGATGGCTACTATCATCGAAATTGATGGCTATCAAGCCATTCACCCTCTCCCCCGAGTGGATTCCATGCCCGATTCGTTTTGTTACGTCAAGCCTTCACTCTCCTAAGTCTACAAATTCACTTAACACTTAGGAAAACATAATCATACTTACAAAGTTTTACCTGCGGAGCTCCTGCCATGAGCTCCTTGCTATTGACAGTACATAATTGAACTTTGTGCTGCAGAAACCCTAAGAGAGAAAAGCGGGATATTACATAAAACTAAACTGAATCATTTAGCTAAGATCGTTTCCTAACTTTTTAAACTTAAATGTAATCAAAGCTTCAAAACAGTACCATCCCTTTATTTATTTATTTTAATAAACTTGAATCTCTAATAGAGACTTTGTAGAGTTCTTTATTTACTCACCCATTTGAAAATTAAAACGTAGTATGATCATAGTTATTTCATCACATATTCAAACCTTTGCCTAAAGCAAACACCAGATTTCTGCTCTTACAGTTAGGGCACGATTTCGTTTTCAAGTCCTGTACTCCCTAATAAAATCAAGACTCGAGATCGAGTCCTTTAAATAACACTTTTCGAGCCATGTTCACAATTGGACCACGCTACAGCGTGCATTTCCATCCCGCTCAAACATAAACATTAAAACCATAAAGAAAAGCAAAGTTATAAAAATGTGATTTCTATGCTAGGGCTCTGCCCATAGTTTCATTTTCTATACAAGAACTCATGCTACTTAAATAATTAATTTCAAACATTCAAGACCATTTCAAAATAGCAAATCAAAGAAACGTTTTCTGAGTTTTATGAAATCAAACACAGCATAAACTCAGGATTCTCTTAAATCGAAACCACAGGCTTAATCTTGTAGGGCACGCTTCAGGCTTTCATCCTAAAATATTGGACTCGCGATCAAATCCTCTAAAACCACAAATTTGTCAAAACATTTACATAAAATAATCATACTACAACGTTGCTTGCTACAACGCAGTTGAGAGTAAAAGCAACAGAACGTGTTTCCAGAAAGCTAGGGCTCTACCCAGTTTAAACTACACATAAAACATTCTATCAAATATTTTCTACCCTCTAGTTTTCACCCACAGAGATATTGCCTTAACATTAAAAGTGCAAGGTTCATAATTTACACAGAAAGCGTCATCTCCCAGTGAAAACAGCGTTAACACACAAGTTTACGCAGAGGTTCTGCTCTTTAAACTGAAAACGTGGAAAAGATGCATTACGTCGGGATTCATTCCTTCGGTTTTCACACACAAACTAATTTTAAAATACAAGTTACTCTACAGACATAAGCTTCAACCGTTTTCGATACTTTACAAAAGCATAGAGTTAAACCCAGTTCTTTGCCAATAGCTAGGGCTTGGTCAAGCCAAAACGCAACACTTCTAGAAACTAAAAATGAAGCATTTATATGAAGAATGATACTGTCGACAACCACAAGGCATAAACCTTCTTTTATCCAAGCATAAAATTATAAAAACGCCTTGAATCATGAAGCTTCAGCCATTTGATCATTTCCACTTTTAGCTTCTAATAAACATCATATCTCAAACATAACATAGAGGATTAAAAGATACAAACTTATCACAACTCATAGGTTCCTTCTTATACCAAATAAAAACCAAAAACAAGCTGTTATATTTATTTATAAACAGAGGTTCATACACCGAAGGTCTTAAATCCATCCTTACATAATCCAGGAGTCAACAAGGGCCTCCTCTGTTTTCCAAAAAATGCCTATACAGGCTTAAACGTAAAAATACAACTATAGGATTATACATTCATGAAGCCAAGTTGCCATACAACAATCCTGTCCATGAGGGCTCCCAAAACTAGATATTACATTAAAAGTTCCAAAATTCCAGAGTGGTCAAACCCTCTCAAATCTTTACACAGTGGGAAAAAGACGCCTTAATAAAACAACCAAACTGGACAATGTTTGTACGAAGGGAGAAAATGGCCACAAGGGACCAGGATTACCCGAGACCATCGTGGTTAAAACCAAACTTCCACCCCAACCACTCTGATACGCCAGGCTCGAACCCATCAACGAAATCCCTGTCAACAGTCATGTGAAATGTATTAATTCAAACCAAATTGGAAACTTGGTACCAAACTTTAAATAAAAGTATGAACAGAGCTCACCATGTTAGAATGCTTGGACCAGCGCTATCCTCTCATGGGATGAGCGTAGGCCTGAGTGAAGTGCTCATGGACAAACGCAGCCATCAAAACCCCATCGCAAAACCAGGGAGCTCTGCCCTCCTTCCAAACTCCCAAACAATAAGAATGAACCATAGCATAATACATTAGTCGCTTAGAACCCTCCCCTAAACCAGTTGGACAACATTTTCACATGGCAACATTTAATGCTACCAAACCCCACTATTCTTGAGATTTTCGTATCCCCTCCCTATAGTGGAAGCGCATGTCTTCACTTAGGATTTCAACTTAATACCCAGCACCAAAGATTTCCACATATACCTTTTTAATCATCATCTTATATATGATTTCCAAACTTAAAGGGGTAGGCTTAGAATTCACTCTCATTAAAGAAAGACCTACAACAAAGAAGTAGGATAAGCTTTAGTGTATAGCTAAGTAAACCTAGCCCATTTCCACCTTTCTCATACCTTCAAGAGTTACAAGGACACTACCAGAATAATAATTACACATTAAAAGTAAAACATTGGAGTAAAGGATTCACACAGTTAAACCATACGGTCAAAACATAATTATAAAGTATTGGCTTGTTTTTGAGGCGTAAAATATTAAACAAAGAAACATCACTTCTGGAATTAGTCGATGAGTATTTCCACAACATTTCGATCAAAGTAAAGTATCATAGTTAAAAGAATAGTATTAGATGACATACGCAATATAAATGTTAGGTTTTACATTACTTCCAATACTAAAGTCAATTTGTTAAATGTTTGTTCCAAGAGGCGTCATTAAACTCCTACAGGAATTTTTATTTTATTTTACAGTTTTAGGGACATTACAACTTCGATGATCTATGTTTTGTACTTATGATGATTGGAAGAATGTGTACTAGGAAATGGGATCCAGGAATTCTCTTTCCTGATGGTATGGGTTGGATAGCACTCCTAATTGTTGGAGTGCAATACAAGCAATGGGATCCTGGGATAATTTTTAGTCTCATTGGTTTCAAATTTTTGGGACCAGCCAACTAAAATCTTAGAAGCCTGCCTAGCTGTCAAGGGACCAAGTAGGCCATCTACTCCCACCATAAACTATTTGAATGGATGGATCTATGGAGCCTCCAGGTTTTGAAACACCTAAAACAATCGACCTGTTAGAAGACAAAGACTGTGAGTTCTTCGACACCCTGCTGATAAATTGCTCCGCAGAGGATGCTAAGGCGAAATTGGAGGTTTTTAAGGCCAGACGGGGGCATGTCCACCAAGTTTACCTTTCCTTTTTTAACTTATTTGCAACTCGTCAAACGACTAGTTTCCCTGAGTTATTAGACTGGTGTGCCGGCCATTACTCGCTAGACTGAAGAGCAATCATGGATGCCTCAAACTAAAAAATCTTGTGCTACATAGATGCTCCCACTGTTAGAAAAGTCCTAGTTGTTCCTGAAGAATTATGTCAGAAATCCCAGAGTTTCAGAATAGAAAACCTAATCTAGAATTTCCATCAAGCCCCATCTGACCTCAAGTAGAGCTTTTATTGTGCCTCCCTGCTATCAAATACCTACTTTCAAGGCACATTTTTTCCCGTTGAGGCCGTCTTGTTTAAACAAGAATCAAGATGTGTTATTTCTATGTTGGCTCAGTTCATAGGGTTGGACAATGACCAATATATAACCGAGCCTCTGATCAGTTTAATGTTTTTCATAAGAACTTGTCCCATTGAGCCAACAAACCCCAATTTTCCCACCCAGTGCGCATGCCTAAAATTTGATGAAGACCTAGCTGACAACAACCATTCCCAACTCATAGAATTCCCTAAAACTAGGGCCTTCAGGTTCCAATCTTATTTGTTGAAAATGTTCCTGGCAGCAATTGAAGAAAACCTACAAGGGCCAGAGGTGCAGCTAACCCAAGAGATGTACTCAGATTACAAAGATTTTATGAATGACCTCATGGCAGAGATTTATTTTGTTTTCTTCCAAAAGAGGTTGCCTAGGGTGCTACCAGAGATGAAGGATTTATTGCAGCCATCTATAGAAAAGAGGGTTGGAGATTGGTTTTTTCTAAAGCATGGGACTCTGATCAGGTTTTATGGTTTCTCCCATGCCCCCTATGTGCTACCTGCCTTCCTAACCCCCACAGTGCTCACTCTGGAATTTATAAGGAAAAAGCTGAAGGTAGAGTGTGAGAACTTCCTGGACGATAGGAAGTTATCTGACATCAGTTTCCCCTAGACGTTGGGTTCTTTCAATGTCAAAAACAAGGAAACCCTCCCAAGTGTTGAGCGGATGATGGGTGACCTGAGATTATCTTCAAAGGTAACAATGAATTATGATCCCCACCATATAATTGCAGAGAGGAGGAAGGAAACAAATAGGAAAGGGTACGAGCATTTTGAGCTTGCAGGCTTAGCTGAAAAGGAAAACCGGTTAGAATATATTGACAAAGGTTAGATGGAGGTAGACCCCCTAGGAGACTCCTCCACTCTGCAATTCTCGTTTCAAAGAAACACATCATTAGTGCCTATCTCGCCCAGTCAAACCCCAATAGTATCAGCAGCCGTACCCATCACCATTGTTCCAGAAAAATATAGCAATCCAGAAGGTGGTGACCCCATGCATGTGGATAGTAGTGCAGAAAGAGCCTCAAAGAGGAAAAAGGTGGAAGAGCCTAGGAAACAGTTAGTAGCAGTGAAAACAGGGCAGCCAAAGAGAAAACAAGTTAGGTTCCTGGTGCCATCTTTTGAGGTTAAGGAGCATGTCTTCAAAAAAACACTTGTTGGACTAGCAACACCGAGCATAAGCAGGGAAGAATTGATGGAGGAATATGAAGAGAGCCCAGAGAACCTATCAGAAGAAGCAAAATTTTATGCTGATGTGAGAAAAATCTCAAGGAAGGATGTGGCCTTGGTTGCGAGTAGAAACCTTGCCCAGAATACCTTAATACTTGCCTTAGCCACCAAGAACAAGGTCACAAAATTGAAAGTGAATCTAGAGGACATTCCTGTACCTGATGTTATCAATTTGCATAAGGAGACAGGTGAGGTCATCTACAATAAGTTGTTGAAATATTCCATAGAGCTATCAAAGGTGTCGGCCAACAAAGCCAAAGTGCAAATGTAGTTGGGATTGGAAAAGGCAGAAAACAAGAGCTTGAAAGCACAGGTAATGAAGTTCTAGGCTTCACTATTGTCCACTGAGACAAAAGAGAGGAAGTGGGCTAGCATTCAGAAGTTGCTAGAGGAAAAGGACCAAGAAATCCTGACACTAAAGAAGAGATTGAAGATTCCAGCTTCCCAACTAGTGAATGCACCTGAAATTGCAGAGCTAGAAGAGGAAAAAGAAGAGTTGCAAGGTATGTTGACTGATTGCAAAGACAAGCTCTTAGAGTTTGAAGAAAAGGAGAAAAAGTGGCAAGAAGATATGAAATCGATACTAGACAGTGAGGAAGCTTTAAAGGTTAAGGTCAAAGAGCTGGAGAAGAAGTTGAAAGAGAAGGATCAAGAGATAGAAGCCATTACTACACCCTCAGTAGAATCTGGGGATTTTTCCATTGTAGAACAAATAGCCAAGGCTAGTCTGAGTGATACAGAAGTAACCAGACTAAAGAAGCAGAATGCCAACTTAAGGACCCTAAAGGACACTGCAGAAAAATAAAGGTAGGCTTGGGAAACCAAGTACCAGGCGATGCAAGTTGATTATGATAAGTTGAAGTAGCAGGTTATAGGGCAAAGTGTATTGCAGGAAGCAAAGAAGATCATCTGGGATGATGTTATTGTACAAGCGGAGGAGCTGAGGCCATATTTGGACTTCATGGTAGATAAGGAAGCTGGAATCAAACTGGCGAGGTCAGCTATCATAGTGGCTAATGAGAAGTTAAACGAGAATCCTAGGGATTATGCTCAGAATGCAATAGAGTTCTTAAATGGTTTGTTTGAAGAGCAAGCTCAAGTAGGCAATGTAAAGGCCATAGTGGCCACAATCATCAACGCTAAAAATGTAATACTCAAGCACTTGCAGGTGAGCACTGTCCAAGCAAGGATAGACATCCTGGCTAACCAAGTGAAGCTATTTAGAGAGGCATTTGATCCATTATTTAAGAAGGGTTTTCATCTATTTTTGGAAGAAGATGGGACCATGAGAACAAAGGAAGGATATCAAGGCAAGCTATGGAAGTGTAGGTTGGACCAGGAATTCTTTACAGACATGGAGCAACCTTTGGTAGGAAAGACGATGGTAGAAAAGATGACAAGGGGCTTCGAGCTGGTCGCTACATTTAAAGAAGCTCTTACACTCCTCGTGGGCTAATCATACAAGGAGCATGTCGAAATGAGAGTTTGTCTTAAATCGTTCGCCTCCTTAGATTTACCAATAGCCAAGCAGTGGAAACACATTGAAAAGTATGGGAAGGCACAACTGAAGCTGGGTGCGTGAAGAGTCGAGGATAATGGAAGCACCTAGTTGGAGGAGCAGTTACCAGAGCATTTTGTCTTTTTGTTAAGAGTCTGTTGTCATTTGGTAAAAATTATCAATAAATTTGTAAAAGACAGTTGAGCCAGTTTGGCCAACTTTGTCATTTTGTTAGAGTGGCGAACCTGTTGCATAGGTGTCACTGGTTTTGTAACTATTTTCTATTAAGGCAAGTCGAGCCCAAGGCTCAGGGGATCTATATAAACGATGTAAAAGAATGCTAAAGGGTTAAAAATTTTGGGAAACCCATGTATTGCTCTGAGTTGAATAATTTTGCTACTGTTTAATAAAATCATGCAAAGCCGAATAGGCAATTTTACCAAGGATTCATGCGTTATTGGTCTTGTAGTCCATTTATCTTTTTCCTTATGTGAATTTGTTTCTTTCTTTGTTAATCCATATTGTTATGTTGTTCATGCTTGGATAAGTGTAGTATCTGAATAGAATTCATAATTATTATGCTCTATTCTTTTCATTCCAAGTGTTCACAATCAGTTCTTCTAAAATCGATATAGAATTCATAGCCATATGCTCTATATTGGTGGATTGTTCATTTTTCTTTTAAATCATCAAAACTAAAGCACTTTGACTGTAAGATGGTGGCTTCCTTACCTCTGAGTGAGTTTGTTTGATAATCATTGTCTTGTATATAATTTCTGTTAGAAAAACAGGATTGCAGAGCAATAACAATAAATAGAAATGCAAATATAATCACACACACATTACAAGAGAGACACAAATATATCGTGGTTCACCCCAACTTGGGCTATGTCCACACTGAAGTTGCCAGTCCTTATTATTATTCTATCCAACAAAGTGAAGGGATACATCCTGCAGCAGAACCACTGCACTTCCTCTTCACTGTCTCACAGTCTCTCTTCTTGATCTCAGAGATATTTACAATGCATAATACTAATACATCAACCCTAGCTGTATTAAAATGTCTTTCTTTTATAAGGGAAATACAATGGGAAAATACCACGGGTTACCCAAAACCATAGGCTTGAAAAAACGGTTGGAAAAAACAGCCCCAAAAGATTTTCTCGAGGCTGTTTCCCCCGAACCCCCATTTCTCGGGGCGCTACCCCCGAACCCCAAGGTGGGGGAATGAGTGTACAATACTCTGGGGTGCACAGCTAAGACAATATCATCTATGATACTGGAGGATCTGGCTCCACAACTAACAATCTCCCACTTGGAGACTGATCACAACAACTCCACCGTTGCTGTACTTGCTAGACCTTGGACTTGGCAAATTTCTCATATTCACTTTCATGCTAGAAGGCCAACTGAAACCGAGCAGGAACTCAGTTTCTCTATGGTCACTACCTTTGTGAACATGTCTATAGGATTCTGGCTAGTATGTATCTTTTCCAGCTTCAACAATTCATCTTCCAGAATAGAGCATATGAAATTGTACTTGAGTTATATATGTTTAGTCCTAGAATGGAATGTTGAGTTCTTTGCAATATGAATGGCACTTTGGCTGTCACTATACAACCTACTATCCTTCCGCTTCTTACCCACTTCCTCCATAAACCTCTGCAACCAAATCATCTCTTTACTAGCCTCTGTAACAGCAACATACTCTGCTTCTGTTGTTGAAAGTGCCACAACCTTTTGCAATCTCGAAATCCAACTTACTGTTGTTCCACCTACAATAAACACATACCCTGTGGTGCTCCTCTTGCTATCCTTATCACCTGCCATATCTGCATCAACATATCCCTGTAGAACAGTGTCTGAACCTCCAAAACATAATTCCTGAGTGGTAGTACCTCTCAAATACCTAAGAATCCACTGTACTTCCTTCCAATGTTCTTTACCTATATTGTTCATATATCTGCTCACAACTCCCGTTGCATGTACAATATCTGGTCTTGTGCACACCATGGCATACATCAAGCTGCCAACTGCTGATTGATAGGGAATCTTGTACATGTAATCTATCTCTTCCTGTGTCTTGGGACACATTTTCTTACTTAGACTGAAATGGATGGCCAAAGGTGTACTAACTGGTTTTGCATTCTGCATTCTGAAACCTCTCCAACACCTTTTATATGTACTCACCCTGAAACAATGTCAATTTGCGATTTTTTCTGTCTCTTGTTATTCTCATACCAAGGATTTACTTTGTAGCACCCAAATACTTCATCGCAAATGAATTAGCTAGCTTCCTTTTGAGCACATTTATATCCTGCATGTTAGAAACTGCAACAAGCATGTCATCCACATACAATAACAAGATAATATATATTTCATTATCTAGCTTCTTGAAATAAACACAGTGGTCAGAATGACATCTACTATAATCTTGTTCTGTCACAAATCCGTCAAATTTTAGATACCACTTCCTTGGTGCTTGCTTCAAGCCATACAATTTCTTTTTCAACCTGCACACCAAATTCTACTTCCCTTTGACCTCATACTCTTGTGGCTGCTGCATATATATCTCTTCCTCCAAATCCCCATGGAGAAAGGTTGTTTTTACATCGAACTGTTCAAGATGCAAATCTTCTATTGCCACTAGACTTAAAATAGTCCTAATTGAAGTCATCTTAACAACAGGAGAAAATATTTCATCAAAATCTATGCCTTTCTTCTATGCAAATCCCTTTACAACAAGTCTCGCCTTGTACCGCTTCTTACCTCCTTCTTCTTCCTTCAACCTATAAATCCATTTGTTCTACAATGCTCTTTTACCAGCAGGCAACTGAACCAAATCCCAAGTCTGGTTTCCTACCAATGAGTCCATCCCCTCATTCATGCCTTGCTCCCACTTCTTTCTAGTTTCCACCTGTATTGCTTCTTCATAACATCTTGGTTCACCAACATCAGTCATCAACAAATAATACATTGAAGGAGAGTATCGTTTAGGGAGTCTACTTAGCCTGGTAGATTTTCTTGCAATTGGAGGAGTTTCAGGCATTTGTTGCTATTCTTTATTTTCTGGCACCTTTGGAACTTTATTTATGTAATTTCGTCAAGTATTGTGTACTCTATGTTTTCCTTTTCCTGTTTCTTTCCCTGCATCTAATCTTTATATATGACAATTTCATTGAATATGGCATCTCTACTTCTAATGATTTTGTGATTTTCATAATCCCATAAACCATAACCAAAATCATCAACCCCATATCCAATAAAGGTACATTTCTTGGATTTAGCTTCAAGCTTTGTTTTATTTTCTTTATCAATATGAACAAATGATTCACAACCAAACGTTCTCATAAATGAGTAGTTTACCTTTTTATCTGTCCATATCTCCTCTAGAATACCACCATCCAAAGCATTTGAAGGTCCTCTGTTTATTAAATAAACAGCAGTATTTACATTATCCACCCAAAATTGTAAGGGCAACCCTGCATGCAGTCTCATACACCTTGCACGCTCCATGATCATTCTATTTATCCTTTCTAACACACCATTTTCTTGTGGTGTTCCTGGGACTGTCTTCTCTCTACAAATACCATGGTATGAATAGTAACTATCAAACTCCTTGCCGCAGTACTCACCTCCACTATCAGATCTAAGACACTTCAACCTTTTTCCTGTCTCATTCTCAACCAAAGCTTTCCACTTCTTAAAAGTAGTAAACAAATCAGATTTCTGTCTAATGCAATAAACCCATTTTTTCCTAGTTGCATCATCAATAAATGTAACATAATAATGAGAGCCACGAAGAGATTGTACCTGAGCCGATCCCCATACATTTGTATGCACTAGCTCTAACTTTTCATTCTTCTTCTGTTTCCCAACCCTGAGAAATCTAACTCTCTTTTATTTTTCATAAACACAGTTCTCACAGAATTCCAAACTTACCTGCTTCAAATCTGACAGCAACTTCCTCGAGTGGAGAACCTGCATCCCCGTCTCACTCATGTGGCCAATCCTATGATGCCACAATGCTATATCTGTTCCTGTGGAAGCTAAACAGATAGAATGGTCAGTATTATGAGGACATAAATACAATGTACCTACCCTATCTCCTTTTGCTATCAGCATTGATCCTTTAGTGATCTTCCACCACTTTTCTCCAAATGTAGATAGACAGCCGCCATCTCCCAACTGCCCTGTTGAGATTAGATTTATTTTCATAGCAAGAATATGCCTAACATCTTTTAACAGCTAGTCAGTTCCAATCTTAACTTTTATCCATACCTTACCCATACCAACAATTTTACATGGCTCATCATCACCCAATAAAACATGTCCAAAATCGCCTAGAACATAATCATGAAAATATTTCCTATGGGGTGTAGCATGACATGAAGCCCCTGAATCTACTACCCAATAATCACTAGTATTATCTAATGTAAGAATCAAAACATCTTGTAACACATCACCTGCTACATTTGCTTCCTGAGTAGTTTCCTTCTGTCCATCTCCTTTCTTGTTTAGAGATCTGCAGTCTTTCTTCAGATGTCCTTTCTTTCCACAGTTCCAACACTCTATCTTTCCCAGTCTGGACTTGGATCTACCCATTTTAGACTTTCCACGATTACCTTGGATCTTTCCTCTCTCCTTTTGTCTTTCTCTGCTCTCCATGGTCAATGCATTTCCTGATGTCTCACCTATGCTTTTTCTTCACATTTCCTCGCTAAGAATAACACCAATAAAATCATCAAATTTCAAGGTGTTTGAACTAGAGACAAAGTTACTTACAGCCATGGCCAAGCTATTCCAGCTTTCTGGCAATGAACACAAGATTAGAAGAGCCCTAACCTCATCATCTAAATTCACACTTACAGAACTTAGTTGATTTGTAACCGTATTAAACTCTTTTAAATGATCAGTAACAGATCCACCTTCAGACATCTTCATATTAAATAAACACTTCATTAGAAATACCTTGTTGGAGGTCGAGGGTTTTTCATATAGCTTACCCAGTGCGCTCATCAAACCCTTCGTTTTCGTTTCTTTTGAGATATTGAAAGCCACCGACGAAGCCAGGCTCAGCCGTATTGTTCCCAGAGCCTTTATTTCAAGAACCTCCCATTCTTCGTCCTTCATGGCCGCTGGCTGCTTTGCTCTTCCTCCCAATGGCAGGAATATATCCTTCTGGTACAGATAGTCCTCCATTTGCATCTTCCATAACTGGAAGTTTTGGCCATTAAACTTCTCGACCTTAAACTTTCCTTCTTTTGCCATTGCTCCCACTTGAACTAGAAACCTTAGCTTCCTTCGGGTTTATCTGCCAAATAGACCTTTGACTCTGATACCAATTGTTAGAAAAACAGGATCACAGAGCAATAACAATAAACAGAAATGAAAATATAATCAAACACACATTACAAGAGAGACACAGATATATCGTGGTTCACCCCAACTTGGGCTACGTCCACACTGAAGTTGCCAGTCCTTATTATTATTCTGTCCAACAAAGTGAAGGGATACAACCTGCAGCACAACCGCTGCACTTCCTCTTCATTGTCTCACAGTCTCTCTTCTTGATCTCAGAGATCTTTACAATGCATAATACCTAATACATCAACCCTAGCCATATTACAATGTCTTTCTTTTATAATGGAAATACAATGGTAAAATACCACAGGTTACCCAAAACCATGGGCCTGGAAAAACGACTGGCAAAAACAGCCCCAAAAAAGTTTCTCGGAGCCATTGCCCCTGAACCCCCATTTCTCATGGACGCTGCCCCCGAACCCCCGTTCGCAGGGGATCCGCCCCTGAAACCCAAGGTGGGGGAATGAGTGTACAGTCCTTTGGGGTGCACGGCTAAGACAATATCATCTATGAGACTGGAAGATCTGGCTCCACAACCAAAACTTTCTATCTTTTTTACTCCACTACCCAATGGATACCTATTTTGTTTTCAACTAAACAACAATTCAATTTCAGTCTTAATCATTTATCTAGCCTTGTTAAAACCTGTTTGTGAGAGATCCCTCTCCAGAGGATAAGAAGCCAGCTTATTCCTCCTTAAGTGGTTTTGTGGTTACCCCATTTTGTCTTCTCTACAACCTTGAGGTACGATTTTGGTGCTAATATATTGGCGTCATTTTCGGGGAATGAGTGTCTCATCATCCCTGGGAGAACGACAAAGACCTCTGATTTTTCAAAGAAAGAAGAGATTTTTGTGGGTAGACAGAAGTTTCCAAAATTTAAAGAAGGTTGTGCTTCTACCCTAGCGACTCCATTCATCGGGATTTTGTTCAAAGGAGACTCCACTGGGAGGAGTTGACGAGCCCAAGTCCGTTTCTAAGAAAGCTGCAAAATGAATCCTGGCCCCTAGAAAGATCCACACACGAGGTAATTCCATCTATGAGATTTTGCCAGGCGTGGAAAATCCAGAAGTCTTGCTTAAGCATAGAAGTAAAAAGGATAAGACTAGCTTTTCTGATATTGAAGGGTCTGTGTATAAAGAAGAAGCATCTGATTTTCATGAACTGAATTTGGAAGTGAATATTGGAAGACCCTTGTTAAAATCTAAATCAAATTCAGACCTGAGTTTAGCTGAAGGAATTCTCAAGGACCTTGATTCATATCTATTAGATCTTGTGTGGTATAATTGGAAGAATACTGTTAAAGCTACAAGAGCTAAACCTCATTCCTAGATCCCTCAACCTCATATCACTATTCAAAATCCTCCTCAGAACAATCCTCCTATAACTCAGAACCCACCTAGACCAATGGCTGATAGATTTTCCCCCTTAGCTTTACCAGCTGCCCTGCATGACCTCCCTCAAAATTACTCACAGAAAATTATCATGTATGATGGGGAGGGTGATTTTTCAGCAAGGCAACATGTGGATAGGTTTGAGGATTTCATTGACCTAGAGGAAGTGGACCATGAAGATGCTAAGATGAGGCTGTTTGCACAAAGCTTATCTGGAGATGGTAAGAAATGGTTCAAAGATTTACCAAATGTATCTATCCCCACATTTGCATCCTTCAAGACATTATTCTTAGATAGATGGGAAGCAGTAAAGATTCACTCACAAATCTTATCCCAATACAACCATTTGAAGAAAGGGGACTTTGAATTTGTCCATGAGTTCTATAGTAGGTTCATGAGGGTATACAATTCTATCCCAGATGATATAAAGCCCTTGGTAGGTGCTGCAAAGCTTCATTATGCAGATGCCTTTGATGGAGATTTATCATGCTTGCTGAGAGAAAGGAAATCACCCACCCTGGCTGCTATGTTAAAGGATGCCATAGAAGTAGAAGCAAACATAATGGCTTCAGGAAAATTGAATGGGAAAACAGAAGTAGAAAAGAAGAAAATAGAAATCCATACCTCTACTTCCACTTCCTCCTCTACTAGTGATGTGAAGTTTGAAATGATGACGAAAACCATGGAAAAATTGATGGACAGGCGGGCCCTGGATAACAAGCCTCCAAATAGAGAGCAGCTTGAAAATCAAGTAAGAAATCCCAACTTTAGAAGGACATTACCCCAGAGAAATCAAAGGAACCCTAATGACCAACAAATAAGGCCCCCTTTCCCTGCAAATATGGTGGATGAAGAAGGGCAGGAAGACCCAATGAATGAGAAGATCCACCACTTTGATAACCTTGACCATGAGATATATATGACTGAGAGAGAGCATGATTTCTTCACCAAAGAAGGTTCTAGTTCCAATCCAGAGTTAGACTCAGAGTAGTTTCGAATGGGCTACCAGAATGCAACATATGATTTCCAAAGAAAGTTAAAGCTAAGGAATAGGGACGTGAATATAAACAAAGGAAAATCTAGTCAGAACCAATCTCCTAATGCTCAGCATAACACTGGTAAACAAAAGGAAAAACAACAAGAAGCTACTGCGCAAAGGGGCCCAAAGAAGCTAAAGGAAAAACAACAGGAGGTTGTTGCACGCAATAATTCAGAAAATAAAGAACAACAGTCCAAGGAAACTAGACAGCCAGAGCCTATTGACATTGGTAAACTAGTTTCATCTTTTAGTCTAAATTCTGAGCTATCAAAGGTAAAGATATCTATCCCTTTCAATCAGTTGTTAAAAATAATGAATATAGGGAGTAGATATCCAAAATGGTTAGTGGTCAAGGTGACTGTCAGCAATGTATTTTGGAAGTGACCAATGATGCTCCTACAATTGTTTTTGGGCCCAAGCTTGAAGAAGAAGATGATGAGGATGTTCCCCCATTCTATTTGAGCTTAAATGTTCATGACATGATCTTACACAATGCACTAATAGATTTCGGTGCCTCTCACAACTTAATGCCCAAAACAGTGGTGGACGAACTGGGTTTAGAATTTACCAGGCCTTACAAATATCTGTACTCTTTCGAATCTAGGAAGGTCAAATGTCTGGGGTTGATAAAAGACATGGTAGTAACACTGACCCAGCTTCTTGCCAAGAGCATTGTAATGGACATAGTGTTGGCTGACATCCCTACAAAGTTTGGTATGCTATTGTCCAGGCCTTAGGCATCAAAGCTGAGAGGGAATATGCAGCTAGATTGGTCATATGCCATTATCCCTATGTTTGAAGGAAACAGGAGACTATACAGAGAGAAAAGGTTGGCTTATATGGTCAGCAACCCAAACAAACCAGAGAATCATCCCATATATGTTGTTGATACAGACTTAGGGTCCTCCATATTCTTTAATGATGGACCTCAAGTTGATCATAAAGTTCCCATACACTTGGAGGTGGTGGAAGATAAGGAATTTGCAGTGAGACATGAGGCCTTGGAAATGAAGCAGAATGAAGAATGTTGGTGGAAAATGTATTTTGATGGGTCTTTGAGAAAAAATGGTGCTGGTGCAGGGGTTTGGATCATCCCACCTGACAGAGAATTTAAAGCCATGTCATATAAGATGACTTTTGAATGCACTAACAATGTAGCAAAGTATGAGGCCTTGTTGCTGGGATTGCAAGCCTTGAAAGACATGGGAGCTGATAAGAGAATACGGGTATTTGGAGACTCAGAATTGGTGATAAACCAAGTTAATGATAGCTATCAAACCAAACATCCCAGGATGAGGGCCTATAGGAATGAAGTATGGGATATGTTTGGTAACTATTTCTCAGAATATAAGATCAGGGTGATACCCAGGATTGAGAATCAGGTGGCAGATTGCTTGGCCACTACTGCCGGGGGTTTTAAAACCCCAATCTACTCCCAAACAAATTATGAAGTGGAAATAGTGAACATGCCATCAATTCCAGATAATTCCAAGTATTGGCAGGTGTTTGATGATGACATGCAGATTAAGAGTTTCTTAGAATTACCTGATGAATTCGCAAATGTATAGGTTGACACAGAAAATGAAAACCTAGAGGGTTTTGTTGGCGAAGAGCAGGCCAAAGAGGAAAGGGCCAAAGGCAAGGGATGGAAAGATATGGTAGGGGGAAAAGATATCATTCAACTAAAGGGTAATTATATACCCAAAAGATTGATACCCCTGGAAAAATTATTTGACCAAAACGACGTGGCTAAGAATCCTAAAGTCGAGCATGCCAATGACGCTGTAGAAGACCAAAACCTGGGCACCAAGGAAGAGCCTCGAATTTTAAAATTATCCAAAAAGATGCCTGCTAAAGAAAAGGATGAATATGTTCAATTGATGAAGAAGTACACCAATGTTTTTGCTTGGAGTTACTAGGACTTGAACGAGTATGGCACTTCCATTATACAACACTCAATCCCAATCAAGCCGGGGGAGAAGCCTTTCAGGAAGAAGCTGAGGAGAATAAACCCAAAATTGCTTCCTGTGATAGAGAAAGAAATCAAAAAATTGTTAAATGCCAATATCATTGTCACCTTGAGGTTTTCAAAATGGATAGCAATTCTGGTACCTGTCAAAAAAAAGAATGGAGAAATCAGGATTTGGATATAGACTCCATGAATCTTAACAAAGTGTCATTGAAAGATAATTACCCTCTGCCAAAAATGGATCATTACCTGCAGAAAGTGGTAGGAGCTGAAAGGATCTCAACCATGGATGGGTTCTCAGGATATGATCAGGTGAGAGTGTGCCCAGAAGACCAAGGGAAAACATCTTTCACTACTCCCTGGGGCACATTTATGTATGCAAAGATGCCCTTTGGACTAATGAATGCAGGGGCCACTTTCTAATGTGCAATGGACATAGCCTTTGCTGAGGAGAAAGACAAGTTTTTGTTGGTTTATGTGGATGATATAACAGTTTATTCCAGGTCAGGCAGAGAACACCTTAAGCATTTGGAGAGGGTCTTCATCAAATGAAGGAAATATGGTATTTCCCTTAATCCAAAGAAGTCAAATTTTGCATTAGAGGGGGCAAAGATCCTTGGGCATATCATTTCTAAAGATGGTATTGAGATCGACCCAGAGAGAGTCAGTGCAATTCAGAAGGTAGGGGAACCAAGGAGCAAGGAAGAGGTGCAGTCTTTCATTGGGCAAGTGGGCTTCCTAAGAAGATTTATCCCTAATTTTGCAGAAATAATGAGGAGCATTACAAACATGCTGAGAAAAGAAAATCAGATAAAATAGATAGAAGAGGCCAGGGAATCATTCAAGGGAATTAAGAAGGCCATCACTAAGGCTCCAGTCCTAGCCAGCCCAAATTTTTCTAAATATTTCTTTATTTTTTCGTATGCATATGAACATATAGTGGCTGGAGTACTTTTCCAGAAGAATAGCTAGAATGTTGAGCAACCTATTGCATTTTTTAGCAAAGTGTTGAGAGATGGGGAATTAAAATATGACATAATGGAGAAGCAAGCATATGCTCTGGTGAAGTCCTTGAAATATTTCAGAGTATACATCTTGCATTCACATATTATTGCACATGTCCCAAATAATGCAGTAAAGAGCATCCTTACCCAGCTAGATCCTGAAGGGAAAAGCGCAAAGTGGATTGTTGTTCTGTTGGAGTATGACCTGGAAATCAATCTCACCAAGCTGATAAAGGGACAGGGGCTGGAGAAGTTGATGACTGAGGCCAATTGTGAATCTCTGCAAATAAATTTCTTGGAGGACCATTCAAATCAGCTAGACATAGGAGTACAGGTAATACCAGATTTCTCTATTTTCCCTTGGTATGCTGACATTGTATATGTGCTACAAAATTTGCAAGCCCTTGTAGGGTTGAGCAAAACAAGGGCTAGATCTATAAAATTGAAGGCCACCAAATTCTGTATCATATACCAATACTTATACTGGAAAGATCCTGGGGGTATACTATTGAACGGCTTGCTAGAAAATGAAGCCCAACAAACCATGAAAGATTTTCATAAGGGAGATTTTGGGGGTCACCATTCGTGGAAGGTGATAGGCAACAAGATTTTGAGGGATGATTTCTATTGGCCTTCTCTGTTTGTTGATGTATACAAGGAGACTGTTACTTTCCATCAATGCCAGATCTTCGATGGTAAGAAGAAGTTGGTTTCACTTCCCCTAAACCCAATCTCAGTGGAAGCTCCATTTCAGCAGTGGGGGTTAGACTTCATTGGGGAGATCAACCCCAACTCTTCTGGTTAGCACAAGTGGATCCTCACAGCCACAAATTATTTTAATAAATGGATTGAAGCTATACCCACTAGGAGGGAAACTGAAAATGTTATCATGGATTTCCTGGAGGACAACATTTTAGGCAGGTTTGGATGCCCCAAGAGGATTGTAACAGACAATGCAGCTGCTTTTAAGTCCAAGAAAATGATAAATTTCTGTCACAAATACCACATAATCCTGAATCATTCCACTGCATACTACCCTCAGGGAAATGGGCTGGCAGAATCCTCTAACAAAAGCTTGGTGAGGATAATCAAGAAGTTGCAAGAGGAAAACAAAAGGGCCTGGCACACAAAATTTAAATATGCTATGTGGGATGATAGGATCAACACTAAAAGGGACATTGGGATGTCACCTTTTCAGTTGGTATATGGAGCAGAAGTTGTTTTTCCCACCTCATTAGGGATGCCAGTCATGAAGCTGTTACAGGGGCAGGAGGACGAGCCTAACCATATGCAGAGAAGAGTGAACCAAATAATAGAATTAAATGAGTTGAGGGATAAAGCATATGATAAAGTATAGGTACACCAGGAAAAGATGAAGAATACCTTTGACAGGAAGGTAAAAGAAGAACAGTTTAGGTCAATGATTTAGTTTTAAAATGGGATGCTCCTAGAGAGGATAAACATGGAAAGTTTGATCATATGTGGGTTGGCCCATCTATCATTGTAGCAAACAGGGGTGTGAACTCATTCATCCTAGAGCATCAAGATGGGTCTCCATGGTCAGGAGGTCTAGTGAATGGGAGATTTTCGAACCATTACCTGTCCTGAGGATGACAGGTAACTCTTGTTTTATAGTTTGTATATATTTTGATTTCACAGTTACATTAGATACTGATGGCTAACCAAAGAATTTGAAGCCCGAAGCAAAGCCCGTAAGATCTGGAAGGGATAGCCATAGTTTTTGTTTTTGTCTGTGTCTTCATAATAAACCAGAGAAGACAGTGGTTTGGTTTTCATGTCCAAGTCGCCCCAATGTGTAAGGCATTGGTCTGTGGGGTTCTTTGCTACCTCACAGGGAGGATAGCATCCCCAACAGGAGCCAGTTGTTAGCACCAGATTCTTGCTGAATATTTGGAAGGATTCTGAAGAATAGAAAGGTGCAGATTCATGAAACTAGCCAAGGGAAGCCTAGCCCTTAGTCCATATGGCACAAAGATTAAGCAATCAAAGCACTGTGCAGTTGAACCGGGAGCCTAGGTGAAGATGTTGGAGAAAACTAAGGTTTGAATGGTTAGTAGAAGGTTAAATTGCAAGGTTTGCACCCATAATGCATAAGGGCACCTATGGACAGTTTGGATTAAAGGCGATGTAGATCGACAATCATAAGCCTCCATCACAAAAAGAATTGGTGCTCGTTTAAGTGCAGGCGAGGTGATAGCCAGCGGGCAGGTTAAAAATTAGATCAACGGCGGGACATTCAGATCAAAGGTCAAAAATTTGTTCACGATTTAGACATGCGTGAAAAGCGGGATGATTCAAATCCGTGAACTTTTATTAAAACCTTGCATTTTTCAACGGCTTAGATTTAACGGGATGCAGATCGACGGCTCAGAGTTAGTTCACGGATATGACTTGCATGTAAAACCAACATGCACAAAATCTGCAAACCCCATAAAGGGCTGTTTTTTTGGACGGCTAGGATCCGTAAAGAGATCAGATCGACAGTGAGAATTTTTTTTGGGAACCAAAGATGTTGTCGAGGTGGAAGGTGGCATGTGGCGGAGTTGGAGGCCATAGAGGCTATTGGAAGGAAAAGGATAAAGTGATCTACCATGGAGTAATAATCGTATGAGGTGGAGGGATGACGTGGTTCCCTCACTATCACAGTTGTAAGGGTGATATGGCGAATTTATATTATAAAATGCCCGCCTGCACGAAGATTTGCATCACATTTGTCCTATGTGCATCGGAAAGCGAAAGGAATAGAACGTACAAAACCGACTAGCCAACCAGAATCTTAGAAGCCCGCATAGCTATCAAGGGACCAGGTAGGTCGTCTACTCCCACCATAAACTATTTGAATGGATGGATCTATGGAGCCTCCAGGTTTTGAACCACCTAAAAAAATCAACCTGTTAGAAGACAAAGACTATGAGTTCTTCGACACCCTGCTGATAAATTGCTCCGCAGAAAAATGCTAAGGAGAAATTGGAGGGTTTTAAGGCCATACAAGGCGATGTCCACCAAGTTTACCTTTCCTTTTTTCACTTATTTGCAACCTGTTAAACTCCTAGTTTCCCTGAGATCTTAGACTGGTGTGTCGGCCATTACTCCCCAGACCGAAGAGCAATCCTAGATGCCTCAAACTCAAAAAATTTATGCTACATAGATGCTCCCACTGTCAGAAAAGCCATAGCTGTTCCTGAAGAATTCTGTTAGGAATCCCAGAGATTCATAATAGAAAACCTGATCCAGCATTTCCATCAAGCCCCAATTGACCTCAAGCAGAGCTTTTATTGTGCCTCCCTGCTATCAAATACCTCCTTTCAAGGTACATCTTTTCCCGATGAGGCCGGCTTGTTTAAAGAAGAATCAAGATGTGTTATTTCTGTGTTGGATCAGTTCCTAGGACTGTATAGTGACCAATATATAACCGAGCCTCTGATAAATTTAATGTTTTTCATAATCACTTATCCCATTGAGCTAGCAGACCCCAATTTTCCCACCCAGTTTGCATGCCTAAAATTTGATGAAGCCCTAGTAGACATCATCCACTCCCAGCTCATAGAATTCCCTAAAACTAGGGCCTTTAGGTTCCAGTCTTATTTGTTGAAAATTTTCCTGGTAGCAATTGAAGAAAACCTACAAGGGCCAGAGGTGCAGCTAACCCAAGAGATGTACTCATATTACAAATATTTTATGAATGACCTCATGGCAGAGATTTATTTTGTTTTCTTCCAGAAGAGGCTGCCTAGGGTGCTACCAGAGATGAAGGATTTATTGCATCCATCCATGGAAAAGAGGGAGATTGGTTTTTGCTAAAGCATGGGACTGTGATTAGGGTTTATGGTTTCTCCCATGCCCCCTATGTGCTACCTGCCTTCCTAACCCCCAGAGTGCTCACTTTGGAACTTATAAGGAAAAAGATGAAGGTAGAGTGTGAGCACTTCGTGGATGATAGGAAGTTATATGACATCAGTTTCCCCTGGACGTTGGGTTATTTCATTGTCAAAAACAAGGCAGCCCTCCCAAGTGTTGAGTGAATGATGGGTGACCTTGGATTCTCTTTAAAGGAAGAAATGAACTATGATGCCCACCATATAATTGCAGAGAGGAGGAAGGAAACAAACAGGAAAGGGTACGATCATTTTGAGCTTGCAGGCTTAGCTGAAAGAGAAAGTTCGTTAGAATATATTGGCAAAAGTTAGATGGAGGTAGACCCACTAGGAGACTCCTCCTCTCTGCAATTCATGTTTCAAATAAGCACATCATCAGTGCCTATCTCGTCCAGTCAAACCCTAGTAGTATCAGCAGTCGTACCCATCACCATTGTTTCAGAAAAATCCAGCAAGCTAGAAGGTAGTGACCCCATGGATGTGAATAGTAGTGCAGAAAGAGCCTCAAAGAGGCAAAAGGTGGAAGAGCCTGGGAAACAATTAATAGCACTGAAAACAGGGCAGCCAAAGAAAAAACAAGTCAGGTTCTTGGTGCCATCTTTTGAGGCTAAGGGGGATGTGTTCAACAAAACACCTGTTGGACCAGCAACATCGAGCATAAGCAGGGAAAAATTGTTGGAGGAATATGAAGACAGCCTAGATAACCTATCAGAAGAAGCAAAATTGTATGCTGATGTGAGAAAAATATCAACGAAGGATGTGGCCTTGGTGGTGAGCAGAAACCTTGCCCAGAATACCTTAAGCCTTGCCTTAGCCACCAAGAACAAGGCCACAGAATTGAAAGTGAATCTAAAGGACATTCCAGTACCTGATGTAATCAATTTGCATAAGCAAACAGGTGAGGTCATCTACAATAAGTTGTTGAAATCTGCCATAGAGCTATCAAAGGTGCAGGCCAACAAAGCCAAAGTGCAAAGGCAGTTGGGATTGGAAAAGGAAAAAAACAAGAGCCTGAAAGAACAGGTAAAGAAGTTCCAGGCTTCACTATTGTCCACTAAGACAGAAGAGAGCAATAGGGATAGCATTCAGAAGCTGCTAGAGGAAAAGGACTAGGAAATCCTGACACTAAAGAAGAGATTGAAGATTCCTGCTGCCCAACTGGTGAATGCACCTGAAATTGCAGAGCTGGAAGAGGAAAAAGAAGAGCTACAAGGTAAGTTAACTGATTGCAAAGCCAAGATCTTAGAGTTTGAAGAAAACAAGAAAAAGTGGCAAGAAGATATGAAATGGATAATGGATAGTGAGGAAGATTTAAGGGTTAAGATCGAAGAGCTGGAGAAGAAGTTGAAAGAGAAGGATCAAGAGATAGAAGCCATGACTACACCCTCAGTAGAATTTGGGGATTTTTCCATTGTAGAACAAATAACCAAGGCTATTCTGAGTGATACAAAAGTAACCAAACTGAAGAAGCAGAATTCCAAATTAAGGACCCTAAAGGACATTACAGAAAAAGAAAGGGAGGCTTGGGAAACCAAGTACCAGGCGATGTAGGTTGATTATGATAAGTTGAAGCAGCAAGTTATAGGGAAAATTGCATTACAGGAAGCAAACGAGATCATCTGGGATGATGTTATTGTACAGGCAGAGGAGCTGAGGCCATATTTGGACTTCATGGTAGATAAGGAAGCTGTAATCAAACAGGAGAGGTCAGTTGTCACAGTGGCAAATGAGAAGTTAAACAAGAAGCCTACGGATTAATGCAATAGAGTTCTGAAATGGTCTGTCTGAAGAGCACAATGTAAAGGATAGAGTGGCCACAATCATCAGCGCTAAAAAGGTAATACTCAAGCACCAACAGGTGAGCACTGTCCAAGCAGGGATAGACATCCTGGCCAACCAAGTTAAGTTGTTTAGAGAGGCATTTGATCCATTATTTAAAAAGGGTTTTCCTCTGTTTTGGGAATAAGATGGGACCATGAGAACAAATGAAGGATATAAAGGAAATCTATGGGAGTGTAGGTTGGACCAGGAATGCTTTGCAAACATGGAGCAACCTCTGGTAGGAAAGACGGTGGTAGAAAAAGCTGTGTTGTTGCTGCAACATACTTCCCCAAAATTTTGAAGATATTTGGGGCCCCTCCTTCTTCACGTTTTGTAACAAGTGTTTTCCTTATCTTTCAGGATTATTTTTTCTTTTTAACTTGGAAAAATTTCAAACACTTTCTTTCCAAAAGTTTTCTAAATTTGTTTCTCTAAGGCAAAGTCACCTTTTCTCTTCAGCGCATTTTCTAGCCTTAAGTCGGCCACCCTTTAGCGCAAGTTTTAACCATAGATATTCCTCTTAGCGCAAATTATAACTATAAGTCGGCCGCCCCTTGGCACATTTACTAATCATAAGTCTTCCGCTTGGTTCATAAGTTAACTCTAAATCAACTGACGTGAAAGCTCTGTTGCTCCTTTGTTTGGTCCAAAACACTTGCTTCCCAAAGTTTTCTCAATCATTTCTAAGGCAAAGTCACCTTTTCTCTTCAGCGCATTTTTTTAGCCCTAATTCATCCGCTTGAGCACAAATATTAACTATAAGTCGGTTGCCCTTGGCGCATTTACTAATCATAAGTCTACCACTTGGTGCGATTTGTAACCATATCTCGACCGCCGTTGGCACAAAACCAATCCTTAAATGAATGCCTATGCGAAAATCTCTTAATGGCTCGTTGGCGCGGTTACCATTAGCGCATGTTTTGTCACTAAAACTTGCGCCAAAGGTGAAAGGATTATCTCTATAACACCTGCCATCACAGTCACGCAACCCCGAGCTCATTTTTTGGCGTAGCGCTATCATCGCAGGATTTAACGTCGCAATTGCCGCTTTGGTGCCGGACTTAATGTTACGCTCACCACCTTAGCGCAGAACTTAATCTTGCGATTGCCACTTTGGGTGCGACGATTTATTTTGATGCATGTGCAATGTTGGAGTCGGTAGGGTCATGAATACGGCCATGTGCCGTCTTAAATTCACAAGTTCTCAAGCCTCGTGCTCATTCAATTCGCCAACCCGCCACCTTACGTGATATAAATGCCACCCCATTATAAACGCATGCAACGGGGTTTGAAATTTATTCTATCATTCGCCAAGTTGAACAAAGCTCACCATTCACTATCCGAGAAACAAACTCGCCATTCGCTGTCGGACGCCTGTGGGAACTATTTCCTGTCTTGGACCTACCGCCAGCCCTCTAGGGACCTCGCAATTCTGATAGGTAGGTGCTCCGCCCATTCCTTTCTTATCTCCTGAGGCTTTGAGTCAAGTTTTACCCCGTAGGTAACTCGCTATCACTATACATATACCTTTGAAGGCATGGAACAACCAATTTCTTCCTTATTCCAAGAATGAGGATACGAAGTTGCCCTACACGAAACGGGGCCTGGAGAGCCTTATCCTCACCGGCTCATCTCAGGTTTGTCCTGCTATCACTTGCGCAACACCCTAAGTAAGTATTTTCCACACAGCGTTCCATCTCTAAGTTTTCCTGGTTAGATCCTAGTGGCCACAGTTAGCCCACTTAGATGTTGTTCCAAGCCCAAATCTATACCTAGTGCTTGTTTCGGTTGAAACACTGCATACATTTTCACCTCGTGGGAGGGAATGCTATGAACCATGGCAGCTGCATGCCTATAGTGAATAAATGACTTAAGTATGTAATGGGTGAATAGCTTTATTAGCGCTGTGAATCGCTTAGATTCTATGACAGGCGTGTGCATAAGGAAGCATGGTGGTTATGTCGATGCCTTTGATCCAAGAAAGATTTACCAATGCTTGCTAGCTAGGTATGACTCACCCGTTGAGGATTATACATTTGCGCATGGGTCATGAAGCTAAAAGAATGCTCGGCCAAACCCCCCCCTTTAGAACATGATAAGAGCAAAATGACGGTTCTGCTATAGGGAACATTATGAATGGCCCTGCTTTCACTTATAAAACACTCATGTGTATTTACCTGCATTACTGGCGCAAACCCAATGGTCTCTCCGGGCGCACAAAAAATTTTAGATATTTGCGCATTTCTGTGAGTGTCATGATGCTGTTAACTGCTCCATTTCCTCTTTCCTCCATTAGTCTGTCTTGACTAGGTATTTTGATTTAGAAAACGCCTACATGTTGAGCAAAAGTAAATAGCGCAAATGAGAAGCTTTCTTGCTACCTTGCCACCATGTCGCCATCCTTGTTTGTAGACCTCCTAAACTCTTGGCTTTACTTTTGGTATTACATTGACAATGAACTAGCCTTGTCCCGATAAGCTAATTAAACATGAAATCAAGACAGCCATGATCCTAAGATGTCATATAGGTTCCAGAACTACCATTCCAACGGTAATTAAACCATAGTGTCATTTATCTTATATATGAAACCACAATGGATTGTATAGCTTGTTGGCATTTGCATCTAGTATTTCTCATGATTTTCAACTATGAAATGGTAGCTGCAATTATGAAATAGTGGATCTTTTGTTAAAACAACCTCCATATTATGAAAGTAGCATATTCTAGACTTTTTCATAATTGTTTTGCTAATACTAGAAAGTTATATAGTTAAAGCCAACTCTGTCATTTCTTCTTTTACAAATCTATAAGAGGCTTTGGATTTTAATAATGGTTGAATATCTACATACGCCTTATTTGTACTGCCATGCTATCGCAGGATTATCATGCATAGGAGGTCTGCAAGGAAGAAAGGCGCGCAAAAGATCGACTCAGATTCATACATAGAATTCCTCCTAGATACTTCACTCGAGACAATGTTCACTGACACACAAGCTACCACCAATGTGCCCCCTGGGAGCTCCACCCCGAAATTCCAGTGGGGTTAGCTATATAGGTTTATCATGGACCAAAACAATCCTCAAGCCCCCATAGAGATTCTCTGGTGTATGCAAACATCTGAAGGTCTTACCTCCACAAGGAAATGACTCGTCCTGAATTTTTCCCATGTTCTGAAGTCATTGGTTGGTTGATCCCTCATGTCAGGACTCACACTAGGTTCATAAATGATAAAATTGGGATGAACCTAGCATCTTTTGCTCCTGAGCATATCACAGCCACCTATAGATTACCTCAACCTAGAGCTTGGTTAGATGATAAATGGATAGCAAAGCATCCTATGGATCCACTGGACGCCGCCAGGAAAATGATGATAGCTGACAGACAGACAAGGAGGAGGAATAACAATGAATATGAAAGCAACCTCCTGGAGACTCCTTATAGACGCATCCTTCTAGTGTTGAGTCGGCTCTTCGGCATGCCTAATGGAAATATTTTTAAGATCGGATGGGTGCTAGTAATTTTTCATATAGCCATGAATGGCACCATTTTTAATTGGGCTGACATAATATCAGACATTCTGGCCTCACAGTTAACTACGGCCCAGGGGGGAATGACTCAGAAGAAGGTAGATTTCTTCATGTCTTTGTATTTGATAGACTGCTTATTGAGCAAACATACCTTCCCAGAATTGGGCTGCTCATGGAAGCCGAAGGAAACATCTCTATTCATCGCCTATCAACTCACATGGGCAAGTAAATACCCAAACTATTACAAGCAGGTTTGCAAGAAATTCATCATGCCTCTATACCAGCTTATTTTTGTAAAGGAACCAGATTGAATGTCAGAGAATGCCATGCCCATTATTGAAGCATTTGGAGATTATTATCACAGTATAGAAGGTACCTATATCCGAATGAATGGAGGATCCATGGCTCCCTTTTTGCTTCCCAAATATCCTACAGATTTTGCGATTCACAGGGAAGCCATAAGGAAACTCTTCAACATTAGCGAAATCAACAGAGTTCTCACTGAAAGGAAGAAAGGAATGTATCCGCCAATGCATCTCACTATTGGTGCATACAGCCTTCCGAAGGCCAATGAAGGAGACAACTATGTTCAAGATTTAGACATCTTCCATTTCGGTACAACATTTTTCAGAAGGCATGACCCTTGTGGTGAAGTTGCCAAACATATTATTGATGTCAAAACTAGCTTCGAGTATGCCCATCTTAAAGACAATGAGGAAGAGTTTTTCCGTAGTGCTCGGAACTTGACAAAATTAAGCTAGCGCTACAAGAAGAAAGGTGCAAAGAGCTCTGCTTCCAGGCCCGTCGGCCTAATCCAAAAGGAACATGAAGCATCAGTGTCCCAATCAGGAAATCTGACAGGATAGAGCAAGAGGAAGCTGACAGGATATTACATCAACAAGATCAAGAAGCGGCCAGGATTCAAAATGAACAAGCTGCCAAGTTCCAACAAGAAGAGGAAGCAAGAATCTAGAGAGAGAAGGCTATTCAATTGCAACAGCAAGAATAAGCTACTAGAGTACAGAGGGAGCAAGAGGAAAAAGCTTTGGAAGATGAGGCTGCTAGAAGCCAGAAGGAGAGGTAGTAAGGGCCCAAAGAGAAGAAGAGAGGATTTTGTTAGAAGAGGCAGACAGGTTACAAAAGGAGTTAGCAGAGCTAGCGGAAAGGCAGCAAAAGGATCAAACTGAGAAAACTCCCAAGCCAGAACCGTCTACTCCGCAAAACATGGAGTTGGATCCGCCACTGATAGACCAACCAAGGATAGCTCGAGAAGGGGTTGCTTCTACTGAAGGATTAGCATTGACCCCGTACAACCCCATAAAGTAGCGCCAGGTGGCCAACTTGGATTCCGTATATTTTCACGACTGGAAAAGGGATATCATTGACAGGAGAGTTAGGAAAATGGAAAGTGCGAGAGATGTATATGAACTCATAGTATCCGAAACTACGCTAGTCCAAGGAACTGATAATGACCCTTCATTTCAAGCCCAATGCACTGTGGCATCAACCGAGGCAAGTAAAGCCAATACTGATCGGTTAATAAATGAGGTAAAGCACTACAGAGATCAATGCTTCAAAATAAAAGATGATAGGAAGAGGGAGATTCTAGAAGCAAATGAATTGAAGAAGAAATACAGGGAAATGACAGAAGAGAAGTTAAGGATAACTTCGGGAGCTCTACAACTTGAAAATGAGAAGAATTCACTAGAGATGCAGCTGGCCATCTCCGAAGACGAGCAAAAGAACTTAAAGGCTCATATATCCAAATTGGAGGAGCTCGAAGCTAGCAGGGCCCAACAAATTTATCTCCCCAAGGATCAATATGAGGGGTTAATCCAAGAAAGGAGCAATTGTTGAAACAACTCAAAGAAGCAGTGCAAAACAAGAAAGACCTGTTCACATTTCACAAGCAAGCATGTGGCATGCTAATAAAAGGCCATTAGCTGCTGGTGCGGATCTCAAGAGAAATTTGCAACGTGAAAGAAATGATCATCAAAATTACAGCCATCGAAGTTGGAGCCTTAAAGAACAGAGACAAATTTGCAAAACATGTGGAAGAGTTAAAGCAACAATTTGAGTGGAGAAGAGGAAGATCTGGATTCCCCTCAAACTTGCGCGCCACCAGCAAAGAAGAATTTGACTTGGATATAGTAGTCCTTGAATTTAGTAAAGATTGTGGCGCCAGGCTAAGCTTGGAGATCAGAAAGACTATCCCCAAATGTCACTCTTTCTACTCCAAAATCAGAGAATCCCATGGCAAGTGCCACTTGGCTCTTCCTGAAACTATCAATGAATTCCCAGAACGAGAACATCGGTTGGCTGAGTTGCAAGGCGAGTTGGACCAAGGATTAGATTATGTTAAAAAGGTAGAGGTGATAACCCAAGATGAACTCCAATAGTTCATTGGCCAACCCGTTGTGAATATCTACTTTCTGTAAGCAATTGCCCAAGAAGCAGCAGCAAGAGCAACACAAGTCAAATCAAATCTGTGCAAGCATGAGATCGTAGCAGAGGCAACAGTATCTATTCGGAGCAAAATTATCTTGAAAGAGATCAGTCAATGGACCACACATATCCAAAGTGTAGATGGCCAAGCATCCACAAGCAATCCAGTTGGTGGGGATGAGTCAGCGAGTTGGCAAAGGGAAACCAAATAAAATAAATGAACCATCAGAATTCTTATTCGTCTTAATGTGAGAAAAGGCTGAAATTCCTTGATTGTATAACTGTTTGAAAAGGACAGCTAGCTCTGTTTTTGTCTTATTTGGAAGGCTCTCCACAAATCTCCGGGTTTTGTAATTGTGCACTAAAGGACAAATTAGAAAGTTCTATAGTTTAGGGTACACTTGTCAGCTCAAGGAGCAATTTGTAAATTTATAAATAGAAGAATAAAAGAGGAAGAAAGGGCTTTTTGCAGGGGAAATAAATTTTCTGGCTGGTGCGAATTACTTTGCTGCTTGCTTTAAGAATTGGATTTTTCCTAATGAAAGCCTGGAGAGGGCGCTTTTGCTTGGAATTGTGTGCTGGATGCTTGCTAGACTACTCTTGTGTCATTCACATACTATAGTGAGATCTTTCTTTGTTGCTATGAATTATTTCTATGTAATGAATGACGTTTCTATTTTCTTGTACAATGATGTCTCTCTTAAATGAGAAATAGAATGTATTGCATTTGAATTAAAGCTATCTTTAATATCTTTTACCTCATGCTGAGATTGCATCTTCAGATTTAATGGCTATCTATATGATCTTTAGATGTTTCTTTTAGCGTATTGCTCATATTTACGGTTTCCTCCTTGCAAGGATAGATTAGATTTGCTTTATCTCAGTTTTAGATTAAGATTTGTTTCAGCTCTGCATTTAGATTAAATTAGTTTACAGCACTTCCATATCATCTTAAAAAATAAAATCACAAAACGGTGGATCGGGCTGTAACCGGTGCAAAGAAAACAAATCTTTAAATCTTACGGTATCCGGAACCGTTAATTGGACGAATTCCCACACCAAATGGTGGACAATCTAATTGGGACTATTTACCGGGGAGAATCCCTTGCTACTTGATGCTGCGATTTTCGGGGCATCAACAAATTTTGGTGCTAGAAAGACGGCCTACAGTGCATGGCTGATAGTGGAGACTCTTCCTGTCAAGCAGATCCTACTAAAAACCCACTTGAAACAGGAATCCCAGGAAATCAAGAAAATCTCAATTCTGATTCTAAGCAACAAGAAACGTTGTATGCTGTACCTTTTGGTGAAGTAGCTGATTTACAGAGACATATACGCGATTATGTTAAACAACTCGGTGGTTTAAATGCAATCACTTTTCTCCCTAGAAGAAGAACCCCTAGAAGAGAAAGACAGTACACCCGTGATTCGATTCTTGTGCAGAACTTTGAAGAGCTGGTAGATTTATATTTGGAAGAGATCACAGAACCTCTGAAAAAAGTCGATCTTGAAAATCCATAAAATTTTGAAGATCCAGAAAATCTTGGAGAACTTTTACTCCAAAGAACACTTCACTTAATTCACCACACGATTCTCCACCTAATTCTCCACATAGAGCCATGGTTGTACCTGCTTGGAGAGTAGGGGGAGCATTAAATCTAGCTGGGCCATTCCACAATCTTCCTAAAAATCCAGAGAAACTTTTTCCCAAATACGACCCAAGTAAAGGCATATCTGTTGAAGATCATCTTAAGAGATTTTATTTAGCTTTGAATATTTTAAATGTATAGCATGAAGATGTAGTCTGTAGGCTTTTCACATACACATTTGAACCAAAAGTTTCTTCCTAGTATTTTAGCCTTCAAGCTAACTCAATTTCCAATTGGGAAGAGTTTGAAAAATGCTTTTTAAAGAAGTATGGAAATCAAAAAACTATAGCTACACTCATGAAAGAATTATTGTCCATGAGAATGGAAAAGAAAGAAAAGGTTCAAGACTTCAACCAAAGGTTCACTATGCTCTTGAATAATTTCAGCGAAACAACTAAACCTACAGAAGAATCTTTAGTTGAATATTATACAACAGCAGTTCAAGGCCCCATAGCAATGTTCGTCAAAAGAACTAAGAAGACCACCCTAATAGAAAATTTCGAAGAAGCTAGGAAGGTGGAAGGAGAAGTAGACAGCATTGCTAAACATGCCTTAGATGCAGAAACAAAGCCAACTACTAATAGAAAACCCCTGCTGCTTACTAGGAATAAAGAAGAGTCATTGGCGGCCATCGAAAACGCAGTTAAAATGATGCAGAAATTGTCCAATAAAATTGTAGATCTTGAGAAAGATAAGGCGGATAGTACATCTAGGAAGCCTTTCCTACCATTATACAAGAAGAGAGAAGACAATGACCTGCCTCATCCACCTATGAACAACTCCCCTATTTTAAATCTAAATGAAATAGGAATGGAACACTTCTGTACCTTTCATCAAGAGCCGCACTATGAAAAGAGCTTCCCACAATGGATTAATTCTATGAGTTTAGTAATGAACCAAATGCTGGATTCACAAATTCCATATCAAGATGATCCTCTAAAGGAACAAACTCTTGAAGTAGAGGAGCCCTCCCCAGATACCACTATGGTATTATGGGATTGGGTACCGTTAACTGAATTAATAGAAGACGATCCCGTGGAGAGCCCAGTCTCTGCTGTAAACATTAACACTCACAGTAAAGGTCCCATTGCAGACCCAGTTCCAAGCTCAACTACGCCCAAACCTAAAGTTTCCAAAGAGATACCTAAAAGACACATTACAGTCATTCTGCCTCAACCTAAAGCTAACCCAATAGCTGCCAAACATTGAAACAAAAGTCCAGTAACCAAAGGTCACATTAAGCAAGACAGACAATCAAACGAAAGTTGTGAAAGAATGTGATATGGGATATGAAATCATTGAAGATATAAAGAAGGTAAAAGCAAATGTTTCGATATTCGATATGTGTAGTTTGCCCCAACAATGAAACAAGTTGTTGTGAGCTCTTCAATACCATCCCAACATTCCATTAACAGAAACTCAAGAAGACCCTGAAATTAATGAAGCCAGTATCGGCGGGAAATCCAAATCCAATACATTGCCTTTTCTTTTAACTTTTGAGATCTTCAATCACAATGCACATAATTGTTTGGTAGATTCCGGAGCATCTTCGAATGTCATGCCATTGTCGATCTGTAAGAAGATTAACGATCAACCAATTTCATCTCCTGCTTAGATTATTCAGTTAGATAGGACTGCTGTTAAAGTTATTGGGGAAATGAAGGATGTGCTCATTAGGTTGTTGGCAGATTCTAGGGTATGTCAGTTCATTGATATAATGGTAGTTGATATTTCTGAAGCCTATGGTTTAATCCTAAGTAGGGATTGGTCCACAAAACTAAATGGTTACTTTGCATTTGATTGGTCCCATTTATGGTTACCATATCAGAATAGGCAGAATCAGATTAAAATTTTGAGCGAACCACACATGAAACAAAATGTAACTCAGCTAGAAGGAAAGAACGAAGATGTAACCTTCTCATCTTCAGTCTTGGGGAATTATTTCTAAGAAATTGATCTGGGTAATTATCAATCTGAAACTATTAGCCATGAATCAGATAAACAGTCCAATCTCCTTCATTTTTCTCGGACTGATGATATCGATTGTAACATAGTTAGCTTAGTCACTGACTTAGATCATAAAGATACTAACTTAGTTAAATTAAACAATGTTTTTTGGACTTTGTACTTTGATGGTTCCAAGACTCTGGAAGGATCTGGACCTGGTTGTATTCTAGTGGATCGTGAAAGTAATAAGTACTTCTTGTCCTATAGATTAGAATTTGAGTGTACTAATAACACTGCTGAATATGAAGCTTTAGTCCACATATTGAAGAAAGCCATCGGTTTGAATGTTAAGTACCCGAAAGTTTTTGGTGACTCAGAAATAGTTGTAAGATAGGTAAGAAATACCATTCATTGTCTTTCACATCATTTGAAAGGTTATCAGGATGAGGTATGGGATTTAATTACGCATTTTGATGCTTTCAATATAAAATTTGTTCCTAGACTACAAAATGTCACAGTTGATTTATTAGCAACTTCCGCTTCCATATTTGTGCCGACTAATAACAAATGTTCAATTGAACTAGTTTTCAAGCCTTCTGTCCCAGACAATATCACAAATTTCAGAGTTTTCGATGATGACGATCAGATCATTAGTTTTCTAACAAATGAAGACATGTTCCAAGAAACTGTGATAGATGAAGAAGAGCATTATGCTGTTTTACAAGAGAAAAATGAGGCTAAAGGAAATTTCATCCCCAAAGGGGTGAGGTCACTTGAAATGCTTTTTAATCTAAAGAGTAAGTTCAAAAGGCCAGCAAATACTAAAACCAATAGCTCATCGATGCAACACGAATTAGTAAATCTGGGCACCGAAGCTGAACCAAAATTTGTTAACCTTGGTAAATGTTGTTCACTGGGAGAAAGAGATAAGTTCGTCAAGTTTTTTCGACAATATAAAGACGTTTTTGCATGGAATTATGAAGATTTGAAAACATATGACACCCGCATTATTCAGCATATCATACCAATGAAAGCAGGCGTCAAGTCATTTCAACAGCAATTGAGGAGGATGCACCCTACTCTCGAACCTATGATTCAAAGGGAATTGAAGAAGTTACTTGATGCTAAGATAATCTTTAAAGTCCAGCATTCCGAGTGGGTTGATAACCTAGTTCCCATAAGAAATAAGTCAGGAGAGATAAGATTATGTGTTGACTTCAGGAATCTGAACACAGCATCAAATAAAGATAACTATCCCATCCCTTAAATGGAACAAATTCTCTAGATGGTATCAGGATCGGAACTCTTTTCCCTTCTTGATGGTTTCTCTAGTTACAATCAAGTATTAGTAGCTGAAGAAGACCGCCTTAAAACTACTTTCTACACCAAGTGGGGAACTTTTGCATACCGAAGATTGCCATTCGGCCTAATAAATGCAGGAGCCACGTTCCAGCGAGCAATAGACATTGCCTTCCGAGGATTGGGTGGCCATTGTGTCATCGTCTATCTAGATGATGTGACCAGTTTTTCAAAGAAAATAGAAGACCATGTGGTTCATTTGAAGCATATTTTTTATCATCGTCGAAAATATGGTATTTCTTTAAACCCCAAGAAGAGTGTGTTTGTTGTTCTTGAAGGTAAACTTCTGGGTCATATCATTTCAAAAAAAGGAATTTCAATAGATCAAGAGAGAGTTCAAGTTATCAATGAGATTCGCATGCCCCATAACAAAAAATGCATGCAGTCATTTATGGGCACTATCAATTTTGTTCGAAGATTTGTCCCCGATTTCACTCAAACTATTAAACCTTTGCAGCAAATGGTCAAGCAAACCACACAGTTCAAATGGACAGAATTAGAAAAGGATGCATTCAGAGATATTAAAGCTCCCATAGCTAATGCTCCTTCCTTAAGAAGCCCACATTTTGACAAATATTTTATCTTGTATACTTTTGCTTCAGATGGCTCTCTCGCAACTGTGCTCACACAAAAGATAGAATTAGGGGACGAATACCCAATCTTGTTTATGAGCACTGGTATGCAAGGTGCTGAACTGAACTATCCAGTCGTCGACAAACAAGCGTATGCCGTGTTCAAAGCAGTAAAAAAGTTCAGACCATATATTCTTAAGAACATAACTAAAGTTATAGTTCTCCACCTAGCTATTAGATCCCTTTTCGTTCAAAAGGAGTTGGGAGAAAGAAGGGGAAATTGGGTCACAGCTCTTCAAGAATATGACTTAGAATTTAAACCGGCCACCATCATTAAAGGACAAGGACTATGTAAATTGTTTACTGAACATACAACTGAGGAAGAGCAGGATTGGAAGAATGAAGCTTTGCTGAATTCAGTCGAAGTATGTCCCATTTTCATAGCTCCAGAATCATGATATAGGGATTTAGTGCATTACTTGCAAGAAGGGCACCTACCAAAACACTGGAGTTCTAAACAAAGAAGGGCCCTCCGTTTAAAGTCAATAGCTTATCAGATCATTGATGAAATACTTTTCAAAAAAAATTATGATGGAGTTTTTCTTAGATGCCTAGAAAAGGAGGATGTAGGTAAAGTCGTCAAAGAGTTACACGATGGCCCTACCGGTGGACACTATTCAAGGGAGAAAACAGCTCACAAAATACTAAGAGCTGGCTATTACTGGCCCACTTTATTCCGGTATTCCCATACTTATGCACGAAACTGTGATGTATGCCAAAGGAGTGCTAGAAAATTACCAAAGGCAGCAGGGCCCTTGCAGCCAGTTATCATCTCAAAACCTTTCAAACAGTGGGGTATAGATGCCATCGGAGAGATTAAACCAAATTCTTCTCTACAACATTGATACATCCTAACAGCCACTGACTATTTCACCAAATGGACAAAAGCCGCCCCATTGCGCAAGATCAATGAAGATGCAGTCATCACTTTCTTGAAGGAGAACATCATAACTAGGTTTGGGGTTCCAATTTCCCTAGTTTTTGATAATGCCACTTATTTCTCGTGTTTTAAAATAAATGAATTTGTTTATGAAAGGGGAATTAAATTGCATTATTCAGCCAATTACTATCCCCAGCGAAATGGACTAGCTGAATTTTCAAATAAAAACCTCATCCGATTTCTCAAGAAGACTGTGATTGGAAATCAACGAAGCTAGCATATAGCTCTCCCAAATGCCTTATGGGTAGATAGGGTCACTCCAAAGAGCATTAGTGGTTTCCCCTTACACCCTTGTTTATGACAAGGAAGCCATCCTTCCTCCCAACATCTTACTCCCATCCTTGTCATTGTCCCAAGCCTCTCGAGGGTTTGGTAGTCAGATTTTACAATCCAGGATTGACACACTGCTTCAACTTGAAGAAGTCCAGCAGAGAGCTAAGAACCGATTTCACCAACACCAAGACATAGTCAAAAGATGGTTTGATAAAAGGAAGACCGGTAAAAGGAGTTTTGAAGTAGGAGATTTAGTTCTTAAATGGGACCATCATCACGAAGGGAAGGGAATGCACAGGAAATTCCAACACTTATGGGTAGGCCCTTACCAAATTTCTGCAAAGCTCGGCCCATCCTCTTACAAGCTAACATACCTCCAGGGAGAGGAAGTAACCCTTCCCCTCAACGGCCTCTCCTTGAAGCAATACTTTGCATAGTCTCGTTGAGGTTTTCTGTACATAAATAAAAGCTTTTTTCTTTTTCTTTTACTTTTTACTTTAGTCTCTTGATTTCTTTTGTTTCAGCCAAGTTGTCCTCTTTTCTGAGTATTTGAGTTTTCGCTTTCCCCTTTTATTTGTATATTTTTCCTGCTAGCCCTATAATTGGGCCTTTCGTGAAGATAGATCTCTTAAGAAATATCACAATTCATGAAACTGGAAATGTATCCTCAAAAGAAAGTTTATCTATGCATTTTGGCTTTTGTTGATCGTTTTCTAGAATGAAGAGATCATGTTCTGTTGGTCGCATTAACCCTTGTTTAGTAGCAGAGATCCATGATTATCTTTATCACTATATTCAGGCTCCATCCACCCTCACATTCATAAGCATCTCAAGAAGAAAGTGTAGTTGGACCCATGGAAAGGAAGCACATCTCGAAGGCATAGGGTATTAAAATGACTCCATGCTGCAAATCTAAATCCAAAAAGGGCTTACAATCAAGAGTTTGTTTTCCAGAAAATTTCGCCTCCATTAAAGCATGGCCGAGAATGATAAAGACTTTCAATTTAAGCAGCCACATCAAAATGGCCAGCAGAGTTCTTCTCCATCCATGAGCACGAGAAACCAAGAAAATATCCTACTCACACAAAAGGACATCAATGGATTGAAGAACTCAGGCAAATGGCTAAGTCTTGAAGAAATTTTTCTGGAATAATCACGCGACAGAAGTCGCTAATTAAAGAACATACAAAAGGATGCAAGCAACATGGGAATGAGGAATAAGAGAATATTGTTTATGAGATGTTGTTACAATCCTGTGGAGTCCGATGACAGTGGTCGTCTGAAAGATGGATCTTCTAAAATGAACCCCATATTTTGGCCCTTGGAAAGTTTTAAGGATGTCTTTATAAAAATTCCCCTTTCCTATTGACCAATGGATAAGGTGACTACTTCCTTTGCCGAGATTTGAATGCTCAAGCCGGCTGTTGCACATAGGGTGAACAACTTTTAAAATTTCCTATGAACAAGAGAGAGTTTTTCAGAGATCTATGTTCGCCAGCAATTCGCCAATTGTTGCTGCTGCAACATAGTTCCCCAAAATTTTGAAGATATTTGGGGCCCCTCCTTCTACACATTTTGTAACAAGTGTTTTCCTTATCTTTCAGGCTTATTTTTTCTCTTTAACTTGGCAAAATTTCAAACACTTGCTTTCCAAAAGTTTTCTAAATTATTTTCTCTAAGGCAAAGTCACCTTTTCTCTTCAATGCATTTTTTATCCTTAAGTCGGCTGCCCTTTAGCGCAAGTTTTAACCATAGATCTTTTGCTTGGCGCAAATGATAACTATAAGTTAGCCACCCCTTGGCACATTTACTAATCATAAGTCTGCCGCTTGGCATAGAAGTTAACTCTAAATCTGTCGATGCAAAAGCTATATTGCTCCTTTGTTTGGTCCAAAATGCTTGCTTCCCAAAGTTTTCTCAATCAGTGTTCTAAGGCAAAGTCACATTTTCTCTTCAACGCATTTTTTTAGCCCTAATTCATCCGCTTGAGCGCAAATGTTAACTATAAGTCAGCCGCCCCTTGGCGAATTTACTAATCATAAATCTGTTGCTTGGCGCGATTTGTAACCATATCTCGACTGTCATTGGCGCAAAACCAATCCTTAAACGAATGCTTATGCAAAAATCTCTTAATGGCTCGTTGGCGTGGTTACCGTTAGTGCAAGTTTTGTGACTAAAACTTGCGCCAAAGGCACAAGGATTATCCGTATAACGCCCACCATCATAGCCGCGTAGCCCCGAGCTCATTTTTTTGTCGTAGCACTATCATCGTAGGATTTAACGTCGCTATTGCCGCTTTGGCACCGGACTTAATGTTACGCTCACCGCCTTAGCGCAGACCTTAATCTTTCGATCACCACTTTGGGCACGACAATTTATTTTGATGCATGTGCAATGTTGGAGTCGGTAGGGTCATGAATGCGGCCATGTGCCATCTTAAATTCACAAGTTCTCGAGCCCCGTGGTCATTCAGTTCGCCAACCCGCCACCTTATGCGACATAAATGCTACCCCATTATAAACGCATGCAACGGGGTTTGAAAGTTATTATGTCATTCGCCAAGTTGGACATAGCTCACCATTCACTATCCGAGAACAAAGCTCTCCATTCGCTGCCGGACGCCTGGAACTATCGCCCGTCTTGGAGCATCCGCCATCCCTCCAGGGACCCTGCAAGTCTGACAGGTAGATGCTCCTCCCATTCTTTTCTTATTTTTTGAGGCTTTGAGTCAAGTTTTACCCCGTAGGTAACTCGCTATCACTATACGTATACCTTTGAAGGCATGGAACAGCAAATTTCTTCCTTATTCCAAGAATGTGGATACGAAGTCGCCCTACGTGAACAGGGGCCTGGAGAGCCCTATCCTCACCGGCTCGTCTCAGGTTTGTCCTACTATCACTTGCGTGCCACCCTAAGTAAGTCTTTCCCACGCAGCATTCCATCTCTAAGTTTTCCCTGTTAGATCCTAGTGGCCACAGTTAGCCCACTTAGATGTCATTCCAAGCCCAAATCTATAGCTAGTGCTTGTTTTGGTTGAAACACCGCGTACATTTTCACCCCATGGGAGGGAATGTTATGAACCATGGAAGCTACGTGCCTACAGTGAATAAACGGCTTAAGTATGTAATGGGTGAATAGCTTTATTAGCACTGTGAATCACTTAGATTCTGTGAAAGGCGTGTGCATAGGGAAGCATGGTGGTTATGTCGATGCCTTTGAGCCAAGAAATATTTACCAATGCTTGCTAGCTAGGTATGATTCACCCGTCGAGGATTATACATTCGCGCCTGGGTCATGAAGCTGAAAGAATGCTCCGCCAAACTCCCCCCCCCTTTAGAACATGATAAGAGCAAAATGACGGTTCTGCTATAGGGATCATTATGAATGGCCCCGCTTTCACTTATAAACCACTCATGTGTATTTACCTGTATTACTGGTGCAAACCCAACGGTCTCTCCGGGCGCAAAAAACATTTTAGATATTTGCGCATTTTTGTGAGTGTCATGACGCTGTTAACTGCTCCAGTTCCTCTTTCCTCCATTAGTCTGTCTTAGCTCGGTATTTTGATTTAGAAAACGCCTACATGTTGAGAAAAAGTAAATAGCACAAATGAGAAGCTTTCTCGCTACCTTGCCACCATGTCGTCATCCTTGTTTGTAGACCTCCTAAACTCTTGGCTTTACTTTTGGTATTACATTGAAAATGAACTAGCCTTGTCCTGATAAGGTGATTAAACATGAAATCAAGACAGCCATGATCCTAAGATGTCACATAGGTTCCAGAACTACCATTCCAACGGTAATTAAACCATAGTGTTGTTTATCTTATCTATGAAACCACAGTGGCTTGTATAGCTTGTTGGCATTTGCATCTTGTTAGGAACCCATGTCTTTACTTTGTTAGTATGTTGTTGTTGGACGCATATGCTTTGTAAGTTGTCCCGTAGTATTTGTTGATCAATAGTTTGTGTTATTGTTGTTGGCGCATATGCTTTGTAAGTCACCTGTAGTATTGTTGATCCATAGCTTGTAACGGCTCATGGTTTCGACCCATAGTATTGGTGCCTAGAATTAGTATATAATTGTGTGTTGAGACCTATGAAGGCACCGTGAAGTTAATTGTATTGAGCTTGCTCAAAGGAGGTTGCCCCCTCGAAGTGGCCTGTGATCAATATAAAAGTGATTATGAGTTCTGTCATTTCTGCTATTTCGTGTATTCTTGTTAATTAATTGTTGCAGGTGCATCACATCTGGTATCAGAGCACTTTCTTGGGCTCGCCGAGTGAAATTTCTGCTAAATTTTTTTTTCGCATCTGTTGCAGGTTCGGATTTGGGAATAATCCCTATCCACTTAACTGTGGGAAGTACTTGGGCATAAGCCCTAAAACTCATTGTGAGGAGTACCACAGGAACCCTGAAGTAGCTGGCCCATTGAGAGGACCTGCCAGCGAAAAGGGCAATGACCCCTACCTGATTGACTAGTTCCCACCCGTGAGGTAAACCAAGAGCTGTCGTTTGTGGCAAAGCGGTTATCAGTTTTACCTGAGCTGTGGAGTGAGGGGTACTGCCCCAATACGCAAGCTGTCAGACAGCATTGGTGGCCGAGTGAAAACCCTGAACTGTTAGGAAGCCGCACATACCTGGGATCCATATCTACTTTCAGCTGAACTATTGTCGATCACTGCTGCGTCGTTTCAGATCCATTTTGCAAGCCGTTCCAGCCATTCAGCGTTCTTCCAGATTCCTTCCGAGCCGTAGCCGCTCCAGTCTGTAAAAAAAAACAAAAAAACAAAAAAAAACCGAGCCGTAGCCGCTCCAATCCGAAAAAAAAAATAAATAAATAAATAAAATACTGAGGACCTATCTCCCTGAGGAAGTATAAAATTCAGTTTTTTCTCCATATCTCCCTTGTTTTACCTCTGTTTCCCTTGAAATTTTCAGGGAACCCCTGTCATTCCATTCTGCATATTTCATTCTTGAGGACCCTATCCTCAATTCCCCTTCCTACAGCCCGAAATCCCACATTTGTCTATTTTTAGGGTTTGCCATAACTTCCTCAGATTTCACCCAATCACCTTCAAATTTTACTACAGAGTTCCTTTTTGAATTCTGCTTCTTTGTTCCCCTCTGCCAAATTTTCTCATTCTTTCACCCCGCTTCTGAAATCCTCATTTTTGATTCCCTGTCTATCCAACAGTGTCCAAAACCTAGTCAAACCCCAATTACCCTTCTGATTTTTTTCCAAATCCAAATTTTCCCTTACTGAAGTAGTTCCTGTTTTTGTTTTCCTACCCAGTCAACAAAAAAAAAAAAAAAAAAATCCTAGTTATGGTTGTCACCCATGCAGGAGCAAAAACCATGGAGGAAGCACTTGCAGCCATCCAAGCCAAACTCCAGGATCTAGATGAAAAATTTCTCGGTCTCCATCTTGAACATTCAACTATGAACAACAAACGGCAGTCCGAGTCTTCAGCAGACAATGGGTTCTCTTCTTCCAGCAATTTCCGTGGTCCGAAGCTTGATTTTCCTCGCTTCAATGGTACTGATCCAACTGGATGGATCTATCATGCAGAACAGTATTTCAGTCTACATAATACTTTTGATGTCAACAAAGTTCCGTTGACATCCTTTCATTTGGAACAGGAAGCTCTTCAATGGTACCGTTGGTACATCATGGCTCATCCAGAGCCCAACTGGCCAGACTTTTGCCAGCTCCTTTTGCAACAATTTGGTCCTAGTGCTTTTGATGACTTCACAGGAGCCCTCACTAAACTTCGCCAAACTGGCACTGTGAGAGAGTATCAAACCGAATTTGAGAATCTAGCCAACCACACCGAAGGATTGTCTGATGAATTTTACCGGAGTTGTTTTATCAGTGGTCTAAAGGATGCCATTTGCTCTGAGGTCAAAATGTTCTGTCCCAACACAATGATGGAAGCACTAGGGTTGGCTAAGTTGGCAGAAGACAAGATTGCAGCCCAACAACGCTCCAGGCCCACTTTTGTTCCCTTCCAAAATATGGGTTCTCAGCAACCACCTATACCGCAGGCTCCTCGACCGACTCCTATCAAGCGTTTGTCTGAAACAGAGATGCAAGCACGCAGAGAAAAGGGGCTTTGCTATAATTGTGATGAGAAATTCACTCGGGGACATAGATGTGTTCAGCAAAAGCTCTATCTCCTGGATGTGGAGTCTCCACCTGCCTCTGAAATGGGTGACGAAGATCCAGAAACACTAGATGCTCCGGTCGACATTCAGGAACCGCCTATTGACACTTCGTCTCAGGATGACCAACCAGAGATATCTCTCCATGCTTTAGCTGGAATCACCACCCCCCAAACAATGCGGGTCAGGGGTTACTTCAAGACGCTTCCTCTTACAATCCTCATTGATTCTGGTAGCACTCATAATTTCATTGACCCTCGGATCGCCAAACAAGCTGATTGTTTTATCCATCCTTGCTCCAACTTTGAAGTCATGGTTGCCAATGGGGGCACCTTACCTTGCAAAGGGAAGTGTCTAAATGTGCGTATCTCTATGGGAGATTATACCTTGAGCTCGGACATGTTTGCCTTGCCCTTAGGCGGATGTGATGTGGTTTTGGTCGCTCAATGGCTACACACACTCGGCCCTATCTTATGGGATTTTGCTGAACTTTGGATGCAGTTTTCCCTCAATGGATACAAACACACATTGACAGGATTACAACCAGGTTCTCTCAGCATCATCAGTTCACATCGCATGGAAAAACTCCTCAAGAAGAATTCACATGGTGTCATCACTCAGATCCATTCCATCCAGATGCAACCATCAGCGGTCTCCACTACTCCTTTGGATCTACAACAAATTCTGGATCGATATACAGGTGTCTTTGCTGAACCAGTGGGATTACCACCTTCCAGGCCAGAAGACCATCGTATTCAGCTTCTTCCTGGCAGCGTCCCTCCCAACATCAGGCCCTATCGCTACCCATTTCACCAAAAAACGGAGATTGAAATGCTCGTTCGGGACTTATTGAAGCAAGGTATTATTCGCCCAAGCACTAGTTCCTTTTATTCTCCAGTTATTCTTGTCCGCAAAAAAGATGGGTCATGGCGCCTCTGCATTGACTTCCGAGCACTTAATCACCTCACCATCAAGGATAAGTTTCCAATTCCTGTTGTTGATGAGCTTCTTGATGAGCTTCATGGGGCTCACTTTTTCTCCAAGTTGGATCTTCGTTCTGGGTATCATCAAATTCGGGTTCATGAGGATGATATTCCTAAAATAGCTTTCCGCACACATGATGGCCATTATGAGTTCTTGGTCATGCCCTTTGGCCTCACTAATGCTCCTTCCACATTCCAGGCCTTAATGAATAAAATATTTCGACCCTACTTGCGGAAATTCATTCTGGTATTCTTTGATGATATCCTCATCTACAGTAAAACATGGGATGAACATCTCTAGCATCTGGATCTTGTCATGCAACTTTTCTCTGACCATCATCTCCATGCCAAGCAGTATAAATGTGTTTTTGGACAAAAGGAAGTTGAGTATATCGGGCACATTATCTCAGCACAAGGGGTTCGCGTGGATCTTGCCAAAATCGATGCCATGAACAATTGGCCACATCCTTAGACACTCAAGAGCCTTCGTGGTTTTTTGGGTTTGACTGGCTACTACTGCAAGTTTGTCAAGGATTATGGGAAGATTGCAGCTCCATTAACTGCTCTATTGAAAAAGGATGCTTTTACATGGACACCTGCTGCTCAGTGTGCATTTGACAAACTAAAACAAGCTATGTGTACTACACCTGTGCTAGCTATGCCCGATTTTTCCAAGCCCTTCACTATTGAGAGTGATGCTTGCGGCAATGGACTTGGTGCTGTTCTCCTTCAAGATGAACACCCCATTGCGTTCACCAGCAAAGCCCTTTCAGGTAAGAATTTAGCTGCCTCTACCTATGAGAAGGAAATGATGGCTATTTTGCATGCAGTACAGAAGTGGCGTCCATACGTATTAGGGAATCATTTCTGCATCAAGACTGATCACCAGAGTCTGAAATATTTCTTGGACCAGCGTGTCTCCTCCCCGGCACAACAGAAATGGGTTAGCAAACTCATGGGTTATGACTATGAGATCACTTACAAGAAGGGTAAAGACAATATTGTGGCAGATGCTCTTTCTCGCACATTTGATGCCCAAGGTTCTCTTTCAGCTATTTCTATGCTTGTTTCTCTTTCAGCTATTTCTATGCCTGTCCCAAATTGGTTGCAATCTGTTCAACTGGGTTATGTCAATGACTCTTCCTTATCTTAGATCATCCAACGCTTGACCAACAACCCTTCTGCTGTACCACATTACTCTTGGGATGGTGCTTCTCTGCGATACAAGGGTCATCTGGTGCTTCCCCAAAGCACAGATCTTCAACAGGCTGTCTTCTATGAACTCCATGCTTCTCCATTGGTCGGGCACTCTGGGTTCCTCAAAACATATGAACGAGCACGGCATAACTTCTTTTGGCAGGGAATGAAAAGGACAATTCAATAGATGGTGGCCGAATGTGATACCTGCCAGTGCAATAAGGGTGAAACAACACTCCTCCCAGGATTGCTTGAACCCTTGCCCATCCCTACACGGATTTGGACAGATATTTCTATGGATTTCATTGAAGGGCTCCCTAAATCTGGTGGGAAGACAGTGATTCTCGTTGTGGTTGATCGCCTCTCCAAATATAGTCATTTTTGTGCTCTCAACCATCCCTATACAGCCTCCTCCATCGCTCAAATTTTTATGGACCAGATCTTTCGTCTTCATGGCATCCCTTCTTCCATTGTCTCGGATCGTGATGCGACTTTCACCAGTCATTTTTGGACAGAACTATTTCGCCACACTGGCACCAAACTGAAGATGAGTCCAGGGTATCACCCACAAACAGATGGTCAAACTAAAATTGTCAATAAATGCTTGGAAACTTATCTTCGTTGCTTCACCTCGGAACAACAACATCAGTGGGCAAAGTGGCTCCCTCTTGCTGAATGGTGGTACAATACCTCTTACCACACTGCCTCTAAAATGACCCCATATGAAGCAGTCTATGGTCAGGCACCTCCAGCTCTTCTTCCATACATCCCCACCAGTTCACCAGTTCAGGAAGTTGACACGGTCCTTCGCAACCGCGATCAGATTCTTCGCATTTTGCGGGACAATCTTCACATGGCCAGAAATCGCATGAAGCAACAAGCTGATCAGCACCGTTCGGAGCGCACTTTTCAAGTCGGCGATATGGTTTTTCTTCATCTCCATCCGTACAAACAATCCTCCTTGAAACTCAAAGGGCGTCATAAGCTCGCTCCAAAGTTCTATGGGCCATATCGGATTCTTCAGAAGATTGGGTCCATTGCTTATAAATTGGAACTTCCTCCTTCTTCCCGCATTCATCCAGTCTTTCATGTCTCTTGTCTGAAGAAAGTTCTTGGCACCAACATCAGCGGCCAAACGATTTTACCCGAACTAGATAATGAAGGATCCATCCTTTTGGAGCCAGAGGCCATCCTCAATCGGCGCACGCATCATCTTCGCTCTCGCTCTATCACAGAGGTCTTAATTCATTGGCACAGCATGCAACCAGAGGATGCTACATGGGAACCACTCCTTCAGATTCAACAACAATTTCCACATCTAAAGCTTTGAGGACAAATCTTTTTTTAAGGGGGAGGGGATGTTAGGAACCCATGTCTTTACTTTGTTAGTATGTTGTTGTTGGATGCATACGCTTTGTAAGTCGTCCCGTAGTATTTTTTGATCAATAGTTTGTGTTATTGTTGTTGGCGCATATGCTTTGTAAGTCGCCCGTAGTATTGTTGATCCATAGTTTGTAATGGCCCATGGTTTCGACCCATAGTATTGGCGCCTAGAATTAGTATATAAGTGTGTGTTGAGACCTATGAAGGAACCGTGAAGTTAATTGTATTGATCTTGCTCAAAGGAGGTTGCCCACTCGAAGTGGCCTGTGATCAATATAAAAGTGATTATGAGTTCTGTCATTTCTGCTATTTCGCGTATTCTTGTTAATTAATTGTTGCAGGTGCATCACACATCTAGTATTTCTCATGATTTTCAACTGTGAAAAGGTAGATGCAATTACTAATTAGTGGATCTTTTGTTAAACAGCCTCCATATTATGAAAGTAGCATATTCTGGACTTTTTCATAACTGTTTTGCTAATACTTGAAAGTTATCTAGTTAAAGTTAACTCTGTCATTCCTTCTTTCACAAATCTATAAGAGGATTTGTATTTTAATAATGGTTCAATATCTACATACGCCTTATTTGTACTGCCATGCTTACCACAAGATTATCATGCATAGGAGGTCGACAAGGAAGAAAGCCGCACAAAAGATCAACTCAGGTTCAGACGTAGAAATCCTGTTGGATACTTCACTCGAGACAATGTTCACTAACACACAAGCTACCACCAATGTACCCCCTGGGAGCTCCGCCTCGAAATTCCAGTGGGGTGATCTATATAGGTTTATCATGGACCAAAACAATCATCAATCCCCCATAGAAGATTCTTTGGTGTATGCAAACATCTGAAGGTATTACCTCCATAAGGAAACGACTCGTCCTGAATTGGTCCCATGTTCTGAAGTCATTGGCTGGTTGATCCCTCATGTAAGGACTGACACTAGGTTCATAAATGATAAAAATGGGATGAACCTAGCATCTTTTGCTCCTGAGCATATCACAGCCACCTACAGATTACCTCAACCCAAAGCTTGGTTAGATGATCAATGGATAGCAGAGCATCCTATGGATCCATTGGATGCCGCCATGAAAATGATGATAACTGATAGACAGATAAGGAGGAGGAATAACAATGAATATGAAAGCAACCTGCTAAAGACTCCTTATAAACTCATCGTTCTGATGTTGAGTTGGCTCTTGGGCATGCCTAATGGCAATATTTTTAAGATTGGATGGGTGCCAGTAATTTTTCATATAGCCATGAATGGCACCATTTTTAATTGGGCCGACATAATCTCAGACAGTCTAGCCTCACAGTTAACTGCAGCTTAGGGGGGAATGACTCAGAAGAAGGCAGATTGCATGTCAGAGAACGCCATGCCCATTATCAAAGCATTTGGAGATTATTATCATAGTATAGAAGGTACCTATATCCAAATGAATGGAGGATCCGTGGCTCCCTTTTTTCTTCCCAGATATGCTACAGATTTTGCGATTCACAGGGAAGCCATAAGGAAACTCTTCAGCATTGGCGGAATCAACAAAGTTCTCACTGAAAGAAGAAAGGAATGTATCCGCCAATGCCTTTCACTATTGGTGCATACAGCCTTCCGAAGGCCAAGGAAGGAGACAACTATGTTCAAGATTTAGACATCTTCCATTTCGGTACAAAGTTTTTCAGAAGGCATGACCCTTGTGGTGAAGCTGCAAAACATATTATTGATGTCAAAACTAGCTTAGAGTACGCCCATCTTAAAGACAACGAGGAAGCGTTTTTCCATAGTGCTCGGAACTTGATAGAATTAGGCAAGCGCTATAAGAAGAATGGTGCAAAGAGCTCTGCTCCCAGGCCTGTCGGCCTAATCCAAAAGGAATAGGAATCATCAGTGTCCCAATCAGGAAATCCGATAGGAATAGAACAAGAGGAAGCTGACAGGATATTACATTAGCAAGATCAAGAAGCAGCCATGATTCAAAATGAACAAGTTGCCAAGTTCCAACAAGAAGAGGCAGGAAGAATCCAGAGAGAGTAGGCTATTCAATTGTAGCAGCAAGAAGAAGCTGCTAGAGTGCAGAGGGAGCAGGAGGAAAAAGATTTGGAAGTGAGACTGCTAGAAGCCATAAGGAAGAGGAAGTAAGGGCCTAAAGAGTAGAAGAGAGGATTTTTTTAGAAGAGGTAGACAAGTTACAAAAGGAGTTAACAGAGCTAGCTGAAAGGCAGCAAAATGAGCAGACTGAGAAAACTCCCCAGCCAGAACCGTCTACTCCGCAAAACATGGAGTTGGATCCGCCACTGATAGAACAACCAGGGATAGCTCAAGAAGGGGTTGCTTCTACTGAAGGATTAGCATTGACCCCGTACAACCCCAGAAAGCAGTGCCAGGTGGCCAACCTGGATTCCATATATTTTCACAAGCGAAAAAGGGCTATCATTGACAGGAGAGTTAGGAAAATGGAAAGTGTGGAAGACATATATGAACTCGTAGTATCAGAAACTACAATAGTCCAAGGAACTGATATTGACCCTTCATTTCAAGCCCAATGCACTGTGGCATTAGCCGAGACGAGTAAGGCCAATACTGATCGGTTAATAAATGAGGTAAAGCACTACAGAGATCAATGCTTCAAAATAAGAGATGACAAGAAGAGGGAGGTTCTAGAAGCAAATGAATTGAAGAATAAATACAGGGAAATGACAGAAGACAAGTTAAGGATAACTTCGGGAGATCTACAACTTGAAAATGAGAAGAATTCACTAGAGATACAGCTGGCCATATCCGAAGACAATCAAAAGAACTTAAAGGCTCGGATATCCAAATTGGAGGAGCTCGAAGCAGTAGGGCCCAACAAATTTATCTCCCCAAGGATCAGTATGAGGGGTTAATCCAAGAAAAGGAGCAATTGTTGAAACAGCTGAAAGAAGCAATGGAAAACATGCAAGACCTATTCACATTTCACAAGCAAGCATGTGGCATTCTAATAAAAGGCCATCATCTGTTGGTGCTGATCTCCGGAGAAATTTGCAATGTGAAAGAAATGATCATGAAAATGATAGCCATCAAAGTTGGAGCCTTAAACAATAGAGACAAATCTCCAAAACATGTGGAAGATTTAAAGCAACAATTTGAGTGGAGAAGAGGAAGATCTGGATTCCCCTCAAAATTGCGCGCCACCACTGAAGAAGAATTTGAATTGGATATAGGAGTCCTTGAATTCAGTAAAGATTGTGGCACTAGGCTAAGCTTGGAGATCAGAAAGACTGTCCGCAAATGTCACTCTTTCTACTCCAAAATCAGAGAATCCCATGGCAAATGCCACTTGGTTCTGCCTGAAACTATCAATGAATTCCGAGAACGAGAACATCAGTTGGTTGAGTTGCAAGGTGAGTTGGACAAAGGATTGGACTATGTTAAAAAGGTAGAGGTGATAACCCAAGATGAACTCCAACAGTTCATTGTCCAACCCACTGTGCATATCTACTTTCTGGAAGCAATTTCCCAAGAAGCAGCAGCAGGAGCAGCACAAGTCAAATCAGATTTGTGCAAGCATGAGATCGCAGCAAAGGCAACAGTATCTATTTGGAGCAAAATTATCTTGAAAGAGCTCAGTCAATGGGCCACACATATCCAAAGTGTAGATGGCCAAGCATCCACAAGCGAGCCAGTTGGAGGGGATGAGTCAGCGAGTCAGCAAAGGGAAACCAAATAAAATAAATGAACCATCAGAATTCTTATTTGTCTTAATGTGAGAAAAGGCTGAAATTCCTTGATTGTATAACTATTTTAAAAGGACAGCTGACTCTGTTTTGTCTTATATGGAAGGCTCTCCATGAATCTTTGGGTTTTGTAATTTTGCAATAAAGGACAAATTACAAGGTTCTAGAGTTTAGGGTACACTTGTCAGCTTAAGGAGCAATTTGTAAATTTATAAATAGAAGAATAGAAGAAGAAGAAAGGGCTTGTTGCAGGGGAAAGAATTTTTTTGGCTAGTGCGAATTACTTTGCTGCTTGCTTTAAGAACTGGATTTTGCCTAATGAAAGCCTGGAGAGGGCGTTTTTGCCAGGAATTGTGTGTTGAATGCTTGCTGGACTACTGTTGTGTCATTCACATACTACAGTGAGATCTTTCTTTGCTGCTATGAATTATTTCTGTGTAATGAATGATCTTTCTATTTTCTTGTACAATGATGTCTCTCTTAAATGAGTAATGGAGTGTATTGCATTTGAAAAAGCTATCTTTAATATCTTTTACCTCATGCTGAGATTGCATCTTCATATTTAAGGGCTATCTGTATGATCTTTAGATGTTTCTTTCAGCGTTTTGCTCATATTTATAGTTTGCTCCTTGCAAGGATAGATTAGATTTGCTTTATCTCGGTTTTAGATTAAGATTTGTTTCAGCTCTGCATTTAGATTAAATTAGTTTACAACACTTGCATATCATCTTAAAGAATAAAATCACAAAATGGTGGGTCGGGCTGCAACTGGTGCAAAAGAAAACAAATCTTTAAATCTTACGGTAGTCGGAACCGTTAACCGAATGAATTCCCCACGCCAAACGGTGGACAATCTAATTGGGACTGTTTACCGGGGAGAATCCCTTGTTGCTTGATGTTGCGATTTTTGGGGGATCAACAAGCTGACAAGAAACATCGAGCTAGCTGCTACATTTAAAGAAGCTCTTACATTCCTCGTGGGATAATCATACAAGGAGCATACCGAAACAAGAGTTTGGATTAAAGAGCTTGCTTCCTTAGATTTACCAACAGTCAAGCAGTGGAAACTCATTGAAATGTATGGGAAGGAAAAACTGAAGCTGGGTGCATGAAGAGTCGAGGATAGTGGAAGCAGCTAGCTGGAGGAGCAGTTACTAGAGCATTTTGTCTTTTTGTTAAGAGTCTGTTGTCATTCGGTAAAAATTATCAGTAAATTTGTAAAAAACAGTTGAGCTAGTTTGGCCAACTTTGTTATTTTTTTAGAGTGGCAAACTTGTTGCATAGGTGTCACTGGCTTTGTAACTATTTTTTGTTAAGGAAAGTCGAGCCTGAGGCTCGGGGGATCTATATAAACGATGTAAAAGAATGCTAAAGGGTTGAAAATTTTGGGAAATCCGTGTATTTCTCTGAGTTGAATATTTTTGCTACTGTTTAATAAAATTAGGCAAAGCCAAACAGACAATTTTACCATGGATTCATGTGTTATTGGTCTTGCAGTCTGTTTATCTTTTTCCTTATGTGAATGTGTTTCTTTCTTTGTTAATCCATATTTTTATGTTGTTCATGCTTGGATAAGTGTAGTATCAAAATAGAACTCATAGTTATTATGCTCTATTCTTTTCATTCCAAGTGTTCACAACTAGTTCTTCTAAAATCGATATAGAATTCATATCCATATGCTCTATATTGGTGGATTGTTCATTTTTCTTCTAAATCATCAAAACTAAAGCACTTTGACTGTAAGCTGGTGGCTTCCTTGCCTCTGAGTGAGTTCTTTTGATAAGAATTGTCTTGATATATACTTTCTGTCTTTTTTTACTCCACTTCCCAATGGATACCTATTTTGTTTTCAACCAAACAACAATTTAATTTCAGTCTTAATCATTTATCTGGCCCTGTTAAAACCTATTCGTGAGAGATCCCTCTCTGGAGGATAAGAAGCCAACTTATTCCTCCTTAAGTGGTTTTGTGGTTACCCCATTTTGGCTTCTTTGCAACCTTGATGTACGATTTGGGTGCTAACAATAGGAAAATAAGGTGGCACTTGGTCATGGAGACACATTACTGGTGTGGAACCCACACAAAGCTAGATTCCTCATGCCACATGGCATCCTATTCCAACCCATTCGAATCCAAGGTGCTAATGTTCTTGGGGAGTTGGAAGTTCAATATACTTGGCATGACTCAATGAAGTTTGAATTGGAGTGGAAGATTAACTTCCATGGAAGAGGAAGAGGCATTTGAGAGATATTGAGACACTTGAGTTAGATTCCCTAGATTCTATGACAACAATGATGAAGATGCTATTACACTTATGACACAAATCAGACCTGATTGTTGACATCTTACATATATGAAATGTCAGGGCTAAAAATAGCCTCCAAGAGGGCAGACAAGGTAGTTAGGGCAGCCAAAGAGTCATCCATTTGATTTGAGTGAAGGAGGAGGCTAGGAATGGAGGGACAAGTCGCACACATTGGAATCTCTTCCTAATTCAAGTTGGCATGAAGCTCATGGATGGAATTTGAGCTAAGGAGGTATTTGGAATTTTATAATAGTCAATAACAAAGAAGGAGAGTATATTTTTATCATTTCTCATTTTGCATATTGGATAGCATAGCTTGTCCATGCTTGTGGAGTGTTTACTCTACTTGCCTTAGTACCAATTTTGAGGGTGAAAGATTCCCATCCTAATTGGAAATTGGAGAGGTCATTCAGACCTTTCATTTGGATCTAAAATGGATTCATTTGTTGCAGGTTTAATCTACAGGGATACTTGTGACATTCTCTTCTTCAAATTGTTTCCACATTGTTCTCACTTTTCTCTTCATAATTTGGCTCTTGGAGGAAGGGCACACTTAGTGACATGCTGATCTATTTGAGGGATCTCTTGTGGCCCCATTTATTTTTAATATGATATATTTACTCTTTATTTCTGCGCAAAATATCCTCAGGTCGAAATACCAAGTGAAACTATGTCAAAATACCAAAGAATGTATAAATGGTGCCATTTTTCTCATATCTCGTTATGAAAGCTTGAAGTTGCTTTATTTCGACTTGTATAAGTTCATATCTATGATTTTTATGATGTATGGAGAGTAATTAATGTCCTTAATATGTTTCATATACATTGCATAAGCCTTTGGAACATAAATCTCGAATTCCATAGCGAATGAGGAAGTTTCCTATCATTTCCCCTAGGTGAAGACATGTCCAAAAACCTTTGATTTATGGGAGTTGAAGCAGCCTTTAGGAACTGATTAATGATTAATTTTGGAGCCCATTGAAGTCCTTTAAAAGTTCCATGTCCCTTTTATGAAATTTGGGAGGGCCGTACTACATTTGGAAATCCATTTTTGTCCCCTACCCTTGGGGGTTTTGAACCTCGAAATGACTAGTAAATTTCCCTATTTTCTCCTGATTGTAACTGAATGTTGCAGAATTATTTTGAGAGTGTCCAAACACATATCACCTCATTGCTATGTCTTAATACCTTTAAAATACCTCCAAAACCAATTTGGAATCATTTGGAGCCATTTGGAAGCGTTGGAGTCATAACTAGTCGAAGGGTCGAATTGGCCAAAAAGAGCAATTTTTCCAATTTTTCCAAATTTATAAAAAGGGAAACTACATCAAACCAAGAGATATTTAGGGTATGTTATAGTTTGAGAAGTAAAATTTATATCTTTCATTCTCATTTCACACTTTCTCTATAGTCTTTGAGGAAGTAACATGATTATAGCAAAAAACTCTTGGAACCTTCCCACTAAAATTAAATGTAATATTGGGCTCTTTCATCTTCCTTATTTCTCTCTCTTACTTTTCTAAACATTTTTTATTTTGATTTGTTTTACTTATTTGATATTTGATAGCTACAATTGTGTCTTGATTCTTGATACCCTTTATGTATATCAATGTAAGTAATATCTATAATGTTTATATTATTTTAAGTAATCAAAACATGTTTTCTTAAGCACCAATACTTCAAAATGGTAATGATATACAAATGTTCGCAGTTGTAATCTATTTTCTATTTTTATTTCTTTTTAATATTTTCTTTCACTTGTTAAGCTTGTAAATTATTTTTTATTTTAGTTAGTTCCTGAAAAAATTTAATACAAAAGCACAAAAAATCATATATAAATAAAATTGAGTAAAAGTCCCTATTCTTTTATTATTCATACATGAAGAACTTATTGCACATCCTAGAAGTCTTAAAAATTATTCTTCCAACCTCATCTCACTAGTTGTCGAGTTGATGATGTTGATAAATCCATTTTCAAGACAAACAATATCATTGTATTAAAAAATATTAAAGAAAACTTAATTTGCTCTGATAATGAATCTAACAGTGAGAAAATTTCACATCTCTCCTAGTGTTGATGTTTGTATGAGGATAGTTATGGAGGTTGCTATCACTTAGATTTTCCTCTCAATGTGGGAGAAAAATCTTGAGGTAACCACAAACCTACTTTAGGCTGGTATCTGACCTTTCCAACCAGAGAGAGCTCTCCCAATACTTTTACTACTTATGATAACTCAAATAAATATTTATAACTCAAAACAGAAGTCAGGTTTGCAAATAATGATAGGGTTTTAAGCGATTTGTGGCTGATATGTTTAGAGAAGGACCATTGGGCAAGGAGTCAGAAAATGGATATTTTATTTCAATTATTGGAGACAAGCAATTTTTTTATGACAGAGGCAAGAGAGGTATCATTTCACATAAAACTTTATATTTCCAGAGATGGAAGAAGAAAAAGGAGAACAATCCATTAATATTGAGCACCAAATAAAGATGATTTCAACACTTACTTTAGAGGAAAACGGTATTCAATATCTAAGTTTGATGACGAGAGCATATACCATGAATTATGATCATATACTTTCACTTAAATATGAAAAAGATACAAAATGGAATGTAAACAAAGAGAGACACATTCAGATAAATAAGATTACAGTCTGCAAATTGACAACACATGAATCTCTGTCACTCCTTCAAAACTTTGGCTCCAAAATCTTTATTAATCTCTGAAAGTGATTTTTTACATTCATAGTGGTCTTCTTTCTCTCAAGTCTCAACACTAAATCCTCCTTTTTCATTCAATATATAGCCTCTCATCTCCTCTCCCCCTAAGGAGGTGGAAATCCTTCTTTATAAATAAGTTAGAACTGCTTAGGAAAGAAGTAGTTACAAAAATTAGGGTTTGTTTATTAATTACATATGGCGAAAATATGGAAAAATAGGGCTTAAAGATCCCTTTGAATCCCCCAAAATATGACACACATGTAAACATTGAGAGATTTTTTATATATGAACCCATTCTTGAGAAAAAACTCTTTCAGTTTGTTGATATCAATCACCATGTGCTTGGAATATGTGTCAAAAGTTGATGATTAAAACATGAAATTATTTAATGCTGAAATTATGGAAAAAAGGGCTTCAAATATCCATTAGAATCTCCCAAATCATGACACTTGTACAAAAACTGAGGGAGATTTTTTTGATTTGGCCAGTGCTTGACAAAATCCTCCTTTGGTTTTCAAAAATTAATTTCCATATGCGCGGAATATATTTTTCAAGTTGATTGCAAAAATATTCAACTACAGAACTTACGTAGTTTTTTTCCCTGTTTTTACACTATGGGCGCTATGGAAGTTTTGAAAACTGCATTTTAGCTTAGTATCATATCTAAATTCCCTATGGTATTCATATTAGCACCCAAAATTTTACTGTGAGCATCCTTATACCTAATTCCACCTGATTTTCATATCCATAGCATCGCACTTATCTCCAACACAATGAGATACATCTTGACTCATCAAGCAACTCAACATGTGACAAAATGAAACCGACTTTAAGACTCGTGGAGACAAGCTTTTATTTATAATAAGTGGGTGTGACACGTCATTTGGATGCCTCATAAACTTTTAAAATCATAATTAAAACTTCGACGGTTTTGCAGTGCCTGTAGTTTAAACTTGGATATTAGCGTTGTAAAATTTTGGGAATTTTAGTAGCGCCTCGAGTTTAAAAACAGAACATGACGCTACGGAAGTGTAAAATCATAATGAAACAATAAGGAATGGATGAATGCAATACCCCATTTTGACCCATATGGTATATTGGCATTTCTGTAAATATTGTGTTCATGCGATGTATGTTTCCTAGTGTGGAGCTCAAGGCCAAGGCCCTGCTAATGTATACTTGGATTTTATTTATAAAGGAAAGTATTTGATATTTTCCCATCCATGTGCTATTAAGCCATGGAATATCGTAAAATGATGTAAATATTTAATATTGCAATAAAATACCAAAACTGGCTATGGAAGCAACTAATGAGAAGGGGCCATGTGTATTTCACTAAGGAGTGGTGAGGGGGTTGTGGGGTTGAACCATAAGATGCTAAATGTCATCTTGAGAACCCATTTGACTTTCCTTGCTAACATTTATTTCAGTTGTAAGGAAGTTGTTGAAAAATCAGTCTATGGATTCAATGGAGCATGGGAAGCCTAGAAATTTGTATGGCAGAGTATGGGTTCTATTTTCCTTCACCCACAAGTCACTCTACCTCATGGAAATTCATGTTTTCCTCATTCCCATTCCATGGTGGAACATCTAAGCTTAAGTTTTCATCCATTACGAATGCCTAGAAGTGAGAAAAACTAGAAATTGCAACTATGAATTAACCCACGTTTTGAAGTGCCATAAACACCTAGAATTTGGTATTGATAGTGAAATCCAATGGGGGATCCATAGATATGAAGCTTGGGGAGAAATTGAGAGTATTAGATACCCCAAAATCCATTGGGAAACCTAGTTTTTATAGCCAAGAAATCGAATTACGGGATTGAGTTCTTTGATCACCGAATTATGAAAATCCAAGTGTGAATGTTTGAACAGAGGATTGGATTACTTGATAAACCCAGTGAAGGCTAGAATCTCAAGAAAATTAGCAGCTGGACCTTTCTATGCCCACCCTGAAGAGCACTGGAGGGAAGGGATGCCTGAGGGACTGTGCAATAGAGAAGGGGACCTTCCTTGTATTGGGTGTTGTATGTATTGTGGGTGCCATGACTGTTTGAGTTTAGTTGAGATGTCTGTAGTTCTGTGGTTGAGCTCACTGGCTTAGCGTCTTCCTCATTTGACTCTGGCATGCTTGATAAACCCAACCATGCGTTGGCTTAGCATGACTAGTTGTGTGAAACCATGGCTATGAGTGAGCCTGTTTAGTTCCTCCTTAGTGGATACACATCCAAGCTTGGAGGTGATATCTCAGCTGAAAAAATACAGGCTGGACAAAGATCTATTATTGGGTGGAACGTTTCTCTCACATAGCCAGTTGTTGGATAGCTTCATTTCAAAGATTAGTATTCTCTGTGGTTTAAATTGTGATCATTATGTGCTCTGCAATGTTTAATAGATGATTGTTATTGTTATGTTGGATGCATGATGTAGTTGTGTGTGTGGATAATGTTTATTTCTGTTGTGTTTATATTGAGTATGAATCTGCATGCACAAGTTTTTATCTATTGTGAATTCTGTTAAATGAACGGGATTGGGTTCTTTACAAACAAGCCCTGGAATGTTATCCATGTTTCCTCCCTTGCATCGGATCGATGAGAGGAGATGTGACAACGAACATAGGTAGGAAATGTTTGATTTAGACTTAATACAACATTGGTAACATTGGAACACCACCTTACACCCACTCTAGACATGATCATGATTTTTAAAATTTGACTCAATATCACACAACTTGCCATATACATGATTTGACCTTTGATAAATTTGACTTAGAAACAACCAATCATGACCAAAAGACCTCGCAAGAACTAGAATAGACTGATTTTACCCTTATGTATTTATAAGTGCTAACAAAGGTGTTGTTGGCATAGCTATACATTTCATGTATCTAGACCTTATTTGGGCACTCATCACCTGCTAGTACCATTCATCCCTCTCTTACGTCAATAAATTCAAATGATCTTTCTATTTTCTTCTTTTTCACTTGTGGTTAAAGTTTTTTCTTCATGTGATAATAATTCAATATGCATTTTCATCTACAATGATACCACTAACCCACCTCTTGAAGATTCTACAAGCCAAACTTACTTACAATAGATAGAAACATAACAACTTAGAAATTTTCTGTTCAACACATAAAAACTCCTTATATGATTTTAACGACAAATAGGTTATACAACAACATACAAATATTACATGAATATTAACATATAAAACATATGGAGTTCACATCCTCCTAAGAAAAACAAGTTCACACCATCAAAAAATAGAAAAAGCTAATAAAATTATTATTCTTTACATGCATTAGCATGCAATAAAAATCATTGGAGATTATTAAAAAATAGATGTAAATTGAAACTAAAAACTAAAAACTATCCACCATAGAGAAGGAATGCAGAACTTCACACACATCAATTATTGATATACTCCCTCTTCATGTTGAGAGGGCTCACAATCAGGTCTAGGAGATTAAAAAATTGGACCTTTGAAACTACCTTAGTGAAGATAGCTGCTAGTTATTTTGAGTGCTAATGTATTTCAATTCTACTTGCTTCTTTTGCAGCAAATCTCAAATACAATGATAATTTAAATATAAAAAAATTGTCCTACTATGGTGTACTTGTTGGACCACGATTGCCGCTAGACAAAAAACTGCAGGCGTTAATCTCTACTACAATCACCAAAGTTAAGATCCACGAGAGGGGTTAACCCATGTCATGAAACTCATGGGGAACTTTGGACACAAATGCCAACAATCTCTAACCCAACATTTCCTGGGTGAGTTTTGAACTCGAGACCTATCAGTCTGATACCATTTGTTAAAGCACAATTGTTGTTAGACCGATAGCTACAGGCGTTATTCTTTGCTACAATCGCCAAAGTTAAAATCCACAAGAGGGGGTTAACCTATGTCGTAAAACTCATAGGGAGTGCTGGTCGCAAATGCCAATAATATTGTATTCTTGGCCAATTTGATAGGACTCATATTATCACAAAAAATCGTTGTAGGTTGAATTTGTTTCTCTTCAATTTCTTTTAGAAATTTTCTATGCCATAATGCTTATGTACCTATTGAGGTGATTGCAACATACTCTACTTCTATAGAAGAAAGAGGCGCTACACTTTGGTTCTTTGGTCTCCAAGTAATCAAAGCAGAACCAAAAGAAAAATAGTTACCAAATGTAGACTTTAGGTCATCCAAACTACCTCCCCAACCTAAATCACTAAATCTAACAAATTCAAAACTCTTAGAAGTGTACTAATGAATGCCAAAATTTAGAGTTCCTTTCACAAGCCTAAAAAATATTTTGTCTACCTTCATATGCAGTTCATGTGGCTTTGTCATATACCTTGAAAAACGTTAAAATAAATAACAAATATCAGGTCTTGTGTGGGTTAGAAAGATCAAGCTTCCAACAATACTTCTGTAAGTTGTGTCATTAACTATTTCAACACCATCATCTCTACACAACACAACTCCATGAGCAGTTAGTGTGGAGTTGGTTTACAATCAACTATATCAAATTTTTTCAACATATCCTTGTTTGACAAATAAAAATTTCATCCTTAATTTGATAAATTTCCATTCCTAGAAAACACTGCACGAGGCTTAAATCTTTGCTTGATTTTTTCCTTCCTTCTCTTTGTTCTTGCAATTCTTGGAAATAGGCTCTTAACTAGAGCTATTTGAAAATGAAATAGCATGAGCATTCATCTTTTTAGCTTCCCTTAGTTGTTCTATTATTGGTCCAATCAACTAGCTCTTTTATTTCTAAAATCTTGCACAAATCTTTCCTTGTCAAAAAGGTCATTATCTTGATGTACTAACAATCATAATCACTTCCATTTAATTTTGAAATGGATAGGGAACTGAACCTGACGTGATTAATTTAACCTTCCAACAAAATACAAGACATACAAGACATAGAAACAAAACAACTTAAAAATTTTGTCTTCAACAAAAAAACCTTTATATTATTTTAAAGATTTTGTGTTAAAAGAACACCTGTATATTATTTTAGAAATTTTGTGTTCAACATAAAAATACCTTTATATTATCTTTGTACATTATTAAATAGCATATAAAACTTATGCTCCTAAGATGAAAGAAAAAAGTTCACAACATCAAAAAAAATAGAAAAAACTAATAAAAATAGTATTCTTTACGTGGTAATACAGACAGTTGGAGATTTATCAAAAAAACACTTGCAAACTGAAAAAAGCGATAGAGAAGGCTGTAAGTGCTGTTTCTCAGCTGGAGAGATGCAGACATTAAAACAAAGATAACAGAGCTAACCCAATGATAATTAGGCATATAGTGGACCAACAGATTTACAGATGCCATTAAGCATACTTTTACTGCGTACAAATAGAATATCAGGCTCAGAATATGCTAAGAGAATTCAATGTGAAACAATGCTTTACCACAGTTTAGAGATATGTTGACAAACTGAGTTTGCATCGGAGCGTACAATTATGACCAAATTAACTACTTGTAAAAGAAGTAACAGTCCGTGACCATAGAAATAACAGGCAGAGTCTTAAATGCTGAAAATTTGTGTTCGTGTCTGTTCGTTAAAACTTATACTGGTAAATATATAACCTAGTTCTTCCAATGTATTGTAAATATAAAATATAGTAGATTCTTTGCGGACAGAATAATTTCAAATCTAACTGTAGCTCCTGGCTGTCATCAAGCTGTGAGAACCTATCATTCTCATAAATAAGTTAAAACAAACGCCTCTATAGAAACTACAAGCTCCGTGTTAAATGACAGTAATTTGTAAGAAATCGTTGCTAGAAAGCAGAGTAAAATCTGTAAATGGAAGACAGAAAAAAAAATGTGAAATTCTATTACTGTAATTATCCCTACAGCATATACAGATTCAAAGATTACAATAGAGCATTCTAAAGGGCCATCCCTGTTAAAACCAATCTCCTCATAATACAAGGCATCTTCCTACTGTTTTTATGTTTTTTATGTTTACTCTAGCAAAATAGTAGGGCGCTCCTTCAATTATCTTTTGATGACAACTTTTCTTTTTATCAATCAACCTATTTCACAATAATACAATTACAACTAACATATAACCATTTACAAATTATGATACGATAACAGCTTTATCTTAGTTATATATCTAATTAGTTCACAATAATACAATTACAACTAACATATAACCATTTACAAATTGTGATACAATTACAGCTTTATCTTAGTTATAAATCGCTTTATATTAGTTATAAATATTATATATAATAAACTATAAGTATATAATAATAAAAATAAAAAGGCGTGAGTTTCAACTACAAATCTCTTTGCAGCCTGTGTGGAGCAGATACAAAGAATAGAGCTGCCTACAAGGAACTTAGTCTAGTCCAAGCTCGTGTTGCAGAAGATTCAAGCCGCTATGCAACAGATACAGAGAATAGAGCACAAAATTTTATCTTCCTCCATTTACGTCCACTTATAGGGCATCCTTCCATTATATTACATTACAGGAAACTTTTTTACTCACAGTAAACTTTATGCTATTACTATTTTCAACACTGATGACATGACGGATATGTGCATAACCACAGGAAAGCATAATGAAACCTTTCCAAACTTAATTCTTCTGCTTTCACTTCATCAATGGGATGCATTATAATCTAATAAGTTAATGTAAGCTTACACTCTAGAGAAGTCTGGATCTGAGCAGGATCATGGGAAATATTGTCTCTGGAGTTGACATGGTAGTATAGAAGCACAAAGGATTCTCCGCTAAATAGCTGTGAGGTCTCCACATTTAGACCATGATTTTCAAGCTCCTCCAGAATCTTCCACATGTATCTCGGCCTTCTTTGGCTAATAATGCTAATAATCGCTTCCCTACCATAAAACTTCACAGCCACGTTAATCTCTATGTTCTTGCTTGTTGTTTTTTCAGTTTGGATCGGCAGAAGACTGTCTCTTTTCCTTTCCAGCTGATGCATATTTTCCTTGAGCTTTTTAATGTAATTGATGGCTTCCTCAAATAATCCGCATCTGTCAAGCTGGATCCAGAAACAAAAGTTATAGTTTACGCTAAACCATTAGTCTTTAATCATATAATGTTTGAACCTAAAGGCTCCAGTTTCACAGCATAGTCATGTGATAGACATGTGAGTACTAAATAATATTATTTTTTAACAAAGATTATAGTCAAACCTACGCAAATATCTAGATTTAATATAAAAATATAGATATACCAGATTTATAAATAAAATATGATTGATTAGATATGATATCGTTAAATGCATAAATTTGTTTTGAATTCTGAATCGATTTAGTTAGAATAATACCAGTCTAAATCTAGTTTTTAATCACTTAACAGATAAATCTAAACTGAGATAATTACCTTATGGGCAACAGAGATTCTAACTCTTAACACATCTAAAATGAAGATAAACGTAAACTGATAGAATTACCTTAACAGACGTAAAGGGCAACAGAGATTCCAATTGTATACACAAACATTTCATTCTCTTCCTGCGCAATCGTTCTTCCAATATTTGGCTTTCTCTGTTAGAAACTTTCGTCATCTGATCCACATCTCGCCATACGATTTCTAGAAGATCATTACAGTCCTGCAAGTCCATGTCTACCTCGGATGGACGTTTCCTGGAAGCAGTTCCTCGGCAATCGACCTGTCGATCCAGTTGTTGAACACTTGAAGACGCTATCTTGCTTACAGGATAAGAAGACGAAAACAGGCAATCGGATGCCATAATCAATGAAGTTGCAGGTTAATCAGTGGGCAAATCCCCCTCTATTTGGATAAAAAATTCTTGGCAGGAATTAATATCAGGGATCCACCTACTCTACAGTTTATATTTGGAATTTACATAAATAAAACAATTAGGGCTTTGGTTGTTTTTAAACGATCCAAAACATCAAAAAAATGAAGGGAACACTAAAACGATGCCAAGAATTAATATCAGGGATCCACCTATTCTACCGTTTATATTTGGAATTTACAAAAATAAAACAATTAGGGCTTTGGTTGTTTTTAAACTATCCAAAACATTAAAAAAATGAAGCGAACAATTCGCTAAAATAACTGAATGGAAGTGGTGTTATATTATATATAATATTATGCTGTGATATAAATCAGGATAACACGCCATTGACTTCGAGATGGAAAGACTTCGCATGAGTTAAAGACTTTGCAGCAGGTTGGAATTTGTATTCATCTATATCAGTTATAAATTTTTTTAATGTTTTTTGTTTTTATACAATCCCTCAAAACAAGTTTTTGTGTAAAATTGTGACTTTTGGAACACCTCAAAAAAAAGTTTTTATCTAAAATTGTGATTTTTCAAGTTCTGATAATGAAGTTTTAATTTATAATTATTTAAATAACTACTTTTCAAAATATCAACAAACCATAAATTGAATTCAACAAATAAGTTACCTATCAAATACATAAAAACTCAATTTTTTTTAACTTAACATGTAAGTTGATCAAATATTTTAAAACCAGATTTTCAAGCTTTAAAAAAAATTCAATTGATAATTCAATTATATATATAAAATTGCAAAAGATAAATAATGTAACAAAACAAAACCATAAGCCCTTTAGGGTATTGTTCCTATGAGTGAGTTTGGAGTTTTTACAATAAAATAACATTTTGAATAATGTTTTTTATTAAAAAATTAAAACTTTAATGAATTTTGACATTGATGATGAATTTTAGTATTGAAAGTTTGAATGTATTGAAAGTTAAAATGAATTATAGTTAATGTTAAATTTAAAAAATGTTAAACACTTCAAAATTGTGTGACACAAACTGTTCACATTCCTCACCACTGTATGAAATGAAGATGACGCACCATTACTAGTACATTGATTGAACACAAAGTAACAAGCTTTATAGCGATTAAATACAAAGTAGCAAACTAAGTTCCTTCCTTATATCGAAGAGAGGAAGATAACTCGCAGCTTCACCCTTGTGAAATTCTTACCTATCCAATCAATTCTATAAATAGTGTACTAATTGAAAGAAAGCTGTATCACTCTATGTTAATTAAGTGTATAGTGCCTGGGCTTACCATTAACAAGTATTTTTAAATAAATATATACTGGGTACCTATAAAAGAGTGGGAAAATATCTATGAGTAAAGGCACGTAATGAGTTTATATTATTTTTATATAATTTCGTGCATCATGGATACTTTTTTTATTTTAATGACCGACTTAGAATTAGAATAAAAAGCCGGTACGCTCCAGGTCCACTCCGGCCATCCAATATAACAGCAAACCAATAAAAAATTTATGACGGTTTATAAAAACTGCTGAACGTTAAAAATACGTAACCAAACGATTTGCCTGTTCGATTGGACGTTCTCTGGAAATATTTATGAATATTTGACGGGCAAAATGCCAGTCAAATTCCAACCCTTTGGCAGGAATTATATGTAAAACCTATCAAAAGAGAATCGCACGTGTGATAACTTCACTCAGTACGTGCACTGATATTGACTATTATTTTTGTAGATTTATGGTGGGATTCCTTATCCGTACTTGATTGCGCGCTACGCCGTATCTATCACCAGGATTTATCAGTACTGAATACTACCGATCGCTCCATGAAAATGAGTGTAGCCCACAGAGAATTTGTGGAACACAGGCAGGCCATTCGTGTAGACTGAAACCGCACCTCGATAAAATGTGTTAGTGAAATCGATGTGTAACATGTGGAAAACAAGTCATGCAAAAAGTAGCGGTAGATAGGAAAAGAAATGACAACCCGCCATCATAGAGTTGCCAGAGCATCTAGGTATATAGCTTTATGATTCTCCATGTGGGTTTGCGTAGTTTTTCAAATGAGTGATTCTTTGATATGTAGTCGATTTCCCTATTGAGATGATTGATCTAGTGACTAGTCTATGCTATTTTGTTCATTTGTGCTTTTGTCAAACATAATGTTACTTTGTTCATTGTTCTTTTGTGACTTTGCGTGTCCACCAATTAAAGTTACGTGTCTACTTTATAAGTATCGATAATCTGAAATCATTAGAAGCGTGAATTTTCAGACCGTATGGATGTTGCCAAACCCTGATGGTCAATGCGTGGAAAACACTTTCATCGAAGATGAAAATCTCAATCCTGCTGTCATCCATTTTCTAGTCAACACTGCATTCATCGTGAGTGACAATGGATGGTTGTAAGAAACCTCTTTCTCATGTCATTCATTTCCATTTATGATGTGTAAAGTTTTGATTGGAAATGGATCAGATCATTTTTTTCTTGGTTTGGCGTCCACTGTATTAAGTCAATGGTCTGCATGATAGTTTACGTCGTCCTTCTAGAATAGGTGACGAACTTGTCTTGTGCACATTTGCACGAGGTTGTAAAAGCTATGGGGCCAGAGATGGGCCCAACCTGCGACTGAAATGAGATTCAATCTGCGTACCATTGCAGTTGGAAACAATCAAATATTTCGGTTCATCTTTATTTTATAATTAATGAGGTTGCATGGAACAGACTCGATGCTTCATAAGGTGGACACCATGGTCATTATTTTCCAATCAATAATCTAGAATACTTGTTGAAATTGTACGTTTTACTTGTTAAGTCTTCGAGGGATGAAGCAATCTATATATTTAAAATAATAAAAATGTAATTTTAGTAATGAAAATTTACTATTAATATAAAAAAAAAATTGTATAATCAGTCTTATCATGTTGACAAGAAAAAATCCAAATCCTATATAGTTTAAGCAACTTTAAAATTATTTACAAAATTCTCATTAAACTTTAAAATTATTTAAAAATTTCTCAATTATATATGCTTCAATGATATATTTATATTTTTGAGTTGGGTGGGGACATGGCTCCCCTAGTTAGTTTATTATGGTGGGTTGTCGGTATTATCCTTAAGCCACAATTAATGTTCAAGATTACTATTATGGTAAAGAAGGAACCAATCACTATTGGGTTAATGCAAGGTACACGTTACCTCCCCCAACTACACATGAACTCTTGAGGTATCATTGTCTTATGATTGAGGATGGAAGTGCCATTATATGGTTTTGAACTTAGTATCTACATGTCTTAGGCAAGGATAATTTTAGGGGTGAAATTTAGCCAATGGGCTATTTTTCCATGTTTTTTTCCAAAAAAATATTTGCCAATTTGCATTTTTTGAAGTTCCATTTTGCCCAATTTTGATGGGGTAAACTTTTTTCACTCTAAAAATCGCAAAAATATTATATAAACTATATAAAATCCTTAGAAATTGAAATAATTTTAGAAAAATATCGCCAAATATTTTATAGTTGACATTTTGATAATTGGTAAGATTCACCAAGGTTTATAAACTTTTAAATAAGTATGGGTCCTTAAAATTATCCCTGGTCTTAGGGCCTTGGAAATGATTTTCCAAGGAAGAAGTATTCTAGCCATCAAAGACTAATAAGGTTTTCTCAACCAAGTCCCATCATGTGGTGATCATCATCATCATCATCGTCGTCGTCGTCATCACCATCTTCTTCATCAACATCATCATCATCATTGTCGTCTTCGTCACCACCATCATCATCTTCATCATCTTCATCATCATCGTTGTCGTCATCGCCATCATCATTATCATCATCATCATTACCATATTCATCATCATCATCATCGTCGTCGACATCCTCATGATGATGATGAGGAGGAGGAGGAGGAGGATGAAGATGGTGATGATGATGACTAATGAAGAAGATGATGACAAAGATGTTGATGATCATGATGATGATGAAAATGATGATGATGATGATGATGATGATAACGACGATGATGATAATGAATATCATGATGATGATGACCATCATCATCATCATCATCCTCATCATTGTGATGTCGAGAATGCTGGTGATGATGATGATGAATATGAGTACGATGATGATCATGTTGTTGTTGATGATGAAGATGATGATGATGATGAGGATGAAGAGGAGGACGATGATGAGGATGATGAGGATAAAGATGACGATGAGGAAGAGGGTGATGACGATGATGAGGATGATGATGATGATGATGATGAACAAGATGATGATGTTGGAGATGTTGATGAGGAAGGGGGAGATGAAAATGATGATGAAGAGGAGGCCAATGATGAGGATGATGATGATGGTGAGGATGATGATGATGATGATGGTGATTATGATGATGATCATGATGATGGTGATGAGGAAGATGATGATGATGGTGATGATGATGATGATGGTGATGATGATGATGATGGTGATGAGGATGTTGCTGCTACTACTGATGATGATGATGGCGATGGTGATGATGATGAAGATGTTGATGATGATGATGGTGGTGATGAAGATGGTGATGATGATGATGTTGAAGATGATGATCATGACCATCTCCCACTTCCTCATCAACATATCCATCATCATCATATTCATCATCATCATAATCATCGTCTTCATCATCATCGTCATCATCCTCATCCTCATCATCGTCCTCCTCTTCATCATCATTGTCATCTTCCCCTTTCTCATCAACATCTCCATCATCATCATCTTCATCACCACCACCATCATCGACATCTTCATCATCATCACCATCATCATCATCATCATCACCATCATCATCCTCATCATCCTCATCATCATCATCATCATCATTATCATCAACATCTTCATCATCATTGTCATCTCCCCCTTCATCATCAACATCTCCATCATCATCATCATCATCATCATCATCATCATTCTCATCATCATCATCATTTTCCTCCTCTTCATCATCATTGTCATCTCCCCCTTCCTCATCAACATATCCATCATCATCATCATCATCTTCATCATGATCATTATCATAATCGTTGTCCTCCTCCTCATCATCATAATCGTCTTCATAATCATCATCATCATCATCCTCATCATCATCATCATTGTCATCTCCCCCTTTCTCATCAACATCTCCATCATCATCATCATCATCATCATCATCATCATCATCATCACCATCTTCATCATCATCATCAACTTCAACTTCATCATCATCATCGTCAACATCTTCATCATCATCGTCATCGTTGTCATCCTCATCATCATCATCGTCATCGTCATCGTCTTCTTCTTCATCATCTTCATCATCTTCATGACCATCATGATGGTGATGGCAATGATGATGAAGATCATGATGATGATGATGATGATGAAAATGATGATGATGAAGATGATGATGATGATGATGATGATGAAGTTGATGATGATGATGAAGATGGTGATAATGATGATGAAACGATGAAGATGATGGTGATGACGAAGACAACGACGATGATGAAGATGATGATGACGATGAAGAAGAAGATGATGATGATGGAGATGTTGATGAGGAAGAGGGAGATGATGATGATGATGATAATGAATATGGTGATGAGGATGATGATGAAGATGACACTGATGATGATGAAGATGAAGATGATGGTGATGAAGATGATGAATATGATGATGATGATGACGACGAAGATGATGATGATGATGATGATGATGATGATGATGATGATGATGAAGATGATGATGGTGATGATGATTATGGTGATGATGAAGACAATGATGATGAAGACCATGAAGATGGTCATGACGATGACGATGATGATGATGATGACGATGATGATGATGATGAAGCTGATGATGATGATGATGATGACGAAGAAGATCATGATGAAGATGTTGTTGTTGATGATGATGATGATGATGATGATGAAGACGATGATGATGGTGATGATGATGAGTATGATGATAATGAAGATGATGATGATGATGAAGATGATGATGGTGGTGGTGATGAGGACGATGATGATGATGGGGGTGATGATGAAGATGATGATGTTGATGATGATGATAATGACGAATATGATGATGATGATGATGATGACCATGAAGATGATGGTGATGACAACCACAACGATGACGATGAAGATGATGATGATGGTGATGTTGATGATGAAAAAGATGGTGATGATGAAGATGCTGACGAAGATGATGATGATGATGATGGTGATGGTGGAGGTGGTGATGCCGAAGAAAACGATGATGATGATGAAGATGATGATGATGGTGGTGGTGGTGGTGGTGGTGGTGATGACGAAGACAATGATGATGATGAAGATGATGATGACAATGACAACGACGACGACAACGACGATGATGATGATGAAGATGATGAAGATGGTGATGTTGAAGATGACGATGAAGAAGAAAATGATGATGAAGATGTTAATGAGGAAGATGGACATGATCTTAAGAAAGGTATACCATAATAATAATAAACTAGAGTAGATCTTAATCCCTATCTTAAAGTACTAAGAAGTTTGAAGCTCTAGTTTCTTTATGATCCTTCTCAATACTTAATAATAGAACTGGAATTAAGATGAATCTATTTTGATTGTAAAATTGTAATTTACAACAATCAATAGAGGAAAAGGAACGAAACTTATTTGCAGAGCTTTTCTCATTATAAAACGTTTTCATTATTATATTATGGGTTTATGAATGAATATGTAATGTAATTTAAGATAAATCAGTAAGTTGGTTTGATCATGAGCATCGAAGCTGCTCCACATATCCAAACCTCTCTAGAAAAGGATCAATGGCTTCCAATGGATGAAATTACTTTGCTAGACAGTTGGCATAGTAACCCCAAGTGTCATACTCTCAAATATCCATAAAACTCAACCCTCATACTCCTTTGTTGTTCACCATTTTCACTTTGTCTTACCTTCATAATATTTTCACCAATTATCCCGTGTTGTCCGACATTTTCAATATCTAAAATATTTTAGTGCTCGCATCCCACTCCTTAAGTAGATAGCTCCATTTCGGTTTGTACTTGAGACTTTGGGGATGCAGGTAAAATGCCTGTAAAATTTTCACTTGGGTTTTAATCTGCAAAACATATTGAGTTTTTTTCTTTTTATAATTTTTTTACAACAGAGATTCTCCTGTATAGCCGATGGAGGCAAAGATGTCAGAAAATGGCACAGTACAACATCACTTTATTCATCGAATGGGTACAATTGGAAATAGCTGGTATGCCTATTTGTTTAAAGATTTAGTTATTTTATGTTTGATTGATTTTAGAAACAAGATGGTGAATGGAAGGCTTTCAATCCACTACTGTATTTTGTAGCTGTTTCTAAAAAATATGATTGATCCGATTTGTTAGATTTGTAAAAAATTACAAAGAAATACTCTTCATTAACATCTTAAACTGCAAATCCGCTGAAATCGAATATTTTGGTTGCACAATCTGATTCATTAACCTTGAAAACCTTTATTGCACCGGGATTTTGCAATCTATGCATCTCATACTAGTTATTTTAGTAGCAAAAGAAATATTCTACCTGATGATCTATCCAAAATTCTCTATTTTGCCATACGTTTCAGCGAAATTTCATTATATCTATTATGTATGTAATTATTCTTGATGTAATACATATGTTTCTAATTCAAAATTAAATTAATGTTTTGAAATTAAAATACATATTTGTAAATATACCCTAAACACCTAGAAGCACTTAAATGCACTTAGGGATTATGGGTTATAAGAGGTCCTAAAGGCCTTTATGGGGGAGGGGCTCTAGGAATAAATCAACGCATTTAGATTTGTTGGGTGATAAATGAAGTGAACATTAGCCACCGAACTATACAACGTTCAGCAAGGACGTGCACGCACTAGCAATGCGCATGCGCACCTAGCGTGCACAAGCTCCCTACTGAACATAAAATTTAGAAAATCAACCGTGCTCTTCTCTCGAATTTTTTCTCCGATTCATTGCATTTTGTTCGTTGTTTTCACACACAGTCCAACAAGAATTTACATTTTAGATTGAATTCACACACCATTTGGATAGAATACACAACATTTGGGGCTCTATTTGGCTCTTTGGATTGAATACACACCTCTTAGGCTCTATTTGGATCATTTGAGTGAATACACAATAGTTGGACTCTATTTGGCTCCTTGGATTCAATTCTCATTCTACTTGGACACACATGAACTCTTCTTACATATAGTGAACACATCAAAAGAGCATTTTACATTTGAAGCAAAGAGCAATCATAATCCTTGAGGTATGGTGACAATTTTATCTTGTTAAATGCATTTTAGTCTTCATTCACTTGTTTGAATGGCATCTATTTTAGTTTTTCCTCATGAATTGTATGATAGATCTATTTTAGTCTTATTAATCTTCAACATAGACAATAAAAACATCTTACCAAAAAAAACTACAACATGCACCAAGCAATGCTTTCAACCTTTCATGAAGATAATAAAAAAAAATTACTTGCATCATCACCAATAACATTTCATAATCACATTCCTCCATCTAGTACACAAACATTTGTTGAATTCCTCATGGTTTCACTACAACAACTCACACAAACACCTAAAGAATTGAAAACTCTTAATCCTTTGGGGCTATTTTCCCTCATCCATAACATGAAAATGAAGTGAGTAGGAGCTTCTCCTTTGTAAGGAATTTTCTCCTACTAACATCTCATACCACCATCCAATACCATCCTACTAAGTTCCTAGAGGTGTTGTTGTAGTTATGTCTAGGGCATTCTCAATAGATTTTAAGATTATATGAAAACATTCTCACTAGATGTTGTTGTACATAATCGATTGCTACATTGAGCTTAATAATCATGCATATTGAGTTTTTATTTGTTGTTCATTCTTGCAGAGGCGATATTGTTGTTTTTTTTAAACGCATTGAATATGGGAAACAGACGTAATAATAAAATAAAGTCTAAAAGGAAGGAGTTGCCCCCTAAAAAGGCCCATGATATAAGAGAAAATGCCAGGTTGTAGAAAACCGTAGAAATCAAAATGTTAGTTCCTTAGATCCATCAACAAGCAATGACAAAGTGGTTGAAGTCAATCAAATCTTGCCTAATGTTGAGTATGAAGGGATGGATGTTGAACAAGTTCTTAATTGGAAACCTCCCCAAGAAGAGCACACACATGGCGAACACACTCCCTTGCAAGACCAATTTTTGAACGAAGGGCCACAACAAACCATTGATGAGACTCGTACTTCCTTACCGACTCCCTTGACTAAACTATCAAGTAGACGGCGAAGAAATCCCAGACGTATTCATGTGGATGAAAGTTCATTTTCAGGATTTGAAGGTAAGTTTCCTAAACGCACTATTGATTTCCATTGTAGCAAGATAATCAAGGAATTTTTTGAATCCAAAATCGACGCAGCAAAATGTCAATTGTTTCTTGCTTTGTTAAAATCACATTGTCTAGCTCATGTTAGGTGAATTTTGGGCATAAAGGTAGTTAGAAGTTCAGAGGACAACAATCATGTTGTTATAAATCTACAATCTGCATTTAATTTGATTGGAAAAACTTCTCGTACAAAATATTTTAATGTGGCCTGTCGTGTACTGTCGAAATCGATTATAGACAAATCCACAAGGCAACATTGCCTACTATCACACACATGTAAAATATTTAAAGTAGATAGAAAGACTCTTCAAAAGTATTCTGTCATTAGAGAAAAAATTGAGACCTAAGCCAAAAAGATTGTTGGGCCTTTGTTGGTAGGTTACCTCGTTCAGACATGAAGCTCATTGATGATGTTAAAGAACTAGTGCAAAATTTTTGGCATGATAACACTAGACCGTCATTGAATCAAAGAGATGTTTTAAAGTTGAGAAAAGGTGTTGGGGGGGTGAACCCCATGGAAAGCACTTCCTTGACACGACACAAACAAAACTCTATGAGAGGTTCAAGAATGAGCACACACAATTGAACTTGGGCCAAAGGTCCTTTAACAAATGCAAACCCTGGTATGCTAGAATTTGCATTGATCACAATACATGTTGTTGTGGATACCATGTAGAATTTGAGTACTATTATGATACATATAGACATATATTTTGTGATTTGCATACTAACATTGTGCAATATTTCCCATCTTTACAAACACCGAATGTATCCAGAGAATTTATACATAGCATAATGTGTCCAAGACCTGAAGGACAAAAATATTATAAAAGATCATGTTTATATGGGACATGTTCCAGTTGCAGTGGATTTACATTATTGAGCCAGTGCATCCATGCAACAGCGGAGCACGAATTTGGGAGGATCTCAGTAGAAATGCAAAACTTCCAGTACATAACATATCAAGTAGATAGTTCGAAGGAAAGCAAAAAAATTACATTGGTGAAGTCACAGGTAATCTAAGTTTTTATACTTTCATACTGTACATGTTGAATGTGTACGTATATATTCAGATTGAAAATGTCACATTGTATTAATGCCGTTGGTTTTGTGGCACCAGGTACAAATTTGCAATTTCATGAAGAAATTCTACCAAAAGACAAAGCAGTATGTATAGCATGTCCATGTAGCACGATGGTAGGATGAACAATACAGACAGTGTAGGGACACCTTCCCCAATGGCACAATATTTTTAGTTGTGGACTTTACTGAAAACTACACCCTGCAGCCATAGAATGAGATTCAAAGTCAATACTACCATTCAGACCAAGTTAGCATAATGGTCCATATCACGTATAGGCACGCGCTAGAGAGAAGCAATGACATGAGGATAATATTGAAAGATACCAAGTTCTACATCAGTGATGACAGGTGCCATGACCTGCATTATGTGCAGCATTACTTCAACATTTTCTATGATCAACTGAAGGAGAGAGGTATACAGATGGTTCGGCATTGGATATGGTCAGATGGTTGTGCAAGCCAGTTCAAAAATGCACATGTATTCCAGTCATTGATTATTTTGCATAATAATTATGATCTGCTGCATGTATGGAACTATTTTTAGACCGAGCATGGAAAGAGAGAGCACGATGGGGCTGGAGCATGTCTCAAAACTTCCCTACGAAGGGACGAGATGAGGTGCATGAGAAACCCTCATATTCGAGATGCACAATCCATAGTTCAATGGTGCTCTGCAAAAATGTCAGATCGAACCATGGAGCAACACATACAAACATGTAGAGGACATGTTGTCATAAATTTCTGGCATGTAGTTGATATAGATTGATCACGTTCTTATAGATTTAGTACTGTGCCAGGTACTCGTGGATTTCATTAAGTTCGAAGCTCAAACAACCCTTTATTTGAAATATGGATGTGAAAACTTGCTATCTTTTGTGGGCCTTATAGCAGTTGTGAGTGGGATGAGTGCGAATCAATGGATTGGGTTGATGAATGGGATCATGTATCACTTGCAGTGGACCAACGTGCAGTTGTTGAAACAATCTAGTTAGAGGAAGGCCAATCCTTTATTTCGAATGAATATGATCATATATTTGATCTTGTACATCCAGGTAAACATTTATGCATGCATATCCCAGTTCCCTCCTTGTTTATATGTAATTGTCCAAGTTATCAAACCACTACTTGTTTATATGTAATTATCCTTGTTTAATAAATTTTTGCAGGACACATCTATGCAGTTGTCGCCCCAACATACAGTGTAATTGGGAGGAATTATTAATTAGCATGATGCATCTAGGGGAAACAAACCCTCCTAGCATCATTAACGGATAGTGAAGGCATTACCTTTCCGAATGGCTCGATGGTTGTTCAGGGGGAATATCTTATAGTGGATGGAAAGGGACCAAAGAGAAATGGCTAGACATACACGGATTATAGACTAGGGTCATAGGTGTATCACTTTACGCACTTGATCGTTGGTACAAACACCCAACTATAGACAATGTCAACGAAGTCAGCAAACAAGGTATGCTACTTACTACCTCATGCAGAGCACGAGAGGTTGTTTGAGATAATAAAAAACTGAGAGGATCCAGAAGGCCTAATTGATGCAGGTACATAGTATAGCCATGTGATTGTTTATTCCTGCATGATTAATGTTATTCATGTTAGATAGTTTATTTGATATCGTTATCTTATATAATTTATTTGATGTTTGAGTTATGATTAATAGCCATGTGATTGTTTATTCATGCAGGATTAATGTTATTCATGTTATATAGCTTATCTTATATGGTTATCATGCACTGCTGAAACTTAGTCTAGCCCTAGAAGCACTAATATAACCCTACAAACCTAATCTATCCTTAGAAATCCTAGAAAGCTAAACTAACCCTAGAAACACTAATTTAACACTGGAAAACTAAGCTAGAATACTATAAACGTAATCTAGTCATAGAAACCTAAACTAGCCCTAGAAACACTAATCTAACCCTGGGAAACTGATCTAGAATCCATGGTCATTCTTTTCCAATCAATAATCTAGAATAATTGTTGAAATTGTACGTTTTACTTGTTAAGTCTTCGAGGGATGAAGCAATCTTTATATTTAAAATAATAAAAATGTAATTTTAGTAATGAAAATTTATATTTAATATAAAAAAAAAAATTGTATAATCATTGTTATCATGTTGACAAGAAAAATCCAAATCCTATATAGTTTAAGCAACTTTAAAATTATTTACAAAATTCTCATTAAACTTTAAAATTATTTAAAAATTTCTCAATTATACATGCTCCAGTGATATATTTATATTTTTGAGTTGGGTGGGGACATGGCTCCCCTAGTTAGTTTATTATGGTGGGTTGTTGGTATCATCCTTAAGCAACAATTAATGTTCAAGATCACCATTATGGCAAAGGAGGAACCAATCCCTATCGGGTTAATGCAAGGTAATGATACCCACTTATGACACGTTTGTTGCAATGGCATGCTAGAAAAACATAAATCTTATCATTAAAATGAGTTATTAGGGGTACCTACAAAAGTTTTTAGAATTAGGTGTAAAAAGATGAAACCTAGAAAAACAGACGGATTAACTTCCGGAATATATAACTTTTATTTATGGAAAAGTGGTATAACCACCCCAAAATGTTTTTAAGATTGGTATGTTGTTGTTGTTGTTTTTTTTTTTTTTTGGGTAAAACATAATGCACATGTTTTTGTTGGGCCACCTGTTTGTTATGTAAATTTTCAATTTATGAGAAAACAAATATGTAGAGGCGTAGGTAACAGACAAATCTTGTGCGGGGCTATTTTTCCAAAATTTAAAAGTTAATTTTATATTTTTTTTAAATTACGAAGTGATGCCCTAAAACTACGTGGTCAAGTGTTGAGCCACCATATCATGGTCTGAACATAATAAAAAAACTTCTTTTTTTAAGCTTGTAGGTATTCTTGTACTCTTGTGCAAGTTCTTTTCCGTTCTCGAAATCGGTAAGCCAATCAAAAGTTATAGGCCAAATAAACGACCTATGTTTTTTACAAATTTGACATCAGTGTAGTTAAAAATGAATTAAAAATAGAAAAAAATAACAGATCTATTCCAAAAATATATAATTAGAATATGCACATAGAGCTCGAAAAGTGCGTTCAATTTCAACAGTAGTGCACAAGTGGAGCATATGCGGAACTAGGCGTGAAAAACATGAAGTTACAGAAATTGTTGTGTTCTGCTATAAATTATACCGAGCCTCAAGGTTTGGCAATCCGAAGCTAATACCAAACCTGCATGGGCGCCAAAAAAAATTTGAATCCACACATGCGTGCGTGAAAATGCACACACGTACAAATGCGTGCATGCGTCCTTTTTACACTTTTATTTTTATCTCTCTCCCTACCCCCCCCCGGCCCCCTCTATAACCCCACACCCATTTCTCTTCCAATCTCCCGCCTCTTCCACTCTACCCAATCCCTCCTCCCTCCCTCGGCCCTCTCTTCTCTCATTCCCCACAAGGGTTAGGAGATATATTATTACACAAAATCACTAACTTGCATTATCCTCGTGTACATAAAAATCTTCATCCTTTTAACCATAAATACAGGACCCCCATATCTACTGCAATTCCTAGTCCCGAGTAGAACTAACCATCATAACTCTTGGACCACTATAATCCTAAACTAGTATAGCCCCTAAAAATCCTAAATACTAACACATAATGGAATATATCCCTTAACCCCTATAACCCTAACCCCGTAATCCTAACCTCTAAAGCGTATAGTCAAATAAAAATTGACCCCTAACCCTTATAACCTCTAATTCGCATCAACCCTAAAATCTATCATGAAACACCCAACCCTTAAAACCTATAACCCATAGCTAGTTTAGAGAGATAGTCAGAGAGAGAGAGACCTAAACCTTGGGCCCTAAAGGAATATTCTATCTAGAAGGAGCTATGATGATCTCCTCCACTAACCACACATGCCCTCTTAATGATATCATTGGCCTATGATTAAGGATGTCGATACCATGAAGTGGTTTTCAACAATATGTATGCACCTAATCAAGGCTCTTGGAATGATGTTTTATGGAAGAATATCATGCCTTTGGTCATAAAGAAACCATTTAGACATCCAAGGCCATGAACAATGTCTAAAAGCACCAAACAAGACTTTACAAGGGTATCCATTGTGCTAGATGTATCTAAGTCTTGGGGACTTAGGGAATTGGACATGGTCAAGGGAGGAGACCTAAGTCTCGGGCCTTAAAGGAATCTTATATCCATCTAGGGCTAAGAAGGTTACCTCCCCCAACTACACATGGACTCTTGAGGTATCATTGTCTTATGATTAAGGATGGAAGTGCCATTATAAGGTTTTGAACTTAGTATCTACATGTCTTAGGCAAGGATAATTTTAGGGGTGAAATTTAGCCAATGGGCTATTTTTCCATGTTTTTTTCCAAAAAAATATTTGCCAATTTGCATTTTTTGAAGTTCCATTTCGCCCAATTTTGATGGGGTAAACTTTTTTCACTCTAAAAATCGCCAAAGTATTATATAAACTATATAAAATCCTTAGAAATTGAAATAATTTTAGAAAAATATTGCCAAATGTTTTATAGTTGACATTTTTATAATTGGTAAGATTCGCCAAGGTTTATAAACTCTTAATAAGTATGGGTCCTTAAAATTATCCCTGGTCTTAGGGCCTTGGAAATGATTTTCCAAGGAAGAAGTATTCTAGCCATCAAAGACTAATAAGGTTTTCTCAACCAAGTCCCATCATGTGGTGATCATCATCATCATCATCATCATCATCATCATCACCATCTTCTTCATCAACATCATCATCATCGTTGTCGTCGTCGTCACCACAATCATCATCTTCATCATCATCGTTTTCGTCATCACCATCATCATTATCATCATCATCATTACCATATTCATCATC